>CM062294.1:103530685-103957917 GCA_031216915.1 Pictodentalium vernedei
TCAAATCTAGTCGTGGCTGCTTTACAGCAGCCATGACAAGATTTGATGAAAAATACCTTGAAAATACCCAGCAAGTTAAGAGTTAACCCTTTACCTAACGTAACGGCCAAAACCGGCCAGAGCTATTCTCAAAAACCGACAATTAATTTTCATTATTTTTTTCATTTTTTGTTTCAAAAACATAGGTTATGACCTCTCGTTGGAACGAGCTCGTCGAGCTCGTTCCAACGAGGGGTCATAACCTATGTTTTTGAGACAAAAAATGAAAAAAATTAGTTATTCAAGAATTTTTTTGGCAAGTGTCGTCTGCTTTTCATGTTAGGTAAAGGGTTAATAATTTTCTTGATTAGGCCCCACAAAGTAGATCTTCTGTTTCTCAGGCCATTTTTTTGTAAAACTGCAAGCGGGCAGGTGGGTGGTTTTTATTTTATTTTTATAATTATCTCTTTACCATCAAAAGTTAATGTTGTTGGGTTTTTTTTATGGTTTAGGCCTCATAACCTCCAGAATAGCATGGGCGGTAGTGTATTTTGTCCCTTGAGTGCAAGAAGGCTTTGCAATGCTGAAGCACCGCAAATTCTTGTTGCACTCCAGGGACAAATTTATCAATATTATTAACTTGGGTAAAATATCAGGTATAAACCATTTAATTTTTATTTTTTCAAGTTTGCATTGGTATAAAAAACAGCATGCGACAGCCAAACAGACCTTGAGGGAGGGCCTGAGAAACAGATTTGTAACTTTTTTAGGACTTAACAATAAAATATATTTTTTATCGCAGATGCAAAAACAAGTCTGTTTTCCATGAGTAAATCGGGTGATAACTGTTAACACCACTATCCCTGTCAGTGCACTTTTACCTACACTTTTACCAGGTTTATTTTGTAGGCAGAAGTAAATGCCACTTTGTACTTTGTTACACTTTTACTTCAATGTTGAATTCTAAGAATGTATACCTTTGGGAAGAGCTTTTATGATTCTTTTTGCAAAGTATTCTTGATTAGAAATCATAGATGACTCATGTAAAACATCGTGTGAAGAAATGTTTTTGCCTCCTGAATGTTGCTGACAACTCACAGGAGTGGCCTAAGTAAACCTGTTTCAGTGAGTGGTCTCAAGTTATGTTTTGGATGCAACAGTTGAAAAACTAATAGAATTTAATCAGGGATGTAAGTTTTCTATCAGAATTTTTTTGGGGTCCGTCCCACGGACTGATTTTTTCAACCTTCTTAATTTTGTGTTAGACTGCAGGGATCATGACCATATAGTGATTTTCTTTCTGAAATATGACAGGGTTCGTACGGGTCATAGAATCCTAGAAAAGATATGGAAAACGAAAATAGTTTTTCCAAGCCTGGATATTTTGGAAAAAATGTTTTTTTTTATTTGCTGTTGTCTGGAAAAGTTATGGAAATTTGTTGTGATAATGATGCAGTAACCATTTCCCCAAAAAATCATGTTTAAAAATCCTGAATAAGAGAGTGTGGTGGTCATATTAATGAGGGATAGGTTATGAAAATTGGGTATAAAGTTTTGGAAAAGTCATCTAATTATGGCTGGTTTAGGTCCCTTTGATGCAGACACAAGTAAATCAGAGTATGTGCTAACTCGTCTCAAAGACTCGGTATCACCTCAGGCCAATCTGGGCTTGTCAGACCCCAGGTTGCACTGATGTTAGGCAGTGGCTTAGAGATTAGATATGTGCACAAATATCCCATATTCTTCTGGTTGAATTTGCCAGGTATTTTTAGCTCACCTGACTTTCAGTCAGGAGAGCTATAGTGATCACTCACCGTCCGTCGTCCGTGAACATGGTGTTTGCGTCTTCTCCTCCCAAACCGCTGAACCAATTTAATTGATATTTGAGATAATAGTTTGTTATGACATCGCAATTTGTTTTTGTTCAAATCAAGTTGCCTCGCCCGTGGGTAGGGCCACACCCAAAAAGTGTGCTGAAATCTTAAAAAATCTTCTTCTCATGAACCAGCAGTAGCAGAGACTTGATATTTGGTGTGCAGCTTCCTTTTGAGGTGTAGACTCAGATTTGTTCAAGAGAAGTTTGTGGGGCTATACTTGGCGTCGTTATGGGAGGAGCAAAATTTTTGGCCCCGCCCAAAATTTCTATTTTCCAAACCGAGAGGCTGATTTGAACCAAATTTTATGTGAGGGCTTATTGGGTCATAAGTACCTAATTTATGCTGATTTTTTTTTTCCCGTAGCCCCATGGGAACCGCAGGAGCTAAAAATAGAAAAAAATTAAAACGCCCATATCTCCAAAACTGCACGGCACCGAGAATTTTTATTTGGTGTGAAGCTTCCTTAGGACCAACAGAAAGAATTGGTAAAAAAAAATTGCCATCGGTTTTATCATAGGGTACAGTTTCCGGACTTTGAAAAAGTGCTGAGTCAGCACTTTTTAACACTGTAGGCAATGGGAAAAACATTAAAAAATCTTCTCCAGATCCAGCGGGCAGAATCTTTTGATATTTGGTATGCAACATTGGAGGGTGGATCTGATTCAAGTTTGTTCAAATCGGCCCTCTGGGTTCATATTTGGGCTCAGTAGAGGAGCCCGATTTCGAACTTAGTGCATTTCAGGCAAATTTCTTAAAAAATCTTCTTCTCCAGATCCAGCAGGCAGAATGTTTTGATATTTGGTATGCAACATTGTGGGGTGGATCTGATTCAAGTTTGTTCAAATCGGCCCCCTGGGTTTATATTTGGGCTCAGTATAGGAGCCCAAATTTGAACTTACTGCATTTCAGGCAAATTTCTTTGAAAATCTTCTTCTCCAGATCCAGCAGGCAGAATCTTTTGATATTTGGTATGCAACATTGTGGGGTGGATCTGATTCAAGTTTGTTCAAATCGGCCCCTTGGGTTTATATTTGGGCTCAGTATAGGAGCCCAAATTTGAACTTAATGCATTTCAGTCAAATTTCTATGAAAATCTTCTTCTCAAGATCCAGCAGGCAGAATCTTTTGATATTGGGTATGCAACATTGTGGGGTGGATCTGATTCAAGTTTGTTCAAATCGGCTCCCTGGGTTTATATTTGGGCTCAGTATAGGAGCCAAAATTTGAACTTCGTGCTTTTCAGGCAAATTTCTTAAAAAATCTTCTTCTCCAGATCCAGCAGGCAGAATCTTTTGATATTTGGTATGCAACATTGTGGGGTGGATCTGATTCTATTTTGTTCAAATCGGCTCCCTAGATTCATATTTGGGCTCACTATAGAAGCTCGAATTCGAACTTAGTGCATTTCAGGCAAATTTCTTCAAAAATCTTCTTCTCCAGATCCTGCAGGCAGAATCTTTTGATATTTGGTATGCAACATTGTGGGGTAGATCTGATTCCAGTTTGTTCAAATCGGCCCCTGGATTCATATTTGGGCTCACTATAGAAGCCCAAATTCGAACTTAGTGCATTTCAGGCAAATTTCTTTGAAAATCTTCTTCTCAAGATCCAGCAGGCAGAATCTTGTGATATTTGGTATGCAGCATCCTTAGGGGGGTGAGATTCAAGTTTGTTCAAGCCATGTCCCTAGGTCCATATTTGGGCTCACTGTGGGAGCTTGAATTGTAACTTTGTTCGAAATGAGGAATTTTCTTAAAAAATCTTCTTCTTCAGATCCAGCAGTCGGAATGGTTTGATATGTGGTGAGTAGCATCCTTGGGGGGAGGGGGGGATTCAAGTGTGTTAAAGCCAAGTCCATGGGTCCATATTTGGGCTCCCTGTGGGAGCCCAAATTATAACTTAGTCAATATGAGGAATTTTTCTTTAAAAATCTTCTTCTTCAGATTCAGCAGTTGGAATGTTTTGATATTTGGCACGGAGCAACCTTAGGGGGCTGAGATTCAAGTTTGTTCAAGCCAAGTCCCTTGGTTCATATTTGGGCTCACTATGGGAGCCTGAATGACAACTTAGTTCAAAATGAGGAATTTTCTTTAAAATCTTCAGATCCAGCAGATGAATGCTTTTGATATTTTTTATGCAGCATCCTTAGGGGGGTAAGATTCAAGTTTGTTCAAGCTATGTCCCTAGGTCCATATTTGGGCTGATTGTGGGAGCTCGAATTGTAACTTGGTTCAAAATGAGGAATTTTCTTTAAAAATCTTCTTCTTCAGATCCAGCAGTCGGAATGTTTTGATATTTGGTGTGCAGAATCCTTAGGGGTGTGAGATTCAGGTTTGTTAAAGCCAAGTCCCTGGGTTCATATATGGGCTCCCTGTGGGAGCCTGAATTATGACTTAGTTCAATATGAGGAATATTCTTTAAAAATCTTTTTTTTAGATCCACTGGTCAGAATATTTGGATATTTGGTTTCAGCTTTTCTTAGGAGGAGCAGATGCAACTTGTGGAAATCAATTCTCTGGGTTGATATTTAGGCTACCATGTCAGGTGAGCGCCCTCAGGCCCCCTGGGGCCTCTTGTTTGTTTTTTTATTTTTTTTTTTTAACTAAGCCTTTACCCAACACACACATCAAATTTTCTAATTTAATTATAATTTTTTCAAAATTTTCAATAAATTCCAACAAAAGCATATCATGTGACCCTCCCCCCGCCCCAAAGAGCTCGCTCCAATGAGGGGTCACATGATATCAGTTTGTTGAACTTTGGCTGTTTCAGGTCTCTTACACCAGGTTAATTATTGATGCTGACACAAGTAAATCAGAATATGTGCTAACTTGTTAATGAATCAGTATCACCTCAAACCAACCTGGGTTGGCTGAGCCCAGGTTGGAAGGCCATATTCCTTGAAATACAAATAAGATCTATGCCTGGGTATAACATACATACAGTGTCTAACCCCAGTGTTGCGGCGCAGCTGTTACAGTAATTCAGATGCAGTATTACAGAGACTAGGTATGTTCCCTGATATCCTGTATTCTTCTGGTTGAATTTTCCAAGGGGGGTTTATTAATCCATTACCCAATGCACATGTCAAAATTTGTTATTTCACTAATAATTTTTTCCAAAAAATTTTTACAAAATCATATCATGTGATCCCACATTGGAACAAGCTCATTGAGCTCGTTCTAGTGCTCAAACAACTAGTGAATTCCAAAGTCGACTAGTCAATACCCAAAAGTCAAGTCGACTTCAACTAGTCATTGGTGATAACCTATCTCCTTATAACATTGTTGGTGTTCCGGTAGAGTGCTGAAGGTCCAAATTTGGTTTCACTTGGGCATTCATATACAGCAACTTACTGGAGCATTATTCTGTTAATGTGCTTCTAATTATGCTAAGAGTGAAATTACATAGTCTTATTTAATTTGCCTTGTTGTGATTTATGGGAGAGTGCCTATAGGCACTCTCCCATAAATTGCAACAAGGCAAATTAATAACATATCCTGATAGCCCAAAATAATTCAGCACTCTACTAGTACCAGTTAAAACAAACTACTGTCACTACTATTAGATGGCAATAGATGTATACATTGACTGCCCAATATTGCTGTTCAAACTATCTGACAGTGGCACAGAAGGGATACTATTTACCTAAAAGCTTGAACTCCTCCGACCAGTCGACTGCACAGTTGAGAGTCGACTACTGGTTTGCCCAGAGTCGACTAATCGTTTGAGTACTAGCTCGTTCCAATGAGAGGGTCACTTTTCATTGGTTTGTTTGAAAAAAAAAAAATTTTCAACTACCCCATTACTCACTTTGTAAATTACGTGGGCAGACACTTCTGATATGTTAGGTAAAGGGTTAATTCCACCCTGTTTAATAAATACAATTTTGTGAATAGAACTGGTCAGAAATGACAGTAAGTAGGTAAATGGTTAACATAGTACATGTAGGCATGCACCCCAAAAAATGAATTTGTAGCAGTGTTTAGTGAACCAAGTATTTCATTTTCAAAGCATCTCTGTTTTTAATAGGTGATTAGTAAGACCGGCTTCTTTAATATTGTTGTCAAGTTGTAGATGTGTTGATGAACAAATTATTTTTAGAGAATTGAAGCACATATGTCCGAATTATGCGTAACTGTTGGAATGAGAGTTTTCATTATCATAAACTGATTACCAAACTGTTGGTTTTATTTTTCTTACTAGAAAAGTGAAAAACCAATCCATGTAAATGTATACTAGTACAGCCGTCGTGGGCTAGTCACTTTCCACGGGTGGGCAATATTTCCACGGACGTAATATTAGATCCAAACACCAATTACAGGAATAATCATCAAAAATTTAATTAATGAAGCACCGGGTATAACTCTGTGCTTCATTAACCCCCTGCACACTGATGTCGAAATATCTAAAGTTCAAGGTGTAAATTTTTCCCATAATGCAACTAGAAATTTAACCAATTCAATCTTGTTTGACAGAGCTCATTGAGCTCTGTCAAACAAGATTGAATTGGTTAAATTCCCAGTTGTATTATGGGAAAAGTGGCTGTTTGAAATTTGGATATTTTGACAACAGAGTGAAGGGAGTAAATTAAAATTTTGCTGCTGATCATTTTTATTACCTGGTAAACACATGCATTGACGTCACTGCCCATGCGTGGAATACAACCAATCCACGGCGATTGTACTGTACTTGTGAAATGCTTATGTACTAGAAGCAGTCTGATGAATAATTATAAGTTTGATGTAAATTCCTAATTTTTTTATGTCTATTGTAGAAAAAGTAGGAATTTCAGTTTATTTCAGATAATCCTATCTCATCTAAATTTTTGAACATCTTGGTTGTCAGCAATGCAAGTGTGAATAGAAATTATTAACACACAGAGACATTTTATTTATAGTTGAATAACGTCAGTCACTAAACATTTTATATTTGTTGAAAACATGCCAAATATTTTATTCTGCTCAACTGTACATTGTAACAATGTTTTCTTTAATGATGTATACATCGTGTTAGGAACAGTGAATCACACACTTTGTCATTGTTATATTTTCATTTTATATTTCACCAGACTCATGAAAAAAAAAAAAATTTCTAATGTGAAGAGATTTTGTTTATTACTGTAGTATCTAGGATTTTATGGCCAGTCATACTAATTTATATAGAAAAAAATATAGCACTGTGTCTTCAACTACTACTAACACTCTTAGTGCAGAGTTGGTAATTTGGAGAGTCTGATAGTTGCTTGACGTGGCGCAGTCATTTTCTCCAGGTACTCCCACTTCTTACATCATAAAACTGTTTGACACAATGTGACCTTGGCTGCTGAAAGCATTGTTAATGGTACTTTTGGCTTCAACAACTCGATGGTATACTTGGCTTCAACTGTTGCCAACACTGCTTGTGCTGAGTTTGTAAGTTGGAGAGTCGGTTAGCTGCTCAGTCATTTGCTTCAGTAACTCCAGCTTCCTACACCCATAAAGTTTTCTGACACACTGTGACTGGTCTGTTGAAAGCTTCATTAACCCTTAAGGGCCTAATTCCAACTTTGATAACTTTTTAATGCAAAGGAACAAGTGCCCCAACATGCATTGTTTAGGTAAACTCAAAACTTGTTTTCTAAGGACCTTGTCAATTGTTTCTTGGCCAAGCCAGAAAATAAGTAGACTGTCAGCTGCAAAATAAGGTCCCCAGAGAGGGTAGCATCACTAAATTTACCCTCTGTGAACCTCAATCTGAATCAGGGTCTCAAAACTAAACAGAAAGAGGTACCCAGAGGAAAAATTGGCCCACTGTATGAGATAGCATCATCAAATTCACCCTCTGGGGACCTCATTCTGCAAATGTCAGAGTGCTTATTTTCAGGCCTGTTCTTGGCAAGTCTTGGCTGCCTCCGTAGGCAGCCAAGACTTTACTAGAAACAACTCCAAAGCCACTGGATGTAGACTTAAAAAATATAGTGAAAATGTATAAAAATCTCCAGTCCCTTAAGGGTTAAACACCAACAAACAAACAAGTGACCTTAAATACCAATAAATAAATTATACACAAAAATTCCTTCAGCTGAAGCAGATCCTTGCAATGCAGTTTGGTACAGCTTCGCAACCATCAGTATTGTGTGCAAGTTAGGTCCCCTGCGAATCTCAAATTTTGAGTCGAATCAAATAGGTAGAAGATTTTGAATCGAAACAAATCTGATGACTCTTCAAAATGTAATTGTAATTCATCAGTTAAATTTGACCTCATTCATTTGGAACCTGTAATTTGATTGGCCAGGAGCCTGTCGGCTCCGTGCTCTAATCTCAGGTAAATTCACTCTTACACCATGCTTTAATTGCCGGAAGCGGGTCAATTAGAACATTTCTGTATTCATGCTACATGCACAATCTCCCTTCTCTCTTATAAACTCTTACATCACCCAAATCACGAATCGAACAAACCCTGTAAATTTGATCATGGCAAATAGACAGAGATCGAAAATGACATTTTTTTTATTGTTTTTCTTTAAAAAAAAAAAACAGGTTTGGAGAATTTTTTCACTTCTAATGATGACAGGAATTACAATGGAAATTAATGTCTCTTGTTTCGTTAGACATTCGGGAATTTGATCATGGAAAACTATTTGTTAACAAGCCCCGAAATGGTTTTCCATAGTCAAATTCCCGAATGTCTAACGAAATGAGATCTTTATCTCCTAAATATTTTCACATTACAAACATAAATATTGCATGTCTCCTTTCATGTGGTTTATTCAACGGCAACTTGACTGTACAGGCAGGTCCATCAAAAATCCTATAACACTTTTTTTGATAGATCTGCCTAAATAGTAAAATGTCTGTTGAATACAGAATCAAAGTTGTTTCAGAAGCGAAACCTCCTTGAGCTCATCAGGTCTCCTGTACAAGAGACCAGATGATAGGAGAGTTCAAGAGGAGACACTGTAGGATTTTGAACATTTCGTCGATTCAAAAACGTCTGAATGGGCTCAACTCAAACCAAACCTGGTCAAATCATCAGGAATCTTTTGAATCGTAGCAAATTTCAAAGCTTCACAGGGCTCCACTGCAGGTATCATTCAGTTGAAAGCAGGGTTCAAAGAACAACCTTGAATTTGACTAAAGGACATTCAAGGCCTTGAAAACCTGAAAATTGTGCAGGAGGCCCTGAAAACCCTTGAATATTCATGAAATAAAATGCTGACGAAGCAAATAATCTTAACTATACGGTTTTATATGCCAGGATTTGTGAAGGTGTAGTACTAACTAGGACCCTCCGGTCATTACCCCCTCCTTCGGCAGGGAAGTGGAAGGAGGGGGTAATGACCAGGAGTTAGAATTAGTAAAGATGGTCTTTGAAAATACTAAATTTTGGCTATTGTTGGACCTTGAAAAATGCTGCAAAATGTCGAATAATGGCTTTGTATTTTATCAGTCCTTGGCTGCAGGAACCCTGGATGCATGAGTATGAGGGACTGGAATTAATGACTCTGAGGTGGAGTTTTTCCTGTATTTTATGAGTGCCGAAGGCGTATGTTAAATACAGGAAAATTCCTGCAAAGGATCATTGATTCCTGCTCCCAATATGCAACCCGTGTTGTGTTCTATATTTATACCATGATTAAACTTGAATTATGTGAATGAAGCTGATACAGTGGAGCCCACTTAATTGGATATCTTTTAATTGTATATCCCTGTTAATTGAATATAATTTTCAAACACAAAACCATTTACGATGCCTTCAGTACAAATTTGATCTGTTAATTGCATATGGGTTGTAGAGTAAACTCCTGATAATTGTATATAAATTTTTGTAATGTGTCAAAAAAATTACTGTGACATGCACCAAATTCCCCTTATTTATCAACCTTTTTGGCCCCACAACATCCAATACAGGCATTTATTCTATTATATCTTGTTTGACAGAGCTCTATGAGCTCTGTCAAACAAGATATAATAGAATAAATGCTGAGTTTACCCCCAGAACACAAGAAACTGACCAAATCCCTGTTAATTGTGTACTGTTAATTGAATAATTTTCACTGGCAAAATGGATATTCAATTAAGAGGATTCTACTGTATTTATAAAGTAATATATCATCTTCAGCAGTCTGATAACTTTCTTGATACTGTTTCATTTCCAAGCATTTCATTCACGTCATATAGCTTCACTCCGATTCATAACAGATCCATAACATCCAATGAGATGCATTCTAACATGACATACTTATGGATAATCTGGATTTCACACAAGTGTTTGGAAGTCTAGGGGTTTTTTTTTATCTTTCAAGTGTACCAGCTTTGTAACATGAGTCATAATGAAAAACTATTCATTTTATTTCATTGTTTAATTGTTCTAGCAGATGTTATTATCATATGATGGCATAAAAAAGTTTTATTTTGTATTTGTCTTAATTTACTTTTTACAACCCATTAATATCAACATTCTTTACACATGTGTTTTGATATGAGTGAGTTTGGGATGTTACCATCATGGAGGTCGTCCATCAACATCGACATCTGGTGAAAGAGAGGCATTAAGTCATTATGTGACGAAATTGCCATGTCCAGTCAGAGCTATTCAGAAAATCGCCATTCAAATTTTATATTTTTTGCCTCCAAAACTTTGCTAATGATCCATCATTAAAATGAGCTCATTAAACACAGTCAATTAGGGGTCATAAGCTGTTTCTGTGGCAAAAAAGAGACAATTTTCAGTAGTTCAAGCAATTGTATTGTTTTGCGAGACTCGTCCTTTTGTTGTGTTGGCTAAGGGTTAATATAAATAGTGAAATTTCTTCACCAGTCCTAGAAAAATAAAATTACACTGATCATGATAAGGCCAAGTGAAAATAAAAATTTGGTTCTCAGGTAATTAATTTGTCAAATCATTGGTGTGAGAGGCTTTTATTTTTAATTTTTGTTTGACTGGTTCAGTGATGGAAACAAAAATTTGGGATCCATTCTAAAGTGCATGTATGTAGTCCCCTAAGAACCTCAGGAAGTGGAGCTTGTTTGTTCAATTTGGTAATTAAGTTCTGCTTTATTGTTAAAATGCCCCTTTGGGAACCCTAGTAAGTAAATTGGTGCTTATTTCCCTTGGTAAACAAGCTCTGTTTTACTGGTAAAATAGGACCTGGTCACCAGTGCCTGGTTTCGATGTCCTCTAAAATGGGCAACCTGGGTATAAACGATTAGTTGGACTTGACTTTATCTCCATGTTGCAGTCACAATTAGCCATTATACAGAAATATGTGTCCTTAAACAACAATAAATGAATAAATAAATAAAGAGTTGAAATAGGACCCAGAACCAGTGTCTGGGGGTGGAAGTCTTCTAAGAGTGGTCAGCATAGGGATGAACAATTGGCTAAACTTGACTTCATACTTATGTTCCAATAAGAGTAAAATTCTTGCCCTCTGTTTGGTTGAGACCTGGCGTAGTTTCTTTTATGTTTTCATCTCCAGTAGTAAATGTTACTGTCTGACGTCACAATGCAAAATATTTGAAATTACATCACCTGTTTCGTAATTGCTTCATCTGCGGAGTGACAAGCAAGCTGCTTCATTTTTCTGGATTTTTCACGTGCAGCAAACGGTGTTCCTGATTAAGTGTTGTTTAAATTACAAACCTATTTACGATTTGAACTAAGATGGAATGAATTTATCTGGTTTATTGATTATTTATCCAGTGCCGTCGTGGGTTACAAAAGAGGTTTATTTACTAAACCTGTGATCGTTAAAAGTTGCCTTGAACAAGGCAACTTTTAACGATCACAAGTTTAGTAAATAAGCCTCGTGTTTCACGATGTGGGTTTTGGACTATGGGTAGTGACTATTGGAACATATACGTTATTGTGATGGATTGACGGTAACATGATGGTCTGATGTTTGTGGGTCAAACGTATGTTCATAAGCTCCGAGCTGCAAACCTCAGACCACGTTGCTGTCAATTCATCACAATGACTTAAAATATTGCGGTAATGATCTAGTTAAAGAAGCTGAAAATAAACTTTAACACCAATATATAGATAAATAAGTCCATTTGCAGGTACAGTGGAACCCTCTTAATTGAATAGCCACTTTGTCAATGAAAATTATTCATTTAACAGGAGTATTCAATTAACAGGAACGGTCTCACTTTCCTGTGCTCTAGAGATCAAGTTAGCATTTATTCTATCATTTCTTGTTTGACAGAGCTCCATGAGCTCTGTCAAACAAGATTTTATAGATTAAATGCCTGTATTGGATGTACTGAGGCCAAATAGGTCTATAAACAAAGGAAAACTGGGGAGAGTCAGGGTAATTTCTCGACAGGTTCCAAGATTTTGTATTCAATTAACAGGAGTTTACTCCATAACCTATATTTAATTAACAGGTCAAAAACATGAAAATATATCTGAGTAGACATGGGCCTACTGGTGATTGGGTTAATCCCATAATGACAACCAGCCCAGGGCAGCGACGAGCTGTAGGTCCCAGACTGCGAGGACAATGCCCACAGATTTTCGGCAAGCCATCCGGCCATTTTGCTCAAAAGTGAAAGAAGACAGGACACCAAGCTCCCAATAAAGCCAGAGAGAATAGCTACGTTTTTTTTCTGCGAGTTTGGCGAGAGCTCGGCCAAGAACCTGCAGATATTTTTTACCCATTCTTCCAAGCCTTCCTTGTCCAGAGAAGCCGGAGTGGATGTTGGCGCGGGACGTCGGTCACTTAGTGGAGTTGGGGCCCCATACCAATCGCAGTCAATGACGGTGATCCCTTACTTGAGAAACAGGTTACGAATCGGAGGCGGACTGACCGTATGGTCCACCGGGAAATTTCCCAATGGTCCCCTCTATTGGGAGCCACCAACCCCCGTGGGAACCCCGGGAAGTGAAGCAGTGCTTGTTTACTGTGGTAAACAAGCTCTGTTTCATTGGTAAAATAGGACCCAGTCACTAATGCTTGGGGTGCAAGTCCTCTAAAATAGGCAGCATGGGGTATAAACGATTGACTGACCTTGACTTTATCTCCATGTTGTGGTCATGATTAGTCATTGTGCAGAAGTATGTGACCTTAAACAACAATAAATAAATAAATTGGGAGCCACCAAAATTTACGCAGCCAGCACCAGGTCCTGTTGGCGCATGAAATTTCGTGAAAATTACCAACGGGGGAATAAATCTGATTGCATAGACTGTCAGTTTATCGAAATGCCCTCAATGTGGAGGCCATTTCGATATACCAATACTCTAGTCTGCCACTGATCGGCCAGATACAAGGAAACGGCGATCGAAAAATCAAAATTTTCTCCCATTGGGCCGAACTATGGTCGACATGATGAGTCAGAGGCTCCCTTTGGTGCAACCATTTTTCTCAAATGGTTGACAAAGATGATACAAAAATGCCATCGAAAATGCCCTCTATGTGGACTGTCATTGATTGACCAGGTGCAAGGAAACAACGTTCTTTAGGTTCGAAAAATCAGCATTCATACCAGGGGCGGGCTGGGCCAAAAACCATTGCCGCCCCTGGTACAAATGATCTTGGCGAACGTTGTGTCGCTGAGAACCCTGTGGGTGATTTCTCAGATTCGATTGATTTGTGAGTGTAGAACCTCATGATTATTCATCTTCTAAGTTATACAGACACTGCACTGTGTAAAGCCGAATAAACTCGTCAACTCCACTCTTGTCAGTATCAGCAAGCTTCTGTGTTTCCAGAGCAATGTGTTTGTCGGGCTCTGATAGATTGGCTAAGTTGTTGATTAGCGTGCCTCTGATCCTCTGCATTGGATTGTCGACCCCCACCCCGCCCGAAGATCCCAGGAGGTGTATGTCAATCAACCAGTATCATCGTTGGTTTAGTTTTGTTTCCTCTTCTTCAGTTAACTGGCAGTGTGCTGGAAGCCCATATTTGGGCGTTATTCTGAAGTGCAGGCACTGCAACTTGAAGGCTTCAGATTCAGTGACTGTGCTTCATATTATCTTTGAAGTGATATTATTTAGTCTAAGATTTGCTTGGTTACAATTTATGGGAGAGTGCTCACAGGCAAAGCCATGTGAACAAATTTTGGTCGCCAAAAATAATTTAGCACTCTACCAATTAATATGGTCCTCGATAGAACGTTGAACAAAATTTAACATATTCATCAAGACGATGTGAAGTGATTTTTCTTTGGAGTTTGCCACATGTCTTGCAGTTTTACGGTGTACAAGGCAGCTGCCTCGTTGTCAACTGTTTGGAAGGCTGTAACGGCTCTGAAGTGCAGATACTGCAACTTAACCCTTTGCGACTACGGCATGTAATATTACGTTCGAAAATTGCCGTGCGTTGCGACTCAGGTACGTAATATTACGTACATCGAATTTGAACCCGAGCGGCTGCTTTTTCGTCCAGGAACATGATACTTCATAATTTCATTAAATAGGATGGATGCTAAGTGCACGTGTGTGATAGACCAATCAATATTTGCAGGCTGCACGTTGCAAATATTAATTGATCTACCCCCTCTCCCCCCAAATAATGAATATGGACTCTTCCTGTTGCTGTCATTGAACTGATATGGAAGATACCACCAGGGTTCAAAAGGTTAACGATTGCGCTTGACGTCGACTACACCTGATTCTTCGTGACGTTAAAACGTCACGATAACCGTAGTCGGAAAGGGTTAAAGGCGTCAAATTCAGGCCGTGCTTCATATTATCGTTGAAGTGATATTATTTAGTCGGTTAAGATTTGCCTTGTTACAATCTACAGGAGAGTGCCAACGAGGCAAAGACATGGACAAATTTCGGTTTCGGTGGCCAAAAATAATTTAGCATTCTGCCAATTAACATTGTCATCGCCTCGATGGCGCGTTGAACAAAATTTAACATATTCAACAAGACGCTGTGAAGTGATTTCTCTTTGGAGTTTGCCCCAAGTCTTGCAGTTTCACGCTGTGTATGGCAGCTGCCTCGTTGTCAGCAACTTGAAGGACTGTAACGGCCCTGGAAGATATGGGATTCTCAACAACTCCAAGCATCAAGTAGCATACCATGTTTTTGGATGGTTGAGGCAGAGAGCAATTTATCAACTTTATTTTTGTATGCAAAACGCATCCACATATCCATCTGACAAAGAGATCACCCCTTGTGGATGCTCTTAACTCCAGGTGAGCCTTCAGTCCATATGGCCTTCCCTTTTCCACCATTCTAAAAGTTCCACTGTGTCAGGGGTTTCAAACCAGCCAGCAAATGTGTCGAGTGTGTCTCCGGTCTGTGCTCAAGATTGTGTTTGACTTTGCATCTCTTTATCGTACTCGTGTGAGTCGACGTCTCCATGGTCGTGGTTATTCAATTCTACATCATCCATGTTGCAACTCTATTGCATGTAATATATTGGACAATTAAGACAGTTGGCTCAATATATGCAGTACGATGTCTTCCAGTCAATACGGACCTAAGCTTAACCCTTACCACAGACGGAAAGACTTCCTGGATGCTATGGACAGTCAGCAATCGGATAAAGAACTCACCCTCAATGAAAAACCAAAACCAGCAGCACGATAGTGCGTTTCTGCGCTGGTGCGTTTCCCCAACCAACCAAGGAGCTCTTGATATTATTGTGCCTGGCACCGTGCATCCCCCCCTCACTATAGACCTAACCTCAGCTGACGAGAAAAGGGACTCTGGTCCTAAGAAAACTACAATCAAGATTGATGGCAACGAGGTCATGTCCACCTATGACAGCATTGCTACGGCGACCTCTGGAAGACCCCGCATGAACGTGAGAATGCACATTATCAAAGAATGAAACATCAGCCGAGAGAAACTACTCTTAATAAAGTGCTTTCTGTTAATCCTTTACCCAACGTAACGGCCAAAACCGGCCAGCGCTATTCTCAAAAGTCGGCAATTAATTTTCATTATTTTTTCATTTTTTGTCTCAAAAACATAGGTTATGACCCCCCTCTTTGGAACGAGCTCGTCGAGCTCGTTCCAATGAGGGGTCATAACCTATGTTTTTGAGACAAAAAAATGAAAACAAAATAGTTATTCAAGAATTTGGTTTGCAAGTGTCGTCTGCTTTTCATGTTAGGTAAAGGGTTAAAGGAGTGGAGATGGCCCTGCGACATCAAACTCAAGACTCTTCTCTAGAGAGTTTTATATTTATTTATCTTTCGCCCTATAACCAGTATGGAATTACTATAAAGAAGGGTTGTTCCCAAATAAGAATCGTTCAGGTTAGGAACTTCTAGTGAGTTGTTTTAACCCTTTACATAAGGAATTGATCATAAACGGCCAGCGCTATCCACAGACTCTCTATCTTAAATTCCTAATTTTATTTATTGCCTCAAAAAGGTAGTATTTCTATCGCGGGTTCATAAAGTTTGCATTTTAGCCCAAACCCGATCTTTTCGTTATTCGAGAACATCTCGAACACCGACGTTCGCAGTTCGCGTTAGGTAAAGGGTTAAATAAGTCGCCATCATCATCAAGATGAACTACAATGCCGTGCGTTCAAGAACTTCAGAACTTCAATACTTAAACATATCAGATCCTCTTAGGACCATCGATATCACAACTGCAAACGAGATTTGTAAGGCAGCCACGCCAGTGACCTTTGCTTCCCAAAGTTTCGCAAGCGCCCAACTCAATATACCACTGGCGCATCTCAGAGGCTATCTGAACTGGTGATTTCACCTAAACGATACAAAAAATGGATTCTTTGGGGGTATATAATTTGTCAGTCCTGTGTGTTAAAGTTATCACGCTAAAGAGATGAAACAGTGAAAAAGTAACTAATTAAGAGCTATAACTCCACTCACTATGGCCGAACCATACCAGTTTTCGAACTCATGCAAGACATTGTTATGAACGTCTCACATTTCAAATATTGACCAAATCCATTGATATTTGTTCAAGTTATCGCCCTTACGAGCTGAAACTTACAAAAATTATAATCAAGGGACATAACTCCGCTCAGTGTGAGCAAACCGTCAGTTTTCGAACGCATTTAAGGGGACGTCCAACCTAACTTTGGTCAAATTTCATGTAATTTTCTTTAAAGTCTAAAAAAGTCCCAAAATGAATAACCCCAATAAATTATATACCAAAATGCTTGGAATGAAACATAGAACATGTGGAAACTGAAATTTGCCATGGAACTGCTGCCATATGTAAATAGCAGCACCACCTGCTGTGGCGCAAGTAAGAGAACAAAATTTTGACAATAAAATACCTCAAAATAAAATAACAGCTGTATTCTATAAACATTTAAGAACATACTCGAAGAAATCTTTTCCTAATTCATGAAAGTAATAAAGATTGAGACCAAATGTTATAAGTGGAGTGCTCACTGATTGAAGGCAGACATTTTCTTTTGTTTATGTTCTTTTGTTTATGATTTGATTAGAGGAGTTCAACAAAGGTCAACTTGAAGGAGTCCAGCAGAAGAAGTATGAAAGGACAAAAGAGTGTCTCCCAATATAAAGATGTATGTGTTACTGTAATGGTTTGGAAAGAAAATATGATATTCTCCTATGTAGAATGCACTGCAAAGTCATACATTGTAGTTGAATAAATATATTTACAAACCCCTTGCACTGTAACCCCTTTTATCACATGCATCAATTTGATAGTGATTAAATTGTTAAATTTGTCTGGTTTATCAATAAGTATAATAGCTTTGTTTAACTTTTGGATACCAATACACTCATGATATCTGTTGGAGAAGAAATAAGAGTAACTGTAACCTGTCACTGCAATAAACCATCTAATGTACTTAAAAGTACATTGTTATTCAAAACACATCAAATCAACCTTACATAACAATTATTGCATGTACTTTCCCCAAGGAGGCTTATTGACATATTGAGATCAGAAGGGCACATCCAGAGGGTCTCACGTATTTTTTTTCAAGAACGCAGTACACAAAGCAATCCCCAAAAGGTGACAAGTGAGCTCCATTTGACACAAACAATTTCCTGGGGGGGGGGGGGGGGGGGGGCTCTCTTCCTTGTATGACTCTACCTCCGGCACTCAAGGCATATGCCTTTTTTCTCAAAGTTTAACTCTTTTTTTCTTTTTGAAGATCCTGGCCACACATGTTCCAAACACTATCAGACAGGTAACCCTCCAAATAAGTGTATCTGCAAAAATCATGTTACATTGCAAAACATTCTTTTTAGACTTTTAGTTCTGGACCTTTCATGCTTCTTACTTCCAACTATAACACTTAATTTATCGATTAATGTGTAAATAGAAAAGTCCTGCCATAATCAACATTTTGAGTTCCATAAGCCTTCAAAACAGCTCCGATAAAAGTGTCAAACATCAGATTGGTGGCTTTATACAGAATATTCATTAGGTTGATAAGTAATAGGAACAAAATCTTCACAAGAAAATTCTGTAGCAATACTATTGAGGGTATTAGCAGGCACTTTGTAACAAATCAACTAGTTATAAACAAAATTTTCTAACTCAAAAGAGTGAAAAAGTACCACAACTCTGAAAAAATGTGGGAAGAAACACATGCTGCAGCAGCTACACAGGCATTGTTTCCCCATGATGCTCGATCACAAAACCAAATATCCTTCAGATTGGAGTAGCAATGGTTAAGATACAAGGGAGAATGTTGGTACATGTAATGATGAATGGGTAAGACTAAGGTTAAGAGGACAGGGGTCACCACTGCACGGCCCTAGATGCACCTTTGATTTTCCAACTTCCAGGTCTGGGGCATAATAATCGCAACACACCCACCTTATCAGTTCATAATTTCAGCAAAATAAAAGAAATTATCAATTTGAATTAATTAATAGATGATGGAAAACATTTGGCTTCCTTCGCCTTCTCGTACTATTTAATTACCACAAACAATATCAGTTTGATGCCGACAAACGAAACTGAACGCATGTGGTCTGGTTAAAAAGTAACTCGGCATGAATAATGAAGAAATTGCGAATATTTCGTGTATTTCATTTGTTTAAAAGCCAATTGCAGCTAATATTGACCGTGCATTCGATAATTCGTTTCGGTTTTGACCACACAACCACGCTGACACTCAGTGACAGCGGTTATGTTTATTGTGATGTGCAAATTGGGGGATGGTTTCCGGTGAAGGAGATTTGTCACGTTTGTCTGTAAAACGATCACAAAAGACACTGATCGACGCTTGTGTTAGTATGGTTGGTTGCAAGAAAAAACTAAATTCTCAGCATCGTCCAAGCGCACCTTATTTAAAAGCACGAATGCACCATTTTCAACCCATCTTCAATCGGTCCTTTGCAGACATCAAACATACCCGCCTCAAATTCCATGATTACTAGGAAGTAAATAACTTCACAACATCTGGGGGAAATCAACACGCTCAATATACTTCCAGGTCACTTGGAATATACTTCGCGAAAAAGTGATTTCTGAAGCATTCTGCTTACTTTGTTATGAATATTGCCTTATTTTATGTGTATCGTCCCGATTTTATACACTCGGTTATTTTTTTACAAGTGGTTCATGTTGTCTTTCTAGTGCGCAATAATTCAGATTTTTTGTCAACAAAAAAGTTCAGACGGCCTGTAAACACGAGAGGGAATTTCGAACCATATTTTGCAGTTATGACATTAACAGCTCAAGTATTTGCTGCCACCTGTTTGCAAATCCGCTCATACACTGTCTCGAACAAATAAAGGGCGTGATCACGTCCTTGCATTCTTACGATTGCCCAAATTGACTATTTCTGCAAGAACCACTTCGTAATCACATGACCGGAATAAACATCATTGAAACATGGCCACATCCGGAACATACAAAATTTGTGTCGGTGTTATTACATTCAAACATCAAAACCCACCAGAGTGTGTGTCAAAAAAATGCTTTCTCCGAGTCTGTAGTATGTTATCATTATATTGAGGAAAAGGCTTTCGAATTACCGATTATTTTGTGGTTTTGCCGGTTCGTTACTTATGCCATTTGCAAATTAATCTTCTTCAAAATCATAAAATTCACTTTTTTTCCTGAAAAAGAATATATGTACCTTTTCTATGAACTTTACTCATTATTTTGATATATAATTTGCCTTTCCTTACTTCTCTTATCTGTTTCTGAGGCATTGGGAAAAATGAAAAAAAAATTGACCAAAGTTAGGTTGGACGACCCCTTAAGACATTGTTAAGAATGTCTCACATACCGAATATTGACCAAATCCAATGGTATTTCAAGTAGGATTTCAAATATTCCCTAGTTTTCTAGGAACGGGAATGAAGTTACCCTCAGAAACGGGAACCGGGAAATTTCCCGGGTAATATCAAGCAAATTTACGAGGTCAACATGACGCCATTATTTTAAAGGATAATGAGCATATTTGATTGGCAATCTCCCATCTCCAAACGGAAAAGTTCTTTTCCTAAGATAAGTATGAAACCCCAAACCCGCTTCAATATCGTCTTCATTTAAAAAATCACTCTCTTTATCAACTCTACCTTCTCCAGCATCAACACCCTGCTTTTCACTGCATTCACCAGTCTCCTCTGCTTTAAGCAGAGGAGACTGGTGACGGCTGTGAAGAGGGTGTTGATGTTGAGCAGTTAGTGAATAGTGATATTGGCGATTCTGAAAATGAAGACGAGTTTGAACTTTGAAGATCTTGCTGTTGAAGGGGGGGGGGGGGGGGGAGGCTTCCAGAACTGGTTGAGAGCTAAAGTGATTTGTTGAAAATGGTTCGTCAGGAATCAGAACTGTAATTTCAGGCGTGGGAGCGCTCACGAAACCCTACAAAGTTTCAATTCAGAAAACTTCAAAAGTTCAATATACACAAACAGTGCCACACTTCATTCCCGGTTCCGAGCTGGCTGTAGATTTCCCGGGTATCGGGGCCGGCTTTCGGAACCGAGAACCCAGGAATTCCCGTTTACAGGATTAAACCTTAATTTCAGGTTATCGCGCTAACGACCCGAAAATAGGCAAAAATTAACTTATTAAAGTCAAAAACTCCGCTCAGTATCACCGAACCGGACAAATGTTTCGAACTCATTCAAGACATTGTTAAGAAAGTCTCACATACCAAATATTGATCAAATCCATTGATATTTGTTTAAGTTTTCGCACTAACGCAGGCTACTTGATAACATCCATTCGTATTAAACTTAATTTTAAAATTTGAATTTAAGTCAAGAAGAATACACCTTTTGGACAGATTTTTTTTACAAAAAAGACGGTATACACTCAGCTCAAGAAACTGAGCCTGGGGAGAAGGGTCGCGCCCCTCTGCCCCCACCCCCACCCCGAAAAGAAATACTGGCACGTCGCAAGTTTCACATGACATAAAGAATCCCCAAATTAGTCTCCACTATAGGCCTACACGGCACTAAAGTTTGCAAAATAATGGCTAGCCTTCAAATGTTATGGTCCCCCCACCAAAAAAAAAAAAATAATAATAATGGATAGGCACCTTGGACAATTGTTGAGACCGCAACTATTTTCTCTGGAGGCAGGCAGTTGATTAGGGAGTTTTTTAAAAATTCTTCCAAATCGTCCCCTGAGTTCCAATGTATTCTATGTGCCTACTGACACATGGAACACATTGGAACTCGGTGGACGAAATGGTGTGACCTGGACAGGAACAACGTCAATAGGCCTAATATGTTCCCGACTAAAGAGTGATCCGCGAGATTCGTTAAAAAATGGCACATCCACCATACATACAAGTGTATGACAATCGAGTAACTTGAATGTACACGAAAAATGTTTCCTTATTTATTATTATTTCAAAGAATTACTTTTGTCAGTTATTGTTCTACAGAAAAATGTATTGCAGAAGGTTACATTTTTGGTACTGACGTTCTGCCCAGGGACGTGGCGACATGGAGGTGTGGGTGTGTGTCACTTCCCCTTCCCACCCCCCAATCCTGGCCAAAATTTCCTATAGTTGGAAAGTCGGAGGGCAAGTCATGAGTAGTTGGAAATTCCATCTATCTGGATTTTAGAGCTTCTTTGGCGATGCCGATGTCTCCTTTACTTCCTAAAATTCCAACTCCGTTTCAAATTGGCAAACCTAACTGTTACAAATTACAGCTACAGTGTACGCAATATCGTGCTTCATAAGTATGTATGATGTCAATCGGCACGAGATTTCTGTAGTACGTTTACTTATCGTAATAAAAAAATCCCCGGAATGCACTTCAAGAAAATCTGTTCAATCACATCATGTAAAATCGTAATCCTGAGTTAATTCCATCATTCACAGTTACAAAATGAAGAAACATCGAAAATTGATCATTCCTACATAACATCTGATTTAATTTTAGGACAGTGTAAATTGTTCAAACTTCTGAGCTTGAGCAATTGTTTAGCACATATTCAATTTCCCGAGGAATACCAAGTAATAATAACCTGATAATTCTATTATAAATGTGTTGGCATTTTAGTTACTAGAATCAATTTTATGCCCCCTCTCATGGCTTCATTTTCAAAATTTTTCTCGGTAGTGAATTTCCAACTAGGGGGAGAAACCGGGAGAGGGTTCCCCCTCCCGGTCCCTCTCCTAGTTGGAAATTCACTACCCTACACCCCCCCCCCCCCCAAATCGGAAACCTCTAGTCACGTCCCTGGGTCAACCGTTGGGGTACGTTGGCACTGTGTTCTGAGGCGTTCTACAAGTCGATGGTACGCTCGCATTCAACCGCTGCCAGATCTGCTTTATCAGGTTAGTAAGTTGGAGAGCCTGACAGTTTCTCTCCGCTGCTCGGTGATTCTCTCTGGGTACTCTGCCTTCGTTTACCCGTAAAACTCTCCGACACGATGTGAGCCTGGTTGTTGAAAGTGTCATGAAACCCCAATAAACAATCCCGATAAAACAAACCCACGGCCAACGACCCGAGAAGGAAGTAAAAAGTTGGCATTCTAAATGATGACAAAGATTCTTTGTTCAGCTGATACTAAGAAGTTAATATATTGTAAATGTTTCTGAATGGTTCAACCGCCAGATGCATCTTAGAACCTAAAGACTTGAATGGAATGAAAAGCAGAAAAAAAACATCTGAAGATAGCAAAAAACCCTTTTATTAATTGTATGTTACCAATACAAAATTCTTGCAGTTGACATTTCGATTACACGGCCGATAAGATCACCTCTAAACCCTGTAAGTTCTCTAATGAAGCATAAATATGAGTGGAATGACATGATTTACACCAGTTGTCAGCTTGTCGGTAGAATACGCCGACTGTCTGACAAGAATAATCGTTACCCAATTTCTGTCTGCATTCCTCCTGCCACACTTGCCAAACATGATATAATCACATGACACTATTTTCATGCAATGCACAAGGGATGCCAAAATGTTTTTTTTTCTGTCACCATCTCTTCATTGATATGTTATGAGACTTGAAGCTACAGTAGAGTCTGATTACAACGATTAATAGATCACTGATTCCCGCCAAACATAGCCTACCTATAGAGAGAGCTCCACCAACCCCTCCACCTATCCTGTCTGATGTCTCGACCAGGTTCGCATAACCAAGGACGGCATTTATCACTAAACTGAGATGTGGTTAACCGTAACACTTTACTTAACGTTGTGGAAATATCCGATCAGCATTATTCGTTTGTTTATTTATTGGGGTTTAAGGTCACATACTTATGCACAATGGCTAATCGTGACCGTTTGGGTGGAGGAAGCCGGAGTACCCGGAGAGAACCACCGAGCAACGACGAGCAACTGTCAGCTCCTCAACATTCTTCAAGCTCCACTCAAGTAGGGTTACAGCGGTTGAAGACGTGCACTATCGACATGATGTGCACTATCGACATGCAGTACGCGTTCGTACACGGCGTCATCGTGCCCCCATGTAGGCAACAGGGATAAGTGGCAACAGGGATAAGTGCCTTGCCCAAGGACACAACGCGGGTCGTCCCGGACGGGGATCGAACTCGGGACCTCTAGCATAGAAGTCCAACAGTCTACCACTGAGCCACCGCGCTCCCCAGCATTATTCATAATAAAATCGCTAAAAGTTAGTTCGTGCGGTAGACCAATCACGATTTTCAACGTGCAGCCTCAAGGCCGCTCGTTGAAAATACTGATTGGTCTTCCCCCAAGTAACGAATATAGACTCTACCAGTCGATTCTGAACTGGCATGAATATGCCATCAAGGTTCAAAGGATTGAAATATGGAATGCCACTATTCTTTGTTTATTGTTTTCTAGCCTTGTTAAATGTACAAACGATATCTCTTTGTTTGTTTGTTTGTTTGTTTGTTTGTTTGTTTGTTTGTTTGTTTATTGGAATTGAAGGTCCCTTTTAGCATCTATGGCCACATCAGCGCCACTAAGTAGAAGCCTTGTTTGGCCAATCCCTCATAGCCTCATTATTTTACACACTGTAGAATACTCACACTACAGGCGCCGGATTGTTTGGTTAATGGGTCTTATTATACCAGCAAAGTAAAACTTGTCTGCCACAGTAAACAAGCACTTCTCCATTTTCTAGGGTTCCCACGTTGAGAATACAAATAAACATTTACTTCCAAGGAACTTGCAGCATCACACACTCAAATTAATTCCTGATCCGTCTTGACAAGACATTTTCAGCGGATGGCTATGAGAGTTGCCTCCCTTGGACTGGCTAAAAAATATTTTCGGTTTGGATTTCGCGAATTATAAAATTTTCTACGGAGGTTCAGATTGGGGTAAAAACCTTTAAAACGAAGACGTTTATGAACATTTTAACAAAAACAGGGATTATGTTACGATTGTGTTTTAGTGCGACAGTCTTCACAAGAAGGATTCTGCAAACATATAAGTGAGTGACGGGAATCGGAAGATTGGGGTGGAAGGAGCGGAGGAGGATAGGATCTGTCAAAATGGTCTCCAAAACGGGAGTAGACCAATAACGTGGAGACCTGCGTATAAAAATCTAAACCGGTATAAATATAAATATTCCGGGACTGACAAATAGAAAATGAAACCCTCACGAGAGAGGAGTTTTCAGTATCGCTTACAAAAAGGAGAGTAATGCGCCGAGCGCTAAACCATTACTGAGACCCACCAGTGGATACAACGGGCGTCGAAAAGCAGGTAGGCAACAGAGATTTCCTCCTGTCCACCTGTAGGTTGTGCCCAGAAGATTTTGTTGGAACTTTAAAGTTTTGACGGGTTTTATACTACGGCGAAGTGACCAGCACTCTATTGTTAGCTTATTTGTCCGGTCGTTTGTTCGTCACCAACCGTCTGTACGTGATCAAAAGTTAAAAAATTAAAGCCCCCCCCCCCCCCCCCCCCCGACTAGTGAATGACACCCAGGTTGCAGCTATTTAAGCAATGAACTTTGTTTTACAAGTGGTCCATTCTCGTTTAAACAGAATTTCTCAGATTCCAAAATCTTCGAAACGATTCGTACTTTCACTGTTTTTCTCTTATTTTAATTTTATCCTTTGAGTAAACCATATTAATTTTTCCATATTTATTAGAATATAAGTCTAAAATTCTTTTTCAGTCAATAGTTATTTTCACTTGCTTGAATTCTCTCGAAGTAAAAACCTTCACAGAAATATAAATATTTCGCGAAGAATGTCAGTTGACAATGACAAAAAACAGGCTGCCCTTATCGTTTCGTCCCCTGAGTTCCAATGTGTTCTATGTGCCAGTAGGCACATAGAACACCTTGGAACTCGGGGGACGGTTTGTAGTTTATGTACAGCACATGGGGCATGATTTACCTTGAAAACACACTCCGAGTGTAGTTTGCCCCCAAATACTAAATCTTGACTCTTGTTAACGGAGAGCCGAAGTGAGGTTTCGATAAATGGATCTCCAGGCAAACTAGAGGTCCGTTGGCTGAAACATTGTATGTGTCTGACATATTCCGCAAATGAGTTTTTTCTGTCAATAATTTGTACCCTGCTGGTGTTTTTGTAAAAGCCATTATTTCCAAATGAAACAAAATACTGCGTTTTGATTGGCTAAGAGGTGCTGTGTAACTTGCAATCCACAGTAGCTTTTTGTACCTCGTGGTTAACCACTGTGCAAAAACAAGAATACACAATAGCAGGCTATATGACTAAAAAAGTACCCATTTTTAATTATTAATTCATACCTTCTGTTCGGTTTTGTTAGAACAAAAATAAAAATACAGGAAATTTAATATTTATGTGAAATAAAATGTTACAGATATGGATGTCATTGGAACTGGCTCATTGAGCCAGTTCTAATGCCATCCACATTTGTCTGGTTTTATTGCGAAACTTACAAAGCACAAATTTTCTGTCAGTTTTTCACCACAGTTTAGGTTAAAGTATTAAAGACACCAGAATTCTTGGAAATAAATCCGTTATCCTTGTGTTTTCCAGGGTGTATGGGAATTTACACCGGTCTGGGAACTCGTACACCCTTCGGCTTCGGCTCAGGGTGTATGAGTTCCCAAACCGGCGTATTTTTCCCATACACCATGGAAAACACAAGGATAACTAATATTCTCCTTGCCGTCTTATTCATAACGACCCCCGTAGGAACATCGGAAAGTGGAGTAGTGCTCGTTTTTCATGGTAGACAAGTTTTACTATACTGGTACAATAGGACCCATTAATTAATATGTTGGGGAGAGAGTCCTATATGAAGCAGAGAGCATGAGTATGGCCGATTGGCTAAATTTGAATTTATATTTTGTTCTTGTATTGTGAAGATACAGCCATTACAGATGCGGAGTGATCTTAAACCACAATGAACATAAATAAAAAAAAAACCAACATGTAAGATTTTAGGATATTTCTCAATTTTCTATTATTTCATTTTTGGGAAAAACAAGTGTTTTGCACTCTTGCTGTATTTATGGTGTCTTTCTGAAAACAATTTTTCATGCAAGTTGTGGGTATTTGTTCAAAAACTTAAGTCTCTTCCCCGCTGTCTTAGTTGTCATTTTTCCTATTTCCTATATTTGTCTTTCTAGGGGCGCCCCTAAGGAGTAAGGGTGTGGATGGATTCGGGGTGTGACATCCCCCTAATTTTTCCCAGGGGCGGACTGGGCCCAAAAATGTTATTGGGAAACGTACCAAGGGGGCCCGGACCCTGCCAAAATTTAGATTTTTCGAATCGAAAGAACGCTGCTTCCTTGCATCTGAGCGATCAATGGCAGTCCACATAAAGAGCATTTTCGATAGCATTTTTGTACCATGTTTGTCGCTCATTTGCCAAAAATGGTTGCACAATAAGGGAGCCCCGGACTCATCAGGCCGACCTCAGTCCGGCCGAATGGGAGAAAATTTTTATTTTTTCGAACCGAAAGAACGATGTTTCCTTGCATTTGGCCGATCAGTGGCAGAGTAGACTGCTGGTATCTCGATATCCCCTCTGCCAAAGGCAGTCCACACAGAAGGCATGTCGATAAACCGACAGTCTGTGCAATCAGATTTCGTCTTTTGGTTCTTTTCATGAAATTTCAAGCGCCAACAGGTGTTGGGCTGCGTAATTTTTTTTTAGTTTTTTTTTTTGAGAGGGGGGGGGGGGGGGGCTGGGTTGCTCCCAATAGGAAAGCCCACCGGGAAATTTCTCGATGAACCATACGACCTGTTCAAGTCGGGACATTTTCGCCTCTATCGCTAAATTGGCAAAAAATGGCTGCACCAATGGGAGCCTCGAACTCATCAGGCCGACCGTAGTTCGGCCCAATGGGAGAAAATTTTGATTTTTCGAACCGAAGAAACGCTGTTTCCTTGTATCTGACCGATCAGTGCCCTAGACTGCTGGTATATCGAAACGCCCTCTATGTGGGCAGTCCACACAGAAGGTATGTCGATAAACCGAGAGTCTGTGCAATCAGATCCATTACGCATTTTGGTCATTTTCGCGTACGGGACTGATACGGTAGTATAGTATGGGTGGTATATATCCCGTTGGTGTACTATTAGCCATTGGTACCACTAAACTACCAAATGCTTTGTATTATCATATAACTAATATATACTTTCAAAAAAAAGTTAAGCCCCCCTCCCCGCCACCTTCCTATAATACCAGTGGGTATACAGTAAACGGGTAAATTCTCCTGAGAAAGCCTGCTATTTGCAGTAGGGAGAATATGCCTTATTAGTGAAGCAAAGGTTTCTAGAGCTTTCTTTTTTATTGAATGAATATTAGGCACCGCCGATGTCATCACAACATTAAAAAACGTCACGTTGTTCAGTACCTGACGGAACAGCCTCAAGAATATCTAGCATACCTTAACCTTTTACCTTACATGAAAAGCAGACGACACTTGCAAACAAAATTCTGGAAAACTAATTTTTTTCATTGTTTGTCTCAAAAACATAGGTTATGGCCCCTCGTTGGAACGAGCTCGTTCCAACGAGGGGTCATAACCTATGTTTTTGAGACAAAAAATGAAAAAATAATGAAAATTAATTGGCGATTTTTGAGAATGGCGCTGCCGGTTTTGGCCGTTACGTTGGGTAAAGGGTTAATCGGCGTGGCATGCTGTCCATGACCTTCCGAATTTCTCTCACTGTGATGTCTCATTTCTCTATAAGCACACGGCAGTAAAGTGGTCAATAGCCAGCAAATATTCACCTGTTTTAAGGATGTATGCCTGATCCGATAGAGAAATGCAGAATGTCACAATATGAGCTATTCGTATACCCACAGGTATTATAAGGGGGTGGGGGGGGGGGGGGGTGCTTAACTTGTTTTGAACAGTATAGATAGTAATGCCAGGCGGGATTGTGGGGTGGGTGGTGTAATGCATGGTCTCTAGTGTGGTAGTATATAGTGTACGGTCTGTACCCCTGCTGGTTCAATGTTTGCCCTAAGTACTATTGATCCACTCAAGGCGTTACACTGTCCTACAGTTGGTATAGATAGAACGTAATGCTAGGCCAATCGGTATTGTGCGGTGGAGGTGAAGGGAATGCAGGGTTGTCTAGTGTGGTAGTATAGCTTGTACGATCTGTACCCCTGTTGGGCTGCTGTTAGTCTTTGGTACTACTCATCCATCGAACGCATTGTGTTATTTGGGGTTGTTATATGGAGTATGTAATGACGGACCATGCGGTACTGCGAGGTACTTTACAACGGTAGTGTGGTATGGGCATGGTATACCCCTGTAGGTCAACTGTTAGCCCTTAGTACTACTAACCTACGTAAGGCGCTATACTGTAGTAGTACGTAATGTTAAATCAATCAGTGTTCTGCTTGGTTGTCTAATGATGTCGTGTAGGATGAACAATATGTACCCATAGGTCTACGGTTAGCCTTTAGTACCATTATCCATCTAATGTGTTGTTCTGACCCACAGTTGGTATAGGTGGTTCGTAATGCTAGGTCATGCATTGCTATGGAGCAAGCATAGTTGTCTGGTACGGTAATATATGGTGTACTGTGTGTACCCTGTTATTCCATTAGTGTGGTGGGGTATGTTATGTTGTCTAGTAGGGTAGTATACCATGTGCAATATTTACCTCGGCGGTCTACTGTTATCTCTAAGTAGTACAAAAACATCTAATGGTTTGTACTATCCCATGTGTAGTTTGGAATACGAAGTCACGTGGCTTTGTGGTGTATGCCTGGTTTCAGGTATTGAGTAGAGAATGAATGGTTTTACGGACATTCTAAGACGAGACCGAGGGTAGAGGTTGTGACCTGAAATAGTTAGCGAGCCTGTAGTAGTGCTACAAGTCAGTAGTAATCGTACAATGCTGTAAGGGCGGAAGAAAACTATAGTACTGGGTGACTGCAGCTAGCTAATCATATGACAGATGATGACTACGAGTATGTCAGCAGTAGTTTCTAAGACCTAAGAAGGTGTGGGTGGTCTGGAAACCAGAAGCCGATCAGGTACCAACTGTATGACCGTATAACGCCCCAGATAGGTTTGTAGTACTGAGGGCTAACATTATGCCTCAAGTGGTATATGTTGCCCGTACTATACTGCCGCTTTAAACTACCAGGCATTACCTCACAATATCACATGGCCTGGCATTTCACACTACCTATAATGTCCCCAAATGGTAAAATGCATTCGATGGGTTATTAGTACCAAAGACTAACAGTAAACCAACAGTGGTACAGACTGTACATCCCCCTCCCCCCCCCCCCCAACAGCACCGCTTGGCCTAGCATTACGTACTACCTATACCAACTGTAGCGCAGTATAAACGCCGTGAGTGGATCAACAGTAGTAAGGTCTAATATTGACCAGAAGGGATACAGACCGTGCATCCTTTTCTGGCCGCGGTTAAGGTGATTCTAAAGTCATGGCTGCCAACATGGAAGCCAGAAACACAGAAAAATGTGAACATTTCATTGAACAATAACTTGGCAACGAAACAGCCTTGCCCTTGGATACCAGGGTTGGGGGAATGGTCATGTCACATAGAACGTGATGGGACCCGCAAAATATGCATTTAACAAATTTACGAGTCATTTGGAGACATTAGAAAATGTGTACTGTCAAAAAGTCGGAAATGGCGTGGACAGGTTTTCAAAAAATAGCGAGACGCCTCACCTTCCAATGAACAACCAACGTGAGCTATCAGTAATGTACTGCAGCAGTTGAGTCTTAATTTTTAATAAAACACATCGAAGATAGGACTAAGCACGTTGTCAACCTGGGTCGTTTCAGTCTCAAAAGTGTCCGCCATGTTTACGGTGGGAAATTCAAAACACTGAAGGTTGTGGGCAACATTGGCGACAAAAGATCTCGCCACATGTCCCGTAAATTCTCATGACAATGCCACTGCTGAAATTCTGATTGTCGATATATCTCAAGGGAGGCAGACTAATAGAGGCAAATTGCATTGATTGTCTGTTCTATGTAAACATTCTTCCCTCACCAACTGAAGCAATTAATTTGTTTACATGGATCTACCTTGCCATTAGTTTGTATTCATGCGCTAAAATTACCAATAAGCCAATTTCGAAACTGCCATCTTTGGACTTTAATCTATGCAAGGTCACAGGTCGCGAGGTGTAAACAGTGCGATTTCATTGCTAACAAAGCGTTTTCTTGGAATGTTTATACCTCGCGACCTGTGACCTTGCATAGATTAAAAGCCAAGATGGCAGTTTCGAAATTGGCTTATAGAGAACAAAAATTTCAATTTTCTTTAATTAATAAAACGGTGACATATAGTGGAATTAGAAACCCATGTTGTATTCTTTCGTTGTTGAAATATTCGTAAACTGGTTGATTTTTCACTTCTTTTAATCGCAAATCGGGGGAACTATTCTTCGTCATGTAATATTGATGGTTAACTTTATTGGTCTGTCATTCGGACCCGTTTCGGTCTGGTTTCGGTGAGTTCCAGAAATAATGCTCCTAATTTTGCGATCTGGTGTGATTTACATTGCGAATCATTGTAAACGATGCATTTCATTAAATTTGTTTGCAATCCACAAAGATCATCGATAATTTCGAATAATCTGTGGGCTATTAGACTCATGCCTGCAAGTGTTTGTTGATCGAAGTTGTTGTCATCGGAAAGCCACATGCGTTGGTAAGGCGCTTGTTCAAAGTGCGAAAAAAAATTTTTTTTTCTTTCTATCCACCCCACTAGACCCCCTATCACAAATAAAATATGACAGAAGTGTGAACATGAAATTTTTCTCTGGAAAATTATTTTATTAGTCGTTGCATAGAAATTCTCCACGAAAGTGAAGTATGGCAACACACACAAGGCTCAATCGAGCTTCAAATTTTTGGGAACGGGTCAACTCGCTACCGGGTCAAGTCGCCACGGGTCAACTCCCACCAAAAAAAAATAATACAAGGTAGGTTTCTGACACAACATGAGTTTATTCATGATCCAAAACATGGCATTTAACACATTAAAAACACTTTTATACATTAACCACCTTATCGGATTTTTTCAATAATGGACGAATATTTTATACATTGAGCACTGTAAGTATTGGTCAATCGATACGACTTATTGGCAGAATTCAATTCCATAACTTCCCTTCGAGCCTGCATGTAGTCCTGGTAGGTGATTCCAGTGTCACACTTTTTCAACTTTGAAAACTCCTTTTTTTAGTTTCCAACCAATAACTTGAGCTGTAATTGGCAGAATGAAATAAAATTTGTTGTGTAGGTTCAGCAACATAAAATGCAGGTCAAGTCAAACCAGGGTTTGATCCAACAATTTTTGCCAGAGTTATGTCCCTTTTTCAATTTTGAAAAATTCCATTTTTTTTTTGTGGTGGGGGGGGGGGGGAGGTGTGGCCACGCAGTCTTTTATTTTCTATTATTGAGATTTTACGATACACTTTCAACAGAGCCATTTCATGTCAAGACAGTTTTACTTGTGGAAGAGGGCAGAACAGATATATCACTTGTATGGCTAATATTTCCAGGGACGGTCAACTAGATTACTGATTAGTGAAGTGTGCCATACTTTTGAACTGTAAATAGTTCCCTGTGCAAAAATGGCTGGATCAGTGCATGCGGTGGTCCATCAAAAATTTAAATAAACATACAATTGGATTTATTTTTTAAAAAGTTATGACTCAACTGTTGTTCTCTAATGCACATAGAAAACATATTCTTCAATGTGAGATTCATATTTTAAGTTTTTGTGGCAGGAAGTTGACCGTGAGTTAGGGATTTTCAAAAGCATTTTTTTGGTGAGTAAATTCTTTTTTTAAACACATTTTCGTAATCTATTAGGTAGGAAGCAATCATTCATGTATTAAATAACCATTACTATTGAAAAGTAATGAAAAAAACATCATGTTTTCGACCTGTCCACTCAAACGACAATCTTCAGTTTAGAATCACCTTAACTGAACTTGGGCATTGTTCACAATTTTTTTTTCATATTCTGTTTCCGAAACAGAATTCATGGGCAGAGGCGCAAGTCCTGGCAGAAGGGTGAAATCGTGGCGGGCTAACAACCGCAGAATATTTTTTTGTCTCGACGGGCACGAGTAGGTTTTAAGATCAGTATTCGCCATGTTTGGTTTCGAGGTGCACGTGGATCAATGAACAGGTACAATCCGGATCAGAAAATGGCGGACGGGAACTGGATTCAGTGTCAAATAAATAGATGTTGGTATATTACGTGTTTGATCATTTATGTTAAAATTAACTTTTATAGTCAGTATCAATTGTAATATTATTAACCCTTTACCTAACGTAACGGCCAAAACCGGCCAGCGCTATTCTCAAAAATCGACAATTAATTTTCATTATTTTTTTCAGTTTTTGTCTCAAAAACATAGGTTATGACCCCTCGTTGGAACGAGCTCGTTGAGCTCGTTCCAACGAGGGGTCATAACCTATGTTTTTGAGACAAAAAATGAAAAAAATTAGTTATTCAAGAATTTTTTTTGCAAGTGTCGTCTGCTTTTCATGTTAGGTAAAGGGTTAATAATATAGTAAATCAGGGTTGAGATCAAAACTGTAGATATAGATTCGCTCTTGTGAGTGGTAATCATGCTGAAATGTGACTGCGTACAGTTAGAAATGAGTTCCGTTTCTTCATTGCTTTGCTCCCCGGTTGAATTTTGAAAGCTCCCAGAACGAATTTGGGGTGTATTTTAGCTTAACTTCGAGAATAAATCATTGCAAAAATTGACTGACGGACCTGGGAAGGGCCTTGTCTGCCTCCTCGGGCCCCCGTGGTCCGTAGGCAGGGAGGGCAGCTGCCACCGTGCTTCCGGCGTCCCTGCAAATATCTTCGTCAGGTATAAAAAAAAAAAACACTTGACAGGAAGGAAAGTACCGGCCACGAGCATATTTTTTTGGAGAATTCCCATCAAAAATACACCAATAGTCAATTGTATTTTTTAGGCCCCCAAAATTCATCAAATCACCCCTCTTTGTCTCTCGAATCAAGATTTCAGTACAATGCTTTAAAGGTTTTTGACAATTTTATTTTCAAGGCTGCTTAATTTCGCGATTGCATCATTTCCGATGTGCACCTTTGCAAGGCTGATAACTCTAATTCAAATACATTATACTGTCATACCAGTCCTGTTAGTAACAAGCATGGCGCTCTTCCCCAAAGAAAAACGACAGGGTTGGCATTTTCCACTTATTATTCATTAGCGTTTTAGGTCACTGTCAGCGTCCATGGCTATCTCATGGTCGCCACATAGGTATGAAGTCAAGTTTAGCCAATCGTTCAAACCAATACTGGCATTATGCGGCCCACTTCAGAGGATTTCCATGCACCCCAGGTGTTGGTGAAAGAGCCCTGTTTTATCGGTAAAGCAGAACCCGTCTGCCATAGTAATTGAGCACTGCTCCACTTCACGGGCTTCACATGAAAATTTGCCTCCACGCCGCCTCGTCAGTACAGTTTAAAGTGTTTTGAATAATTGAATTCCTGTCTTGGTTTTTGGATATCGGAAGCAAATTTGGCCTCATGAAATATTATTTTATTATCAGTTCTGGTAGGAGTACAGTAGCAGACTTTCAGGAACCATTCATATCTGCCACCAACTATGCTAGTCAAAAGCATTTGTTTTTTTTCGTATTCAAAACACCACAGCCTTCATTCTGATGGATAATCCGCGTATATTGATTTGAAATTTTATAGACTTGGGATTTTCATAGTAATTTGTGATTACTTATTTAACCCTTTACCTAACATGAAAAGCAGACGACACTTACAAACAAAATTCTAGAATAACTCATTTTTTTCATTTTTTGTCCCCAAAACATAGGTTATGACCCCTCGTTGGAACTAGCTCGACGAGCACGTTCCAAAGAGGGGTCATAACCTATATTTTTGAGACAAAAATGAAAATATAATGAAAATTATTAGCGATTTTTGTGAATAGCGCTGGCCGGTTATGACTGTTACGTTGGGTAAAGGGTTAACATCTGAACAAAGTTAGAAATATATTCTCACCCAGCGCGTAACCAGGGGTTTATAATAGAGTGTCACCTAGCTAATTTTTTTAGGGGGAGGGGGCAAAGATGATATTTGAAAGGCCGTTGGGTGGGTTTCGAGGGCCGCCCCTAGTCCTAACTAGGACTCTCCTACCATTGCCCCGCCTGCCAGTTCCCTTCAGAGAAGAGGGAGGAGGGGCAACGACCGGAGGGTCCTAGTTAGGACTACCCCCCCCCCCCCCACCAACACACAAATATAATGTAAGATTTAGTGCTCTGCAAGCGAATATGAGGCATTTGTAGCATGTGTAGGGGAGACCCGGGCAAAGCGGATAGCCTAAGGTTTTTGGGCTGCAACTTGCAAATTTTCCAAACGTCTAAAACTCACATTTTACCTATTAACTTCTTTCGTCATTGTCTATCCGTCAGTGGTGATGTCAGGTCCAAAGTACATTCTGTTTTGCCCAGAGTTGTCCCCCATACATTGATCCGCTTTGCTCTGTGCCTTGGGAAAAGCGGATCACGCACGCGGGCAAAACGGATCAGTTATCGGGCAAAGCGGATCATTTGGCAGCCAAAGCAGATGAGAGATTGTAGAGTTGTCATATTCGAGCAATTATATGCAGGCGAGTTATGAGTAACTATAGACCTATAAAAAGAGGCTCTGCCAAAAGGTCTACGTAGTTCCCGGGCACTATACATTTTCTATTTTCAGCACAAATCCACTTCATCCGTGTTCGGTTTTTAATATGTATATATTTATATAGGTCGACAGTTACTCAACTCGCCTGCATATAATGACCCGAATATGATAGGTTTTTAAACTGCTTGAGGACTGATAAAAACAAGGTAAATGGTAAAATGACCCATTTCAGAAATTGTCAAACTGTTTTCGGTATAATATAATTATAATTATTAGATTCCCGAGTAGTCGTTCTCTTTGTCAGTATGGTGCCCCATGTTATGGAATAGATCCCTCGACGTTGGCCCTGGATCTATACCACCACTCACTGGGCACTATACCAGCATAGAAAACTCCCAAGTAATGATCTATTTATTAAATTTATTATATTTATTTGTTATTTATTGGAGTTTTACGACACTTTCAACAGCAAGGGTTACCCGCGTTGTGTCCTCGGGCAAGGCACTTCACCCCGATTGCCCACGTGGGGGCACGATGACACTGAGTGCTGAGACGTACTGTACGCCGAGGTGCGCATGTCTTCAACCTATCTAACAATGTCTGTGTTGTGTAGTGCGTAGTACTGCTGTGCAGTGCGTATTACAGTCTTGAGTTGTGATGTTGGAAAGCTGATAGGTGCTCGTCATTGCTCGGTAGTTCTCTCCTGGTATTCCGGCTTCCTCCTCCCGTAAACCTGTCGCCGACGCGATATGACCATGGCTGTTGAAGTGTCGTAAAACACCAATAAAAATAGCTAGCGTCACATTGTGACAAGTAGACTTACCGCAGGAGGAAGCTTGGACACCCTGAGAGAATCATAAAAAAGCAGCAGCGAGCACCTGCCGGACTCTTCGGTGTGCTAGCCCGATGAGCAGCGGTTGAAGACATGCGCACCATCGATGTGCAGTACACCTTAATGCACGGCGCCAGCGTGCCCACTCCCTCCCCACCACCCCCAAGAAGGCAACTGGGATACAACTCCAGAGACATTTTTAAAAATATAAAATAATGATGACCTAAAACCGATTTTAGAGCCCCAACCATCAGCTGTCTTTCTAAACTTGTAATTGGGGAGGGAATCGGTCACTTTCGGGATCTAAATCTATTTCGGTGCAATTTCAGCCCCCCCCCCCCCCTCCCCAAGAAACACACACACACACGATTCATGAAAAAGACAATTTTTAGGGCTGTTTTCAAAAAACAATTCGGGCAGACAAAGGTCCAAACTTGCATTGTAAAATCGATTTTTTTTTCGATCATGCAGTTATCATTTTTCTTTTCGGTTAAAACGAAACTTGCCCGAAAACAGAAGTGCAACTGCGCGAAAAAAAAAAAAAGATTCTTTCTGACTTTCTGTGTGTTTGGGCGGGGGGTGGGGGGGGGGGGATTCCTCCCGGTCCGTATGCCTATTCTATGGGTAGCCATACTTTAGTAAAAAAAACTCCTGGAAAGAGAAGAGACCTATAGGCCTACTGTCCAGCGCAGGGATTTTTAAGGTGACAACAAGGGCAAAAATAGGCCACATTCCCAATCATAAGTAAATCTGGTTCAGCATCTTGTTCTATCGCAACTGAAATGAACACAAAGTAAAATGTTTGGAGGGTTCAAGGCCTCTAGCCTTTCCGGAACTTTTTACAAACATATATAAAATATTTACCTACCTTCCAGCCTTCCCAATTTTTAAACATAGGGTAGGGAATGAGCGCACACATATTTTAACACCAGCATGAGATTGACAAACACTAAAAAATCGCCGCAGAGTTACAGGAAAGCATAGGGCTACACACGCAGACATATACAAACAGAAGAAACTGTGCCTTATATTCTGAACCCAGGCCAACACAACCACGCCCACACCCTCAAATACACGCAAACACCGAGTGCACACTCCATGCTACGCCGGGAGCACACAGGGCAACGAGGATCACCAACTGGGCAAAGCGGATCACTGATCCGCTTTGCCCGATCCGCTTTGCCCGAAATGCTCACCGCGTAGAACAGTAGGGGACGGGTGTCATGAAAGTTAGCATTTCCATTTAATCATAAAATGTGCAATTGAAGCAAAGTCCCTACTTGTATTATTCGATAGGTATTCATCCCAAATGTCGCAAACATAAGAAAGTAAATAATGAATACATAGCTTTTAAAAAATTAGAATTTCCTTTCCAAAAAATATTTTTTGACGTTAATGGCGTCGATGTTTCTTTTCATACCTCTTGCTTGAAAAAATAGCATGCGCGTGACGTCTGCTATGAATGTGACGTAAAAACGTTTAACCAATCGCTGTTCTTGAAAAGATATGCCGATGATCCGCTTTACCCTGGCGATCCGCTTTGCCCGGGCCTCCCCTAGCCCCTATATTGGCGACCACTTGGGGACTCTATGTTGTGTGAAACTTGCATTGGGCCAATGTGGGGGGCATTTTAGGGGGGAAACCTCCCAGAGGCCAGTAGCTTCGCCACTGATTCTCACCCAATCGTGTTCAGTCGTGCACATGATTGGTCTCCTGCGACACTAACCCTTTGACGTTGACAATACCCTGCCCAGGTGCAGAAAAAAACAGAATGCTTACCATGTATGAAAAAGTTTTCGCAATTTTTCGGAAATCATTAAATTGATGCTAATCGGAAAATAATAATTCCATTCCTTAACCATGCAGATACAGTTCCCCATTTTCTTGGATCATCCGGTTCACTGAGTTCACTTCTTTATAATTAAACTTTTTTTCGGTTCATGCGTTTTCAGATAAAGATTGGCTCACACGATTCTGTTTTTTCTTTTCATAACTCAATGAACCGAAAAAACACAATTAGGTCCGCCCCCAGCCACGCCCCTAAAATACCAGTCTTCGGAGTTGCAACATGGTGTCAAATCAATAGAAGTTAGAACACTGGCACGTTCTAAATGTGAAAAATAAAAATAAATTTATATTACTAATTTATCACCATGAAATTATTTATAAAATATTTAAATGACCGTGGTGGGTCAATTTTTCTTTTTCTTCACAACTGTATTTATTTGACATTTCAATTTTTACGCACACTGGGTGATCGTCTGCGTTCATCGTTTTAACCAAGTCGATTGTAAACAATGGCTGGTCACGACGAATACGGCAATTTTGACATTGCAAATATGAATACGGCAATGTCATCTGGCGTTATATCTAACTCCACTTTTACAAACTGTGTTTTTCAGTTCTCGGGAAACGGTCAAAACCAAAATACAATTAATACTGATGGCCTACTTCCACCTACCACGGAACGTAACTTTTACGTGAAGTGAACAGTTGAATGAAATTTGAGGGAGGCGTGGCTTATGACGTTTTCTTTGCATTACGCAATTCATTGGTCAATAAAAAATTTAATGACATTAGTGCATTTGACTTGGAAAGTGTGTCAATTGCTACCTGCATTTCAATAATATGCGCCCTCTTTTATGCCAGAAAAATAATGTCTACCAGTTTTAGTTTTTAAGTCTTTGTTCGCTGAAGTAGAGGACGACTAACACTATTTATTTATTTGGGTCGCGAACGTTTAATAATAAGGAATGATCGTTTCTTTTTGTCTATTTCTTGAGTTATGAACTCCAAAAAACAAAGTCCAAACATCGCGTAAATGGGCTTTGTTTTTTGGAGTTCATAACTCAAGACATAGACAAAAAGAAACGACCATTCCTTAAGTGGAAATCTAAAACCCATAGTGAGAGAACGGTGGTATTTATTTATTTATTGGTGTTTTAGGTCACATATTTATTCACAAAGGCTAAGCCAAACGGTAAAAGGGATATTAAGTCCAGACAATATTTATACCCATGTTGCCAATTCTAGAGGATTTCCACTCCAGTCATTGGTTATCGGGGAACTAGAGGATTTCCACCCCAGTCATTGGTTATCGGGAACTAGAGGATTTCCACCCCAGTCATTGGTTATCGAGAACTATTTTACCAGTAAAACAGAGCCTGTTTATCACAGTAAACAAGCACTGCTTCCAAGTTCCAGTGCTCAAAATAACCTTTTTTCTTTGCGTAGCAAAATGCTACACATTTCCAAAAAATGAATAGCATTTTGTAAAAATTACATAGCTATTTTGTATACCAGAGTTATGTTATGCTGTTTTGTATTGAATTCTTCTAAGTAGATAGAATAGTTTCCATCCATTTCTGAGCATTTCCAAATGATCTGCAACACATGAAACATTTACTATGTTTTTTTTAACTGAACTGCCTTTAAGGGTTGCATGGACTTGGATATTATCAAATGACGTCGTGGTTGTTTAACAGATTTCTCAAAACGGAAGTTGGGATTTTTAATTTGATGGGCTTGAAGTTATTTTTAATGGACATTTTATGCAAAATGTTGTAAAAACAGGAAGAATTTAAACCAATGGAATTCATCTTACATATGAAGTTGCTAATGATGCTTGATGGAGAGTTAATCTGAGTTATGCCTGGAATGTTTCACAATCAAAAGTAAAGCATCAATGAACTAGTTTTCAAATTTTTTTGCAAATTTTCATTTACATTTTGCGATACAAGATGATCAACTGCAGCCTAATAGGCTGCAGTTGATTATCTTGTATCGAAAAATGCTATACATAAGTGAGCAATGTGTAGCTTTTTGAAAGTTTTGCATAGCAAAAAGCGACGCGACACCGCTTATTTTGAGCCCTGCCTGCTTCACTTTTCGGGTTTCCCACCAGGAGAGAGAATGGCGATGCCTGCAAGGTGGTTTTTACACCGTCTAGAAATTGCACCAATAAATTGCATCAACATACACTGAGCAAATAATTTTGTTCTCTACACACAAAAATTGTATGTGCAGTATTGCACTTACAGTCACATTGACTGGCTAAGAAGAAAAGTTTCAGTTGCAATATTATTATGAACTTGCAGAAAATAGAAACAGGTTCTAAATTTTTTCAATAAATTGACGAAATAAATCCATTTTACATGAGCAATATTTCACGCTAAATGTGGTTGAAATAAACTGCACGCAAGAAATTGCAGGAAATATTGCTCGTGTAAAACCACCTTTAGCATCTTTTCAGCGAGAAGCAGTCATACATGTATACCCGTTGGCAGTAATGTTTAAACATGACGTTGGAGCAAGATTAACCAACATTTCAGCTAACTGTGTTGTTGTTTTTCAAAGTTCGTGAGAGAGAGATGATTGCACAGGTAAAAATTAAACTTCCTTTCTCGTATTTTGATCCGGGCATGGGCGTGCGCAGAGGGAACACTTGCCCGTTTCTGCATTTGGGAACAGCAACTATTCTGCTATATATCTATGACTACTAAACACTGATAGGTGGGTTTTTCCAAATAGGTCCAGTAAAACTTACGGTGAAACCTAAATAATCGTACTTATTTATTTGATAGGATTTTCTTTCCCAGAATTACCCATTATCGAGCTCGGCTGACATGACTTCAAATTCGGATGGTACGACACCGATCTTAGCCGATATGAACCAAGCTAGAGTTGTCCATCTTGATGCGTTACTTGGCGCAGCCATTTTGTTTAATCGTTCACCGTTATTCGTCGAAAGCAATTAATCAAGGAAATTGGCGTTACCAGGCAAAAGTGAGTAGTTTTTGTATGGTGAGGAATTATTTATGGCAATAATTAACGATTAGGTGAATGACGAGAAAAATGAAAAGTGTTGTACACAAAGTTCAACGCAATTTATTTATTGGTTTTTAAGGTCTCATACTTATGCACAATGGCTATGACCGTGACAGTTTTACGGGTGAAGGAAGCCGGAGTATCCGGAAAGAACCATCGAGCAACGACGAGGAGCTGCCAGCTCCCCAACATCGCACTGCAGCACCGACAGGGTTAGATTGATTGAAGAAATGCGCACCATCGACGTGCAGTACGCCTTAGTACACGGCGTCATCGTGCCCCCATGTCGACAATCGGTGTTAAGTCGGTGTTAAGTGCCTTGCCCAAGGACACAACGCTGGAGTCCGAATTGATCGCTCAGACGGTCACCCATCCGAGGATTAACCGGGCTCGACATTGCTTAACTTCGGTGATTTGACGAGAACCGGTTAACGCAACGCCACCGTGCCCCCTAGTTCAACACAAACTAGGATTCAGACACTAAGCGGGGATTCGTCGAAGAAGAGACAGTTCTGTTATCTGAACGTCGCGGCTTCCCCAGTGGGGAAGCCGGGACGTTCGGATGGCTGAACTGGGAGAAGGTGAAGAAACTTCTGACTTCGTGAAAAGAATGGGAAACAATAACACTGTCAAAAAACTGTAACAGAGCTGAGAATATTTTGTAAATATTTGTTTTGATTTAATAAATGAATAGTTATTACTTAATTAGTTTCACATCAGCCCTCGGTAACTCCACATCAGCCTTCGACCTTCGGTTTCAGGTTGATATTTATTTATTTATTGGTGTTAAGGTCACATGTTTCCGCACAAGGGGCTAATCGTGATCACAATATGGATACAAAGTCATGTCCAGCCAATCGTTTATACACATACTGCCAATTTTAGAGGACTTCCACCCCAGGCATTGGTTACTGGGGCATATTTTATCAGTAAAACAGAGCTTCTTTATTGCAGTAAAATAGCACTGCTTCACTTCCCGGGTTCCCACGGGGGCTCAGACTGATATGAAGTTTCCTCGGGCTGATAAATCTGCCGATATGAAACTAACCAGGTAATAACCTCTACGTATACTCCAAACACAACAATGAAAGTGTCAATGACACTGCAGCTTAACTTGTCCAAGAAGGGAGCGAACAAAATAGACAGATCCAGTAATGCCAAGTCATTCACTCAAGTTTCTACAGAAAAGACATCACACCAAAGCTATATATGAAATTTGAAAAAGATCGGGTGAGGGGTGCGGCCTGTAGGGTCTTCTAATTGAATTGCTGACAATTTATATGACAAATCCAAGATGGCCACTGGCGGCCATGTTTTCCAACAAAACTCGAAAAAAAGTCGATATCTCCCATCAAGATATTGCCCTCAAGCCACATATGAAATTTGGAACTGATCAAATGAGAGCTGACGCCTGTAGGGTGTGCTAAAGGAATTGTGGGCGGACGACGGATCGCAACCCATCCCAATAGCTCATACTTGACGTTGTCAAGTTGAGCTATAAACTAGCTGCAAGTGCCTGGGGAAGGGATGGGTGATACATCGACCAAGAAATAATATCTCTCAGCACTCAACATTTTCTCGAGTGTAGTGCATGACAAATTTTTGTTGTTTTTCATCACCCTAGTTTATAACTTTACATGAGTACCAAAAACAACGTTGAAGAATAATTTGTATACTTTGATAAAGCACAATTTAATTATAAATAACGAACAGTTTGTTTAGTAAGGTTGTCAAAAATAGATTATAAATCACATGTTTCGCGAGTAGATAAAGCAATGGCTGTTTATCAGGAGACGGAATTTAAGGAAAACATGACTTTGCGGCTAACTAACAAAAATTACAATCTGCAGCACCATTTTACCCCTCTACGAGCTGAGGTCAAAATATACAAATTTCAAGCAGCAACCTTCTCAGTGCTCAAAATAACTTTTTTTCTATGCGTAGCAAAATGCTACACATTTCCAAAAAATGAATAGCATTTTGTAAAAATTGCATAAGTAGATAGAATAGTTTCCATCCATTTCTGGGCATTTCCAAATGATCTGCAACACATGAAACATTTACTTTGTTTTTTTTAACTGAACTGCCTTTAAGGGTTGCATGGACTTGGATATTTTCAAATGACGTCGTGGTTGTTTAACTGAGTTCTCAAAATGGAAGTTGGGATTTTTAATTTGATGGGCTTGAAGTTATTTTTAATGGACATTTTATGCAAAATGTTGTAAAAACAGGAAGAATTTAAAGCAATAGAATTCATCTTACATATGGAGTTGCTAATGATGCTTGATGGAGAGTTAATCTGAGTTATGCCTGGAATGTTTCACAATCAGAAGTAAAGCATCAGTGAGCTAGTTTTCAAATTTGTTTGCAAATTTTCATTTACATTTTGCGATACAAGATAATCAACTGCAGCCTAATAGGCTGCAGTTGATTATCTTGTATCGCAAAATGTTATACATAATTGAACATTGTGTAGCTTTTTGCAAGTTTTGCATAGCAAAAAGCGACGTGACACCGCTTATTTTGAGCCCTGAACCTTCTCCCATAATGCAACTAGGAATTTAACCAAAATCAATCTTGTTTGACAGAACACATCGGTTTTTTATGTTGTTTTTTTGTACTTTGGGGAGGGGGGGGGGGGGGGTTCTTGTCCTACATCCCTAATTTCCAGTGATGAAGATCTGTAACAACAGAAGAGGCAGGACGGCTTGAAAAGTTCCCATATATATTTATAGGTTATTACTTGGCTAGTTCCATATCGACCGAGAGATCAGCCCGATGTAACTTCATATCAGCCTGAGACCGAAGGGCGAAGGCTGATATGAAGTTATCGAGGGCTGAGATCTCGGCCGATATGAAACTAACCAAGAAATAACCTCTTTATTTATTAAACCAACACAAATAATTTCAAAATGTTCTCAGATCTGCTACAGTTTTTTCCGAAAGTGTTATTGTTTCTAATTCTTTTCACAAAGTTCAAGGTTTCCTTTTCTCCTGGTTCAGCTATCCAAAATGGTGAAGCCGCGATGTTCAGACAGCTGAACTACCTCTCCCCCCCCCCCCCCCCCCCCACTTCGACGACTCTCCGCCTCAGGGGCGTAGCTAGGATTTCCCAGTGAGTGGGGCTGTAACTTTGTTATAGGCTGCCAGGTCGATATATGCCACAGGCATATCCGAAGGCCATACCCACCCCACTTCAAGCCTACGGTATCCTCCCCTCCCATTGTGGGGTTCGGGAGAGGCTCCCGAGAAAATTTTGAAAATTCAATTCCCTCAGAGTGAATCTGGGACCTCTGGTGATTTAATTTTCCCTTTTGAGGGAGGGGGGACTATAATTTTTAGGGGGGGATGCGCCCCTATCGCGTCCCCTCCCCCTCCCCCCTCCCCGGCTACGCCACTGCTCTACCTACGACTCCCAATCTTCGTTTGTATTGAATTCTCCGACATCTCTCTTCTTTCTTCTTTTGATCAACCTAATCCTTACTTATTAACATCATTAATTCCTCGCAATACAAAAACTCAGCTCAATCTATTATGCCTATAACTCCAAATTTCCAGACTGCGTTTGACGAATAGCGATGAACGATTTCGATGTCAACAAATTAAATTGGTTGTGTCTATGGTAAAACATCAAGGGGAACAACTCTAGCTTGGTTCATATCGACCGAAATCGGCGTCATATCCGCAGAGTTTGAAGTCATATCTGCCGAACTTGATAATGGGCAATTTTCGGACGGAAAATCATATCAAATAAATAATAGGTGTTTTGGTCAGATACAAAGGAGTGTGTACGTAATTTCCGTACTGTAAGTAACAGGGGCATACAGTGAGTACAATATATAGAGGATATCTTGTGTTTCTGGGTGGATACCGAAAATTATCTCATGAGTGATTGAGACAAATGTTTATTTTTCGTGAGCGCTTGCGCGAGCGAAAATAACCATTTATCTCAGTCACAAGTGAGATAATTTTATGTATCCACTCAAAAACACTAGATTTTCTTTTTCTTATATATACGCTTTTGATAAGAATCTGATAATTCCACTTGTTTCAACCTTGAACTGATGCATGAAAGTAAACGGCGCATTGAATCATTGAAACGCGGAAGTGATTTGACTGATACTCGGAACAGATAGTGTCTTGCAATCAGATTCAGCTGGTGGGTTTCTAGTCCAAACATGGCCTGAAAGTCCGTAATATACGTTTTTGGTTTGGTACGTCCTTTGAAAGGACGTACCAAACCAAAAACTTATATTACGGACTTTCAGGCCATGTTTGGACTAGCGGGTTTCGTGCGTCAATTCAAGGTGAATACGTATTGAATTATTGCTGGAAATGATCGGTATCCACTCAAAAACACTACTAGATTTACTTTTCATTATACGTTTTTAGAACAGATTGATCATTTCCAGTGGTAATTTGACTTGTATTCACCTTGAAGTTATGCTTTGAAAGCCGCCATTTTGATTGCTACCGTGAAAGTGAAAATTTCTATATCTTCACAGTGGGGGATACGACTTCTATCTTTCCGCAATTTCTTCGATAATCTATCATTTAGCGTATAATAAATCGTGTTACAAATGAAACAAGAAGGCAGAGTGGGGCTCAGTGGTTAGACCATCCACGGTTCGTTCCTGAGCAGCGGTAACTGCGTTGTGTCCTTAAATTTTGATTTTCGAGCATGCGTATACCAGGGGGAATAAAAAGGTAGCTGCTGGTGAAAAAACACAGCTTATGACCTCACGGAGGAACGAGCTCGGCCCAATGAAGAGTCGTCAGTTATGTTTTTGAGGCAAATATTTTCAAAAAATAATAAAATTTGATTGAATTTCATGAATAGCATTGGCTGGTTATTTCCGTTATTATGTGAAGGGTTAATCGAAGGACTGGGTAGGTAACCTTTGTAAGCCTGTATAGGCCTATTTTTATGCTACTTTAAATAATGAAAGTTACTGTCTCAGTGAAAGCCATACCCGCGAGTGTTTGTGATTTCCCACCCACTAGGAACCATAGATGGGGTGATTTGTACCATACCTGCAAACATACGGACCACCAAGCAAGGGAAATATTTGGAAATAATAGATTTTGGCAGCATCATCCATAGAAATGACGTATGAACCCCCCCCCCCCCCCCCCCTCACTAGACCTTTTGCAAAGCAAGGTAGTTTATTTATTTAATGGTGTTTAAGGTCACATACTTCTGCACAATAGCTAATCGTGATCGCAACTTGGTGATAAAGTCAAGTCCATCCAATCGTTTATACCCATGTTGCCCATTCTAGAAGACTTCTACCACAAGCATTGGTGACTGGGTCCTATCTTACCAATAAAACAGAGCTTGTTTACCACAGAAAACAAACACTGCTTCACTTGTTGGGGTTCCCACGGGGAGCAAAGCAACGAAAACGCGCAACTTGATTCAAACTATACGCAGTCACATTTCATTGCAGGGCTTATATTTCATCTAAAATTTGGGAGAATCCATTTGGATTCTCGCGAAAATGGTTGCGAAAATCAATACCTGCTATGCGTGTCCCAGGATCCTACCATGGTTGAACCCTTGTTGTGTACTGATAACACGTGTGACGGAATTTAAGGAAAATTATTTGCATATAATGTTTTACAGGAATTGTATGCAACCAAACATAGACTTTCAATTTTCAAAATATAAAATGAATTTGATAATTAAAAAAATAAACAGTATTTACCAATAAAACCTTACAAATATGGATGTCATTGGAACCGGCTCATTGAGCCGGTTCCAATGACTGCCATATTTGTACAATTTTATTGACCAAAAATTCAGGATATTTCAGATCATGTTAGTAGTATATTGTTTAATTTGCTGTTATTATGTTCATTGGCGGATCCAGGATTTTTACTAGGGGGGGGGGGGGGGGGGGGGGGGGGCGATGAAATGCAAGAAATTCCTATCAAACATTTTATCATGTAATGGGCATAAGGGATTAGAGGAGTCCAGGACACCCGTGTCTAATTACAGATTACATGCAATCAATCACCAATGTTCCAAATTGTAAGATATAGTTCTATAAAATAATTGAAGTGTGTCGATGGCATTAAAGTATGTTTGATTTCCACGACTAACCACAGACTACGACAGAATCATCTGGACTTGGCATCATATCTGATAGCGAAAATCTATGATTTATTACCCATGGTATCAGTGTGACCTATTGCAGCAGACACTCTCTGGTACCAACGCCAATACAAACGCAATTTTAACCACAGGAAGCACACTGAAAGCGTACAATAGTTTCACGGTGCTATCTTTGTCTTTGATAACCTGACATTCGAAAAATCTATCGCCCCCCCCCCCCCCCCCCCCTTTGTATCCGTCACTGATTATGATAGTAAGGGGTTAAATTGACTCAATTCTTTTCGCACGAATCCAAGCAGAGGTGCAGCGAGAATCGACATGGATTCTCACTGGTTTTGTTTCGCGAATCTTTGCGTGAATCGATTCTCTGATTCTCGTAAAAACATAAGTTCTGCATTGTGTTCTTTACCTATCAAGTTCTGTTTGCAACGCAACTTACTATAAAAGTTATTTTTAATACAAAAAACCAAAAGCTTAATATACTAACATCGATTCAGCTTACAATACAGTGTTTTCGTGCAAACAGTGCCTCTAGCTTCTATGGAGGATAAAAGTTCCTGGAATTATCTGATTGGTGGAAAATGAACTGAGCTTGCAAGTGTAAATAAAATTTTAAAAGTGCATGTTTTGGAAAAGATAGAAAATTTTGGTTACTATAATTGTCTTCTGAAATGTGTGAGAGAAGATTAAAATTGGGTGGGGGTAGGTAAAAATATGTCTATTTCATTCAGTGCGAAACTGGACAGGAGTACAGGAAGCTCCAAATTTAAAGGCAGAATTCACATGGTGACCTATATTTTTTTCAGTATATTTTTTCATGAGATGATAAACTAAATGGATAGATGGTTGTTTTTGCCCAAATCAGCTTGATTAGATGGGGAGAGGAGGAAAGATTAGTACTGTCGTCAATGCAAAACAACCCCACTATATTGTAGGTCTAACCTTTATTTTACTTTGAGTCGAGTTCAAAATTATCCTTTTTTGACGAGACTTATGCATTGCTAATGTTCCACGTGTGAATTGTTTTAGAAACAAAGGTCACGTTAGGAGGCATACGTCATTTACATGGAAGATACTGATTTCCTCTATCCAAGACCACACTGATCTGTGCATTTAATTCCATTCATTCGATGACACACCAGCGAGGTTTTTGACCTTCAGAACTTGACGAACATGATTGGGAGGCTGGAGGGGGTGGGGGGGGGGGTGGTCATATACTCCACCTCCAAGACAAATGTAGAACACAATTCTATATATTCGCTTCAAAGATAACTCTCAATGTTTCTTTCCTGTAAAACCTTCTGTAAAAAGGACCTAAACGTTCACAGTGAGTGTAGATGAAACAAAAAGAGATATACAAACAAACGAGGCTTATGCTATACCCCCCCCCCCCCCCCCCACACACACACACCCATTACAGAGGCCTGTATTAACAATATGGATTTACCTTACTGGCGATGTGATTAGAAGAAATGTGAAAATAATTGCTAAGTAGAGATAATCGTATCGATCTGTTCTGGGCTGTCTGACATAAAACATCAATATTCCATCCAGTGAAAATTATCTAACCCGGCAATTAAGAGTTCAAGTGTCAGTTTTGTGGTACCGTAAATACCCTTCGTGTTAAAGCTGACTTGGTCGTTTGGTATCGCGTTGTGTTGGATGCGGGTCGATGGAGTGTCAAACATGATGCGTCGAAATAACGATATTGTTATCGGTGGCAATGAAGGCAGGAGAGATGGTTTGTATTTTACGGCAAGAGGCGCCAGTTATACTTGGAAAAAGATTAAAGGTTTTATAATTCTTGTAATTTTTGTAATTCTCAACCCGCTATTTTCAAAACATTGTTCTTCAAATCTAGTCATGGCTGCCGTGAAGCAGCCATGACTGGATTTGATGATTTTTTTTTAAAAAATGTAACTCAAGAAATCAAAGGCTCATTCAATTTACAGAGGAATGATTAGGTTATATGTCCCCAAATTATACTTATATCAGTGACAAGAGATTTTGTGTCCTGGGTAGGAATATCCACCAGCAGCATGCAAAGAGTTAATGTTCTATATAAGTAATGGAATTTTGTTTATTTTGAAATTTCCACCTCTGATATTCCTTAAATTCAAATTAAATATACACAAATAATACATCAAAATGAAGGTTGAGAAGTATAGAACACGAAAAATATGTGAAATCAACTCATAGAGTTGACAGCAGGCAACACTGGTTCCTGAAAGTCTGCTACCGTATTCGTACCAGAACTGATAATACAATAATATTTCCAGAGAACAACTTGTGGCTAAATGTGCTTCACATATCCAAGAACAAAGCTAGGAATTCAAAACACTTTGGGATGCAGCGATAGAACAGCATTCGGGAAAAGGACAACACTGTCTGCATTTTTATTGAAGATTGATTCCATGTTCGACATACATGCGCAAATCACTTGATACCACGAATTTCCATCAAAAAACAAAATCGTAATTCCGAGACATTTCATCAGGTGTCTTGATATCTTACATAGAATATGGCAACTGTACAGTCTCTATATAATAATAGCAGGCTGTATTAAGGCAATCTTTCTCATTATTTGATTTTAGACGCGTTGTTTTTCGATGCTTTTTCCATCCGATGACGTTGAACAGAAATCGAAATTAAGGATACATGAAAATAAAGTCGTCACTTTTGGAATTTACCCCCATGCAGCTCTGTCGCTGTGTTTTGAAGGATTTTGATGCCCAAGCTTTGCTCATGGATGTTAAGCACATTTAGCCACAAGTTGTTCTCAGGAAATATTATTGCATTATCAGTTCTGGTACGAATACGGGAGCAGACTTTCAGGAACCAGTGGTGCTTGCTGTCGACTCTATGAGTTGATTTCACACATTTTTCGTTTTCTATACCTCCCAACCTTCATTTTGATGTATTATTTGTGTATATTTAATTTGAATTGAAGGAATATCAGAGGTGGGAATTTCAAAATAAACAAAATTCCATTATTTATATAGGACATTAACTCTTTGCATGCTGCTGGTGGATATTCCTACCCAGGACAGTTCTGGTACGAATACGGTAGCAGACTTCCAGGAACCAGTGGTGTCTGTCAACTCTATGAGTTGATTTCATATATTTTACGTGTTCTATACTTCCCAACCTTCATTTTGTTGTATAATGTGTGTACATTTAATTTGAATTTAAGGAATATGAGAGGTGGGAATTTCAAAATAAACAAAATTCCATTACTTATATAGCACCTTAAAGCGGGATGTGTTGAGCATCGAGCTAGCCATCGCTATAAAATCGTATGGGGGTGTGAGGACTTTTGAGAAAATACCTCATTGAGGTCTAACACTCCTCCCCATTCCCTCATCTGGGTATTGAAAGACAATTTCCTCCAAACTCATAATTTCGGCCAATGAGGAAAAAGAGTATTACGACCGGGCAATCTACACTTGACTGCTTGTGGTATTCTGAGAACTACCAACAGAATAGCGGTATAAGTAAAGATATCAGGGGACAAAAAATAGTTGAAGCTTTTGGTAGCTACCGCAGGGTTGGAAGCCGGTAGTATCATTAGCAGTCGTGCCAGTAAAACTGTTCCAAGTGAAAAGTTCTTCCACTCTACCGGAGTATTTCGGAATCACGATCAAGCAAAAGAATAAACCACGACTTGGACTAACCAGAAAAGGAAAGTAAAACTAACAGTAGTACCAGAACAATGATTTTACTCATATTTTTTAGTTCTTTTTCGCTACTAGATATTTCAACCGATCTAACGGTTCCCTGTGCTTTGCCCTACAGGGCTAACGGCGTCATAGCACTACGTGCTATCCAGTATGGTAGAACTCGAAATCCAATAGGGTAAAAACGAGTTCGTTTTGGAAATTGTTGGTAGCTGTCGGTATTTAGATGTACTCCCCTTAACATGGCGTCTTCCCGTGAACAAAATGTACAGAAACGCGTATCACCCTAACAACCCACTGCGCATTGGCATCACAACAAACGTGACACCTACAATTCTCCGCGGTATAACGACACTACTGGGGTCCTGCTCCTGCCAATATTGTCCGAAGATCACATTCCCATGCAACTACTACGATATCTATTTCAAGGGCGGCGGAACCGGGGGGGGGCTTTAGCCCCTCCACTTTTTTTGCCGGGCCATTTTTTTGTATGCATACATTTTAACACAACCACTGACTGGTGAACCGGTGAAACAAGGGACGGATCCAGAGCCTCAACCATATTCTCGCCAGCTATGTTTCTCTCGTACTTGTTCAGTTTCGATGGATTTCGGATCATTTTTTGTAGTAAGTGGCAGCAAACGCTAAAATGTATATACAGTCTTTTGAAAATCGGTTAACTGAAGTAGATCGTAATCTTACAGACGTACAAGTACCAAATCCACCCACAGACAAGATAATCCACAGACAGTATAATTGCTGTAAACGTCTGGTAAAGCAGGTGATGTCTATTTATCAGCTTTGGTCGTTGCGACCAAAGCTGCTAAATAGACCTCACCTGTATGCTTTACCGACGTTTTTAACGGCTCTCAAAGAGTGAAATCTTTCAAATACATCTCCTGAAAAATCTAAAAAAAATATCCACTCAGATGCATGAAAATTGGGGTTTTGGGACCCTGGAGTTTAAATTTTTCATACCGACGACCATCCATCGCCCGATCCAGCTCCCACTTTGAAAATTGTTCCGCCGCCCTTGTATTTTACCTAGTACCAAATCACCTTGAAGTGTATTGTGCATAAACCCAGGGACGTCGCGAAGAGAAAATAAAAAGGATAATAAATCTTATTAGAAATTAACAGGAAGGGGAGCACAGGTTCTTTACTCAGATGTGACCGAAGATTTCTTAGGTTAATTTGTTTTTACTACGTCCTTCAGAGTGAAGAAAAATGCACATTTTGGGTCCATATTTTATGAAATTTATTAACTGGTTGAGTGCTGGAAGCCCATTTTGGGGCTTTATTCTCAAGTGCAGGTACTGCCTATTAAAGGCTCCATATTCTGTGGATGTGCTTCACATAATCTTCGAAGTGAATTTATTATGTCACCTACTTGAAAAGTCGAAGGGGTATCTAGTGAGACTTCCTTCCGTCCGCCTATCCGCCCGTCCACACCAACATTTCCCCTTGTATCTCAGGCACTGTTACTCCGATTTGAATGATATTTGGTGTTGTGATGGAGCATCATGGGGGAACGATACATGTGTAGCGTGAGTTTCTTCCACAAATGTTTTCCAGAGTTATGACCCCTTTTCACTTTTTCGACGTAGAAAATTTTCGGCGGGTCCGGGGCATTGGCACGCGCTTTGCGTTGCCCCTTTTGTTTCATCTGTGTGGATTTGCCTTGTTGCAATTTACGGGAGCGTGCCTGTTGGCCCTCTCCCGTAAATTGTAACAATGCAAAGGTATGTGAACAAAGTTTTATGACCAAAAATAATTTAGCACTCTACCAGTTAAATATCGAGCAAATAATGTGCATCCTTAATGTACATGCGCGCGACTCCCAACCATAGCCTTGTACATTGTACTCCTACTAAGCTATAAACTCATATAGGCCACTGCGGTACTGATAAACAAGCAAATTCAGTGAATTCATGTCTCCCGCTGGGCAGCAGTTTCAAGGGGAATTAATGCATTCAGTGGAATATAGTTGAGTTGCAAGTGGAAGTTATTTAGAAGAGACAGAACAGGCAGTGCTTCAGACAGTGGTAATCGGGTTTATTTTCAGGGAGGTCACTGTCAAAGCAAGTAAAGTGATGTGGAGTATAACTGTGAGAATCACTAAAAATTAAGACTGTATGATAAGACATATTACATTAAACTGATGTGAAAAGTAATCCATATATGAAATTTCATTGAAATCGGTTGACTCTAAGGAAAGTTAGAGTCTGGAAACCATCTGCCAATCAAATTTAAGCAACCTAATTAAATATGCGCGGAAAATGCCCATGTTCGAACTTGGACCCACAATTGATGAAAGTGATCTACTACCCAAATTTCATCGAAATCGACTGACTGTAAGGAAAGTTAGAGTCTGGAAACGAAAAACACGGAAGGTGTGCACTTACTGTGTATTAGCAGTAGCACTGAATAAATCAAAGTTTCCCTGATTTGCATAATTTTGCAGATGAACAAAATCCGTATTATATGTGCTGTATTGCATGTTACTAAACATTCATACAAAAATTCATTCAAATTCGAACTTTCATATAGAAGTTCTGTACAAAAAACTGATTACACCCAATTTCGGAACAAAATGGCCGCTGGCGGCCATCTTGAATTTTGGATCAAACCCCAAAACACATATTCTGGTCTCACGATGATAACAAAGATACCCAAGAAGTTTCGTGAAGATCGGTTCATAAATACGGCTTTTAGTCCGAGGTGCGTTGACGCACGGGGCAGACGGTCGGACAGATTTTCGGTACAAAATTTCCCACATTCGAACTTGATCTAGGTATTGATAAAAGTAATCCATATATGAAATTTCATCGAAATCGGTTGATTTTAAGGAAAGTTAGAGTCTGGAAACCGTCAGCCAATCAAATTTCAGCAACCTAATCAAATATGCGCGGAAAATGTCCATTTTCAAACTTGGACCCACAATTGATGAAAGTGCCCAAATTTCATCGAAATCCGGTCACTGTGAGGAAAGTTAGTCTGGAAACGAAAAACACGGAAGGACATCCCGAATATAATATCTCCCGTTTTTTTTTTTTTTTAAAGCGGGAGACAATAATAATGTATGTGTGCCCTTGCATGACCATATTACATAGCGCTCCAGACCTCTACAATTACGTCCAAGACTTTGCTAATATGAAGACCTAAACTCTTTCAGTTTAACCTCTTAGCAAATGTATCGGCTACATCCGTTCAAATTTCATTGTACTTCCAACTGTTGCTTTCAGAATATAGCCCCCCCCCCCCCCCCCCATTAGAAAGAGCTCGTTCCAATTAAGGGTCATAATCTATGTTTAGAAACAAAAACCTGAAAATTTAAATTGACTTTTATTCAAGAAAAATAAAATTTCCAAGTATCATCTTCTATTTATTATTTATTTATTGATCTTTAAGGTCACATATTTTAGCATAATGGCTAATCGTGACCACAACATGAGCATCAACTCAAGACCAGGGGTGAGCGTTAATAAGCCATGTTGCCCATTTTAGAGAGGGTTTGCACCTCCCAAGTATTGGTGACTGGGTCCTATTTTACCAGTAAAACAGAGCCTGTTTATCGCAGTGAACAGGCACTGCTACACTTCCCGGGGTTCCCGCGGAGAATCATCTTCTATACATATTTGGTAAAGACTTTAGCTTACACTGTGAGTAGTATGTCTCGTATGTTTGGGGCCTTATTTGGGGGACCTCGGTGGGGGACCTCGGAAGTGACGTCATGTCACGTGACCTAGTGGCGCCATGTTGTGTTGTCATGGTAACCCGCGTGAGCGGCCATCTTGTGACGTCATCTCCATAGTGATACGTGGTGTTAGTGCGCATGCGCAGCGCGTGTTGTTAGGGTGATACGTGTTTCCGTCGTCCATTTTGTATACTGGAGGCCGCCATCTTGGTTTCTATGGTGGCATGTGATTGCTATGTTACCTAAAGCCTACAATAGGATAGGGGTATGTTCGGTGGGTATGTTCGATTGAATCGGAGTAAATCTGATTACCACAAACAACCCGACAATCCCCCAAATCACCAAAATCCACCCAAAATCACCGAAATTGACTTTATTTCCCCAATTTATCAGCTTAGCACGTAGTGCTATAGTACTAAGGGGTACAAGGGGGTTCATTCGATTGAACAGGAGTAATGTTCTGGATTAGAATTCTCCCAGAATCCCTTTTTGGATCCTTATCCCATGACGTTTTTCCCCTATTAAGAATAGCACGTAGTGCTATAGGACAAATGTATCCAGAATTCTGTGCTTCTATCTATATATGCAGGGATTCCACAGTCACAGGCGTTTTCCAAAATGGGATTCCATAGGATATACCTGTTAAATACTGAAATGAGGATAAGAGTCATAGTAAATTATACCTCATTGAGGGATTTTTAATGGTCCTCATAACCTCAAAATTTAATGAGGCTATGAGGGATAATAAATGAGGACTCATTGAGGGTTTTTACATAGCCCTCATGGCCTCATACGACAAAAAGGGATTCCACAGTCACAGGCGTTTTCCAAAATGGGATTCCATAGGATATACCTGTTAAATACTGAAATGAGGATAAAAGTCGTAGTAAATTATACCTCATTGAGGGATTTTTAATGGTCCTCATAACCTCAAAATTCAATGAGGCTATGAGGGATAATAAATGAGGACTCATTGAGGGCTTTTACATAACCCTCATGGCCTCATACGATAAAAAGGGATTCCATAGCCACAGGTGTTTTGCAAAAATGGGATTCCATGGGATATGGCCATTGGATATAGGCTTTTATTATACAGAAGGGAGATAACTGCATTATGAGAAATCAAGCAATCTGATTGGTTGGTTATAATTTATATAAATGATCTAGATATATGAAACAACAAGAGTACACGGAATAGGGTCAGAACTAACAAGAATAGACCAGAAATTGCTAAATATAGTAATAATAAGTAAAGATGTTCCAATTAATAGGCTCTTCTACGCTACTGGAGTATACTCTAGAATAAAAAAACATGTCTAGATAGACGTAAACTATTGCATATATAGATAAAAGCAGAGAATTCTGGATACATTTGTCCTATAGCACTACGTGCTATTCTTAATAGGGGAAAAACGTCATGGGATAAGGATCCAAAAAGGGATTCTGGGAGAATTCTAATCCAGAACATTACTCCTGTTCAATCGAATGCACCCCCTTGTACCCCTTAGTACTATAGCACTACGTGCTAAGCTGATAAATTGGGGAAATAAAGTCAATTTCGGTGATTTTGGGTGGATTTTGGTGATTTGGGGGATTGTCGGGTTGTTTGTGGTAATCAGATTTACCCCGATTCAATCGAACATACCCACCGAACATACCCCTATCCTATTGTAGGCTTTAGGTAACATAGCAATCACGTGCCACCATAGAAACCAAGATGGCGGCCTCAAGTATACAAAATGGACGACGGAAACAAGTATCACCCTAACAACACGCGCTGCGCATGCGCACTAACACCACGTATCACTATGGAGATGACGTCACAAGATGGCCGCTCACGCGGGTTACCATGACAACACAACATGGCGCCACTAGGTCACGTGACATGACGTCACTTCCGAGGTCCCCCAAATAAGGCCCCAAACATACGAGACATACTACTACTGTGGGCATATAAAATTGCCCAGTTTTAAAAAAACAATGTACCGGAGCCTTCAGACATTTCAAACTTTTGGTCCAAGTATTCGATTAAAGTAAGCAGGTTTGGAGAAGGGCTCGCGGAGCTGCGAAGTTTTCGAAAATTTCGAAGTTTTCGATTCGAAATCCTCTCGATGATTCGATTCGATTCGTTTTCAGTCGAGCCGGTTCGGAAATTTTCGAATCGTCGAGATGTTCTCAAAAGTGTCTCCCCGTAAACCGGAGGCGGCGGAAGCTCGATAAAAGTGGAGGGGGACACATTTTCAAGGCTACCATGGTTCAGCTTAATGAAAGTTACAATCGAATGTCGGTAAATGTCTCATTCAGAAAAGCATGCACACTAAAAACTAAAGTGTTAAAACTGACACTTTGAAGGTGTTAAACCCATTCTAACTCTTAGGGTTTGGTTTTAACACTCAAAGTGCAATGCTTTAAGCACTTAGACATTACAATCGTCAGACATCTGAAACTTGAATGGATGGCACTTCCCATGTGTCTAGCATTGGTGGTTCTTCCAGAATCGTCCATAATTTGATTTGCGCTTGGTGGGTACATAATTAAAAGGACACAACGCAGATGACGCGGATCAGGCTCGAGAGTTCGAGCCTGATCCGCGTCATCTGCGTTGTTTCCTTTTAAGTGTCGCGACATTACACTTGTCAAGTGGTATCTACACTTGAACAAGGTGCTAGTTCAGCACTTAGTAAGTGTTAAATACAGCACTTCAAGTGTAGTTTTTAACACTTTAGTTTTTAGCGTGCATGGTTCAGCTTAATGGGAGGAAAAGTTACAATCGTATGTCGGTAAATGTCTCGTTCAGAAAAGCATGCCACGGTGTGGTCAATGTCCTGTCCATTTCTTCTACTTCGACCATTCTTCCAACCCGAAGGCCAGCCTTCGGGTCGGAAGATGAGTGAAGTAGAAGAAACGGACCAAAGCGACCGAAGGTGGGATTCATTGGCCAAATGTTGTTTGGATTTGCAAATAATATATTACAGGAATGTCTGTATATTAGCACGTTTGCATGCGCCCATTTTAACTCATGGTGTAACCACGCAACATGTTTGTGGAAAAGGTGGAGGGGCATGTGTCCCCTGTTTCCCCGCCTCTGCCTTAAAACACTTCTTCTATCGTCAGGTCCCCTGCCCAGGAGACCCAATTGCAGAAGAAGTGTTGGGGAAGGTTGCGCTTCTGAAACTACTTTTGATTCCGTTCCAGAATATTCCGCCCTTTTGATTAGTTTGCCCAAACAAACGAGTCGCCGTTGCATACAATACTTGAGTGATGGTCAGCAATATCTGAGGCTGCAAGAAAGGTGAAATATCTACAACTCGAGAAGAACTGTGATTCGAATTGAGAAATTCCACCCGATTCAATACGGGATTCAATTCGACCCTGAATTTGAGATTCTAGTTTGGGGTTTCATATATAAGACACCGGTTTTTATTTATTTTTTTTTTATTAGCGTTTAACGATACATTAATAGCCAGGGTCATATTATGTCGGTGACAGTTTTACGGGAGGAGGAAGTCGAAGTACCCGGAGAGAACCACCGAGCAACGATGAGCAGCTGCCAGCGCTTCAACAAATTAACTCTGCACCGCGGCACAGGCAGGGTTAGATTGGTTGAAGACATGCGCACCATCGACGTGCAGTACGCCTTAGTACACAGCGTCATCATGCCCCCATGTAGGCAATCGGGGTTAAATGCCTTGCCCAAGGACACAACGCGGGAGCACGAATCAGTCGCTGAAATGGTCACCACCCAACTACTAGCCGCGCTCGACGTTGCTTAACTTCGGTGATCTGACGAGAACCGGACACCGGGAGTTATCAAGTTGATTGTGGAAGTCCGGCGCGCTTTGTTAGTCGCATGATTTTTTTCTTTAAATGGACTAAACTGGTTAGCCGAAAACTTATCGCAGCCTTCCTGAGTCGGAAAATTCCCCGCCACTTTGTCTAGTAACAGTACAGAATTTATTTACTTATTTATTAGTGTTAACCCTTTACCCGACGTAACGGCCAAAATCGGCCAGCAAAAATCACCATTCAATTTCCATCATTTTTGCGTCAAAAACATAACTTATGACCCCTCATTGGAACGAGCTCGTTCCAATGAGGGGTAATAAGCTATGTTTTTGACGCAAACAATTTAAAAAATTAGTTATTAAATAATTTTGTTCGCAAGTGTCGTTTGCTTTTCAGGTTAGGTGAAGGGTTAAGGTCACATATTTCTGCACAATGGCTATCGTGGCCACAGCATGGATATAAAGGCAAGTCCAGCCAATCTTTTAAACCCATGTTGGCCATTTTAGAGAGCTTCCATTCAAGGCAATGGTTACCGGGTCCTATTTTACCAGTAAAACAGAGCTTGTCTACCAAAGTGAACAAGCACTGCTTCACTTTTCGGGGTCCCCACAGGGAACAGTTCCAAATGATAACGTACGTTCCCCTCATTGAAAAGACAAAATGAGATTGCAGTGGCTCATTGGTTAGCTCTCTGGACTTGTGGTTGAAAGGCCTTGAGTTCGGTCCTGACTCCGGACACTTGTGTTGTGTTCTTGAGCAAGACACCTAACCCTCGATTGTGGCTTCAACCAAAGCGATCCATACTCAAGTCCCTTGATCCCTGTCAGTACGTTGGAAAGGCTGACAACTACATGCTTACCACTGCTCGCAGGTTCCCTCCGGGTACAATGTCTTTATCTACCCGCCGAGCTACCGCTAACGAAGAGTATCAAGGGAAATAGCGCCACTTTTTTTCCGCGGGCATACATCTGGTCAAAAACTCTTCCCATTAAGAGCCAAAACAATGAAAACTGATGGCATTTTGGTCGCATGTGTGGATGGGAAGGGGAAATGTCCCTCTTGTTCCGTTGAAATAGCTCCTACGGCTGCAGATCCTGTGAGTTTGGGACGGTCTGAAAGGTAATGTAGGCAGTGTACAATGCAGATTAATTTTAATGATCTGACAAACGAAGTGATAACGTGTAATTAAATTCTAGATAATCCATTAGATGACAACTGCGTGGAGTATTTTACACGTTAACAATGATTCACAGTATAGTCTCGATACCATCTGACACTAAATGATTCCCATCACGGAACAGCAGTATCGATCATCATTAACTTAATCCCGATTGGCAGAGCATTTCTTAATAACTTCTTTATTATCCACTGTACCGCGATCTGACTTCCACTACTTCTGCTTCTACCACTACTACTACTGCACAGACAACCTCCACCCGTAAAATTGTTCGACACGATATGACCCTGCCTACAGGGACGCCGGAAGCACGGGGGGCAGGTGCCCTCTCTGCCTTCGGACCACTGGGGTGGGAGGGGCCGACAATGCTCTTCCCATGTTCGTCACTCAATTTAATTTTTTCAATGATTTATTCTCGAAGTAAAGCTAAAATACACCTCAAATCCTCTCTGGGAGCTTTCAAAATTCAATGGGGGTCGGGAGGGGGACATTTCCTCTCAACCCCCCCAACCCGCCCCCCATCTCAGGATTTGGGCCTTCGTGACATGGATGCTTCGGCATATCATGGCTGCTAGTCCGAGTAAATGTCCTTTCCCGGGATCTGACCACCTCCTCGCCCTGAAGTGCTTCCGATATCCCAATCTGTCTCTTTAACCCTGTAACGAAACGGCCGCACCACCCGCTTAGTATACAAATTGAGCAGTCGAAAAAATATTATTGAAAAAACCCGCAACAAAACCATATCATTATCCCGACTGGAAAAATTATTGGAGGGAGCACATCCTCCTCCTTCCCCCCTCCCCGCCCTTGCGTCGCTCCTACATCGATTTGTGTTGTGAAAGGGTTAATGTCTTCACCTCTGTGTGTTGATTATCGTTGATTGCAGGCGTAAGGGGCTCAATACATATAACGTCACCTGAAAACTTGAGACCCAAGTGAGCAAAGATAGCTCCGCATAATTTTCTACATGTATGATCGTCACTATACTTTGTTTTGCAAGCAGCCATTTCTGTTTGATATCTGGTTACTTTGGGATGGGGAGGGGTATATTCTTGGTGCTCAATCCCCTCCGATGGGTAGCTGAAAGCAAGGGAGTCGCGAAGAAGGACAAATGTGTGTGGGGGTGGGGGGTGGGGGTTAAACCTGACTGGTCCCGAATGCGATGGCTCAAGTCCCGACTGACTAATATTTCAACTGCATCACCAAGGCATGCCTTCGTCTAAGACACGCCTTGATGATGTAGCTGGAATATTAATTAGTCAGTTGGCATTATATTGATAAAAATCAAGACCTCTTGAAAATTTATTTGCGAATAACACTACAGACCTCCATTTGTATACCCGACTGTGTACGTGACACATGTCCCAGAATCAAATCGTCTTTCAAGTAAGTATATGATCACCATAGAAAGAGAGAACTGATATTTCGAGACTCCAATACAGATGAAAATTTTTAACAGACAGTCGAAATACTGTTGCGCGGGGGTGGGGGCGCCCATATTCCTATTTAGCGACACCCCTGTCTGAAAGGCAGTTCGATACTCATTGAACAATTAGCCCTTTGAATCCTGGTTGTATCTTCGAGGCCAGTCCAATGACAAAAATTGGAAGAGTTCATTTTCATTATTTGGGAGTAGACCAATTGATATTTTCAACGTGCAGCCTTAAGGCTGAAAATATAGATTGGTTTACCCCACACATTCACTTAACAGCCATCCTACTTGACGGAATCATGACGTATCATCATGTTTCTAGACCGGTGTAAAAGGAATGGAAGTCCGTAGGAACGTTAGTCCCTCTGGACTATTATTCCGCGGAATTATAGTCCTAGGTCTAACATTTCTAGGAATAGTAGTCCCGCGGACTACTATTCCTAGAAATGTTAGACCTAGGACTATAATTCCGCGGAATAATAGTCCAGAGGGACTAATTGTCCTACGGACTTCCATTCCTGTTACACCGGAACAGCGGTCTCTCGGGTTCAAAACAGTTCAGCCAAATTTGCAACCTTCAAGATTATCACGGCATTACGGGCCATTGATTTTTTTGCTATCATGTTACTTTTGGCGAGGATGGTATAAGCACGCGCTCCAAGTCCACCCCCCCCCCCAACCCCCATGTGGCCGTGATTATTCAACATTGTCTTCTAAAACGATGACGGGAAGTCAGGTAAACTGTGTTGAATAACTGATGGTTAACATCCCAGACGTTATGTAAGAAAGGTTTACTCTACGAATAAACACCAATGTCAGTTTATCAACAAAAATTGAGTGAATATTTAATTCAAAAAGATGTCGGAGATGCTATCTGAAAATTTTCCAGGCGAACCTTTTAAAGGAGATTGGCATGGAATAAACAGATTTGTTATAACCCGGGAAGGAATTCAATTAACCCCCAAAGCCTCCCAAGATTTTCGTCTACAGCTTTCAATCGATATTTCCAATTCCAGGGTCAATATATGTCGTGGAATATAACAGCATGACAATTATACTGTAATTAATTTTATTCCTTTAATTGAATCTATCAAAAAGAGGTCGCCACCCCTAACCCTTTAGTTCCATATATGACACCGTGAATATTGCATTTTATGTCTCCCACTGCCGTGCATACAGCAAGGCTTATTGCTGAATTTTATTACTTATTATAATCCCAGACCTCAGAAGCCCTCTACTCCGAAACATGAGAATGCATCCATGACGGGGAGCTACCGGGGCCGGGGGGGGGGGGGGGGGGGGGGGGGGAGGTGTTGGTAGCGGCATTGGCCGAAAATTTCGCTGGCCCAATGCAGTTTTCACACAACATAGATCCACAAAATGGTCTCTAAAATAGGGACTACACGCCACAAATGCCTCAGATTCGCTCTCAAAACACTACATTTTGCAAAGTTATCTTGGTGGTGGGCTAGTCTTAACTATGACGCTCGTCCCCCTCCTCACAGTGGGAAGGGAGGCAACGACCGCAGGGTCCTAGTTAGAACTAAGGGAGGCTACCGAAACTCCACACAACGGCCTTTTTTGTCATCTTTGGGCCCCCAAAACTGGCTAGGGCACCCCCTATTCTAGAATCCTGGCTACGCTCCTGCGATGAATTAAGAGCTGAAACACGTGGAATATGCGATTCCAAATAAGTGTGGGAAAGGTGTTGCAACCCCCCCCCCCCCCCTTCCAGCCTTACTCTTGACAAAACTATATTAAGGATTTGTGTAGGTGGGAGTACACGTTCTCATTAACCCTTTACCTAACATGAAAAGCAGACACTTGCAAAAACATTTCTTGAGCAACAATTTTTTTTTCATTTTTTGTCTCAAAAACATAGGTTATGATCCCTCGTTGAAATGAGCTCGTTCCAGCGAGGGTTCATAACCTATGTTTTTGAGACAAAAAATGAAAAAATTCTGAACACTGGTTAACACTCGGTAGCCTAAGTGTAGTGTACTCGGCGCTAATGTTGTTGTTCTGATGCTGACGGCTCGTATAAGCAGGGGCGAGGGTAAAGAGGCTACCCCCCCCCCCCCACCCCAAGTCCAGAGATCTAGTCTCCTTGTCATTTGTCAGGGAAGCGGCTTTCTTTATTGTGGGATTGTCAGAGATACATTGGGGCACACGCCATATTGTCGGGAAAGTCACGGCACCACCCCCTGTGCTGGAAGTTTAAAACCTGAGCAGTTGTTTCCAATTTAATTGCCGATAATTGTAATACTGCTGATCGTATATTTCTGTTACGTTACGTGGGGGGTTACCATAAACATTGAATGGGTTTCTGTTCTGAAAATGTCTATTGATACCACATTTTATAAGTAGGAATGTACAATAACTAAACAGTGAGAACGGTTTCACATTTAGTGCTGCCGACCAAATGGGTCCGCCCCCACCCCCCCCCCCCCCACCCCCGGAAAACAGAAAAAGGGCCTTTTTAAAATAAATTCCATTTCCCGAAATCCAAGGCCCTGGAATAAAATTATTTTAAATTGAAAGATCGTGGAACCTGATCAAACCGGTATGGAAATCCATTTGAGAAGCACTAAATGTCGTCAGCTCGAATACCATTTTGCAACTGTTGTAAGTAAAGTGTGAGATTTATCTGTAGCAGAGGAGTTTTATGAAATATATAACAAGGGCGAAAAAACCTGACAACTTTAACTTCGAGTCTTCACTAATTAGGACATCACCCGTCAAATTCTCTCTGTATGCACTCCATAATATCTCCAGGATCGCGGTCATAATTTGTGCTCATGTTGCCGATAACGGACTTGCTTATTCCTGAAATGTGAAGTTCTGCTATCTTTACGGCTAAATTATTGGCGCAGCTGTGAGAATAGTTCGACTCCCTCCGGCGATCTGTCTGATTTGTATATACTTAGCAATGAATTGTAGGCAAATCAAGTGATTGAAATCGCCTTGTTTAACCCCGAGAAAAGGAATAATTAGAGGTTCGGTCCTAACTGCAGAATTATTTTGAAACAGAAAAAAGAATGTGGTGCCGTCCTGCTACCAGTCACGAAACGACGTGCTTATATATATATATATATATGCATGGTGTACCCAACAGCATTTTCTTCACATTTACGAGTTCACCAGGAGTGGCGGACTAAAATAAACAAGAGGCCCCAGAGGGCCTGAGGGCGCTCACCTGACATGGTAGCTTAAATATCAACCCAGGGAATTGACCTGAAAAAGTTGTATCTGCCCCTCCTAAGAAAAGCTTATATCCAAAGATTCTGACCGATGGATCTGAAAAAAAAGATTTTTAAAGATTATTCCTCAAATTGAATTAAGTTATAATTCGGGCTCCCACTAGGAGCTCAAATATGAACCCAGAGACTTGGCTTGAACAAACTTGAATCGCACCTTCCTAAGGATGCTGTATACCAAATATCAAAATATTCCGACAAGTGGATCTGAAGAAAAATATTTTAAAAGTATATTCCTCATATTGAACTAAGTTATAATTTAGGCTCCCACAGGGAGGCCAAATATGAACCCTAGGACTTGACTTGAACAAACTTGAATCTCACCCTCAAAGATGCTGCAGACCAAATATCAAAAGATTCTGATTGGTGGTTCGGAAGACGATTTTTAAAGAATATTCCTCATTGACTGCAGTAATTTAAAGATTTGGGCTCCCATAGAGAGCCCAAATATGGACTCAGAGATTTGATTTCAATAAACATGTGAAACAATCTTCCAAAGATGTTTTATGTGAAATATGAAAGCCTTTGGAGCAGTGGTATGGGAGAAGAAGATTCTTTAATGTTTTTCCCCATTATTCACAAAGTGTTAAAAAATGATGACTCAGCATTTTCTCAAAGTCATAGAAAAGTACCCTGTGATAAAACCGATGGCAAAAAATATTTTTGGACCATTCCTTTCTGCTGTTCTTAAGGAAGCTTCATACAAAATAAAAAAAAATTCTCAGTGCAGTGTAGTTTTGGAAATATGGGCGTTTTAAATTGTTTATATTTTTAGCTCCTGCGGTTCCCATGGAGCGTCGGGAAAATGTTTTTTCGCATAAATTAGGTACTTATGACCCCATGAGCCCTCATATCAAATTTGCTTCAAAACACGGCCTCTCAGTTCGGAAAATAGAAATTTTGGTACAATTCGGGCTCCCACGGGAAGTCCAAATATGAGCCAAGGGACTTGGCTTTAACAAACTTATATCTCACCTATTAAATATCAAAAGATTCTGACTGGTGGATGTGAAGAAGATTTTTGAAGAATATTCCTCATATTGAACTAAGTTATAATTCGGGCTCCCACAGGGAGCCCAAATATGAACCAAGGGACTTGGTTTGAACAATCTTAAATCTCACCGCCCTAAGGATGCTGCATACCAAATATAAAAAAATTCTGACTGCTGAATCTGAAGAAGATTTTTAAAGAAAATTCCTCATATTGAACTAAGTTATAATTGGGGCTCCCACAGTGAGCCCAAATATTAACCAAGGGATTTGATTTTAATAAGCATGTGAAACAATCTTCCAAAGATGTTATATGTGAAAATTGAAAGCTTTTGGAGCAATGGTTTGAGAGAAGAGTCTTAAATGTTTTCCCCATTACCCACAGTGTTAAAAATGCATTTTTTCAAACTCCCGAAAAGGTACCTTATGATAAAACCAATAGCAATTTGTTTGGACCATTCCATTCTGTTGGTCCTAAGGAAGCTTCACACAAAATAAGAACTCTCAGTGCCGTGTAGTTTTGGAGATATGGGCGTTTTAATTTTTTCTATTTTAGCACCTGCGGTTCCCATGGGGTGACGGGAAATAATGTTTTTGGCCTAAATTAAGTACTTACGACCCAATAATCCCTCATATCAAATTTGGTTCAAATCAGCCTCTCGGTTTGGAAAAGAGAAATTTTGGGCGGGGCGAAAATTCTTGCCTCTCCCATAACGACGGCAAATATAGCTCCACAAACTTCTCTTGAACAAATCTGAGTCTACACCTCAAAAGGAAGCGGCACACCAAATATCAAGCCTCTACTACTGCTGGTTCATGAGAATATGTTTTAAGATGTAGCCACACTTTTGGGGAGTGGCCCTATCGAGAGGCGGGGCACCTTGATTTGAACAAAATCAAAATGCGATGTCATGACAAACCATCATCTCAAATTTTCTTAAATTGGTTCAGTGGTTTTGGAGAAGACGCACACACCATGTTCACGGACGACGGACAGTGAGTGATCAAAATAGCTCACCGTGACTTTCAGTCAGGTGAGCTGACAAGTGTATGTGTTTGGGTGGACTGGTTGGATGTAAGCGATGTTTGGTACTACTGGCAAAGCCGACGTTATGGACACCAAGGACCTGAAGCATGTGGGGGTTTCCTGCCTGACATCTTTCGGTTGTTGCCGCAATCTCTAACAACAAAGAAGTAACAGATGAGGGTAATTATCGAAAGGTCCAAAGTTGACCGTGAAGCCCACTACAAATCCGCCCGCTGCCCAGCTTGGGAGTCTCCGTGGTCTTTCGAAATGCTTTCTAAACACATAGCCCCTAAAATCGTTGTTGAGAAAGATAAGATTTCTTAAGTTCCTCAGGACCCAACCACAGAAATCCTGGTTCAAAACAAATATTCGATCTGCAAATCCACGATAACTCTTTTCCTCGTCATTCTCAGGGAGGGGGGGGGGGGGGGGCAGGCAAAAAATAACGGATACAAGGTGGAAATTTTTACATTTTCAATTTTTGGGACCCACCACCCCCGGTTTTTGCCAGTCATGTCTTGGACACCCACCCCTCCCTCACAGCTTTTCCTCAAAGACAATTGGGAACCCACCCCCAATTTATAAAATCTGTTTAACGAAGTATTCAAATTACCTAAATAAAAAAAAACCCAAAAACATAAATACTTTTCCCAAACAAGAAAGGTGCCACAACCCAACTTGTCCGATATCCCAGCCCTGCTCTTGGGCATCCAAGGCATCCCTAGCCACAGAGGGCCCCCAAACAATCTCTCTGCATATAAAGCCACAACGGAAATGCAGCATCAGACCCCCAGGTAACCACTGGTACCCGCCTCCACCAACTGAATTGCAGATATACACCCATTCATGTTCCAAGCAACACAACCCTTACCCTGATGTACAACATGTCTATGCTGTTCAGACACCACCAAGAAGCCCTGCCCAAAATACATTGTTCCCACCTGGATATCTTCAACTGTCCACACGAAATAGTTGTTTTTCATTTCATTACTTTTCGGTTAAATGTTTAGTTTGTACAGCTGGTCTGAGAGAGACCTAATACTAAAGTTCTTTGACCCATGCCAGGGTGGCTTGTCTGAGATGAATTGCCTCTTATTTATTTTTTTTATGTTAATGTCACTAGAATCATATTTACCTTGAAATTATACACGTTTTCCGCAATCAAGATTTTTATTCTATCAATCTTTCCAGTTATTCCATACATGGAAGCACACTAGACCAATGGCATGAGGCACCCTGAGGCTTACAGAAGAATTAAATAATAGGAGCTACAAAGCACTAATAAGAGGCAGACTGCCTTAGTAGAAATATAAAGGAGTGAAAATCATGACCAAATAGCTGGGAATCACTTTTTTGTTTTGCAAAGTTTTGCCAGACCCAGAACAGGACCTACCCCCTAATGAAGTGTAAAACATGGGGGAAAAATTCTAACATGGAGCCCCCAACACATCAATGCTCTATTCTGTTCTAAGTTATGAATCTAAGCACTTGAATTCACTTTGGTTGCAATTACTTGTCTGTAAAATGATTATTGGCAAAAAATTGCATGACACATGCAAAAAATGCAGTTTGGGGCTTGGACCCACCCACCCACCCACCCACCCGGACCTTGTATCCTGACATTTTTTTTGCGACCCCTTGAAACATTGGCATTCTCAGAAAAACTCGTCGCATTGTTCGTAGCGTGATTCATTAAGAGACGAGGGAAGGGCGCGAACGCAAGACATCCGCGAAGTGAAGACACGTCACTCTAAAATATCACAAAATTCATTCTGTATGGCCTTCTCATGCCCACAAACACCATCTTGGAGGGGAGAGGGCTCAGGGGGGTAGGGGCTGGATTATTTTTGTCGACGCACTAGCCACTCACTAGTGTCACATTGGGAGCTCTGTAGAGATTTTGGGGTGGATATGCTGGGCCACCAGGAAGTTTGTCCCGTAAAAAATCCAGTTCCAGCACTCTCTGGAGATCCCGACAAAATGTCGCTCGGTTACGGTTTGCATAGCTGGCAGACGAAACTACTGGACATCCGCCAGTAGCACCCCCAAGACACACTTACAAAAAAAAATGTCATCAAACTTTCGCCATTTCTCGGGACCATGGAAGGTTTGGATGCATGAGTAGGTACTGTCAGTGTAAACTCACCCCGGCAGCTACCCCAGGGGCATAGCTTTGCACCCAATAACATTCCATCTTTCTTCATCAAACCAACGTTGATCTGAATATACGAGATGGAATAATACATAATTTCATAAAATGTTTTCAGAGATGAAACAACACACCAAAGTGCTGTCAAAAAGTAAATGCAGTACAGTCTAACCCTTTACCTAACATGAAAAGCAGACGACACTTGCAAAAAAAATTCTTGAATAACTAAATTTTTTCATTTTTTGTCTCAAAAACATAGGTTATGACCCCTTGTTGGAACGAGCTCGACGAGCTCGTTCCAACGAGGGGTCATAACCTATGTTTTTGAGACAAAAAATGAAAATATTTTGAAAATTAATTGGCGATTTTTGAGAACAGCGCTGGCCGGTTTTGGCCGTTACGTTGGGTAAAGGGCTAAAGAAGCAAGAGTAGTGGAGGCTTATACATTAACTTCTTACACTTCTAAATTAGCTTCAAATGTGTGTTACGGATCTCGAACACACTTCAGATTAAGAAAATCCGGTACTTTCAAGGACAATCCTAGAGAACATTCAAGAACTTTCCAAGGGTCCTACTAAACACCGAGGGATACCGAGATGAAGAAAAATATGTAAGTAATGGTCGTTTAAAAAGTTGAAATATATGTTCAGACATATAATTTAGTCATTTGAAGCAGTATATGTGATATAACCGTTGATTTATTCGAATAAATGCAAGATATATAGACCGAGCCGTCGCCGAAAACTGTTCCCTCGGTATATAGTAGGTAGCTTGGTAATTAATAGGTTACCTCGGTGTGTGGATGATGTGTTAGTGCTAATTGGGCATCGCAACACAGATCACTTGCATGTAATATTTGATAAAAATAAAACTTCCATTATATTAGCTTTTATCCTGGCTTTGGGCGGGCAGAACGTTTCAGTTCTTTGCAGCTCAAAAGTTTATTTTTTCAGTTTTTTAAAATTCTGTTTATTTTTTGTTTTTCCATTATTGGCTTTATGCCGTTATCAGGCATTTGTGTGTGATAAATGATAAGTGTCGCTGGGCTGTGTCCGATACACCCAAAGTTACAGCTTGCATTTAGTTTATGTATATATACAGTATATTTTTAACCATTTCGGCTCAGTGTCAACAGCTTTAATTTTGCCTTGTTTTTTTTTTGTTGACAATTTGAAACTTTTTGTTTTCGAGGTTTTCACCCTCTTTACCTGACCAGTTTTTTGCAATTGTCGCCGTTTTATCAAACATCCGTCAGTCGAAGTTTGATTTTTTTAATTGTCGGAAACGTATATCAGTAACCTTTTAATTCGTCGGTCCCGTTGGTCAGCTGGGAGTGCTGGCCTCGTCTCTGGTCTTTGAGTTTATTTTTTTGCATTGTTGGCTAGTGAAAAGTGACCACACCCGAAAGTACAATTCCTGATGTCACGGTATTGGCCCGTGACAATTTTACTGTCATAACAAAGAAGACAATTGCCGACAGCCACAAAGAGAACTAATTGATTTAAGTCACAATGTGATTAACAATTCACATTCTCGCTTACTGAGGTGCATCCACCCTAAATACAAATTACCAAGCTTCCTACTAAATACAGAGAAGATTTTTCAGCGAACGCTAATACTTTAGCGCCCGTAATTTACAAAAATGACTTTAAAACCATGCACATGACGAACGAAATGGTTTCGCGCGCCGAAGACGCGCAGGGACGGTATGGGGAACAAGCCCCTTTCGACCCTCGGTGACTGTATATGATTGTCTGTCAGATGTCTAGGCATGTTGAAGGAGGAAAAGGTTCCGGCACTCGGCAGGTGTCTCCTGTAGCGGCGAGGTGGCTTCGTTGACTGATGTCGGTTGAACCCTCGGGTGAGGACCAGTGTGGGAGGTTGGGTCCTCTCACAAATGTACTACCTCTCCCCGAGGGTGCAGTCGAACTGGATTTTCAGGCAAGTATAGTCTGCCACTTCGGAGATGATATTGAGTGATGGCCATCACTGGCAAGTATAATCTGCCCCCTTTCGGGGACCACCAGAAAGAAGGCTCGAACTTCCCTGGTTCGGGGGCAGGCCTGCATTGTAATCCTATTGGGTTGGGACAAGAGGTGCGCAATGCGCTTACAAAAAGGGGCAGAGGCGGGACGCAGGCCCAACGCTCGCCTCCCTTAAAGTGGTCGACCACTTTTGGGGATGGAGTGGAGGATGTTCAGGAACCATGGGGGTTACCGTTTCCATAACGGTTAGACTGTCCATAGCGGTTATTGGGTGCTGGTCAAAAAGCATCTTCTGTGTACCTGCTTAAAAGAAGAAGGCAGAATTAGTTTTCATTACAATATGTAAAAATAAAAAAGATAAAAGTAGCACATTTTGTTAGCTCATCTTGACCAAGTCAAGCTGAGCTAATCTAATCGCTTCCCGTCCGTCGTCTGTCGTCCGTCAACACCATGTTTTGGTCTTCTCCTCCAAAGCCACTGGGCCAACTCAAGTGAAAGTTTGTGTGAGTGATGGTCCCAAAGGGGCATTTCATTTTTGTTCAACTCAGTATGCCCGGCCCCATAGGGAGGGAGTGGGGAAAAATGCTCCAAAATATTTTAAAAATCTTCTTCTCAAGAACCAGTGTGTGCAATGACTTGATATTTGCTATGGAGCTTCCATATGAGGTGTAGAATCAAGTTTGTTCTAACGAAGTTCGTAAAGTAATATTTGGCTTTGTAATAGGAGGGGTAAGATTTTTGGCCCCGCCCAAAATTTCTATTTTCTGAACCGATGGTCCGGTATGAACCAAATTTGGTTTGTGGTAGTATTGGGTCATAAGTACTTGACCCATGCGAAAAAAAAATTCCCGCATCCCCATGGGAACCCTGGGAGCTAAAAATAGAAATATTTTCAAACGCCCATATTTCCCAAACCCCACGGAACAGAGAGCTTTTATTTGGTATGAAGTATCCTTATGACCAGTAGAATTGAATGATAAAAAATTGCCATCGGTTATGTTAGGGTGTTCTGTAATGGGTATCGAAAAAATGCTGTGTCAGCATATTTGCAAAAATTTAAAAAAATCTTTTCTCCAGAACCAATCATCAGAATCTTTTGATATTTGGTATACAGCATTCATAGGGGGTCAGATAAAAGTTTGTTCAAATAAAGCTCATTGGTTCATATTTGGGCTCTCTACAGGAGCCCGAAGTTTTAACATAGGGTAATATGGGGAATATTCTTTAAAAATCTTCTTCTTCAGAACCACCAGTCAGAATCTTTTAATATTTGATATACATCATTGCTATGAGGGTCAGATTCTAGATTGTTCAAACCAAGTCCCTAGGTTAATATTTGGGCTTCCTACGGAAGCCCAAATTTTATCTTTGTTCAATATGGAGGGTAGTTTAAAAAAATCTTCTTCTTCAGATCCATCAGTCAGAATGCTTTGATATTTGGTATGCAACATCTCTATGGGGGTCAGATTCAAGTTTGTTCAAATCAAATCCCTAGATATATATTTGGGCTCACTATGGTAGCCCAAATTTTTACTTAGTGCAATATGAGAAAATTTCTTTAAAAATCTTCTTCTTCAGATCCACCAGTCGGAATGCTTTTATATTTGGTATACAACATCTCTAGGGGGGGGGGGGGGGGGTCAGATTCCAGGTTGTTCAATTCGAGTGCCTAGGTTAATATTTGGGCTCCATATGGGAACATGAAATTTAACTTAGTACAATATGAGGGAATTTCTTCAAAAATCTTCTTCTTCCGATTCACTTGTCAGAATGCTTTCACATTTGGTATACAACATCTCTAAGGGGGTCCGATTCAAGTTTGTTCAAATCGGATCCATAGGTCAATATTGGGGCTCGCTATGGTAGCCCAAATTTGAACTTAGTGCAATTCGAAGAAATTTCTTTACAATTTCTCTTCTTCAGATCCAACAGTCAGAATGCTTTCATATTCGGTACACAACATCTCTAGGGAAGTCAGATTTAACTGTGTTCAAATCAAGAGCCTGGTTTAATATTTGGGCTCTCTATGGGAGCCGGAATTGGCCATTTTGCTGAAGAATTAAAAATTTTGTATTCAGTACCCTCTAGAGGTACTAAGATTAATCCACATAGGTTGTATCAAGGGGCTTCATAGGGGAGCTCTGCATTTTACTTATGATCAGCTGAAGAAAAGGCTGAGATTATTTTTGTCACTCCTGAGGGACTCAAGGATTGGCAGTGTAGCCTATGGAGATGGCTTGCTTAATGTAGACTCATTCTTGGACTCTGTTTAAATTGTGTTCTGTACAAGATGAGCGCTTCAGGCCCCGTGGGGCCTCTTGTTTTAATTTATGATCTAATCTTTTAGCTGAGTCGGTGGAGGCAGCCCTTTCTGGTAGAAGGCCACAGTTAAGCTGTTAATCTGCCTGTTTCGCTCACCTTCTTAGGCTGAGAGTGAGTTTGCAGTGGGATGGTAACAGGTTTAGTACACTAAACCACAACCGAGAGTGTTTCTGTTATACCCTTCGCTGGTTGCGACCATATTTAGGTTAGTTTTGAGTTAATTTCGCGAGCGTTTAATGTGGGCAAAGTTTCCACGGCTGGGAATGAGTTTGCAGCGGGAGGGTAACAGGTTTAGTACACTAAACCACACCCGAGGGTGTTTCTTTCCTGTTTTACCCTTCGCTGGTTGCGGTGTAATTTTAGTTGCTTCGGTGAAGGCAGCCCTTTCTGGTAAAAGGCCACAGTTAAGTTGTTAATCTGCCTGTTAGTTCACCATGCACATACTGCTTAAATCTATATTTATATACCCTTTTCACCCGATTTTCCTTCACCTCGGTATCCCGCGGTATATCTCGGTGTCCCTCGGTGTTTAGTACACGCTAAAAACTAAAGTGTTAAAAACTACACCTGAAGTGTTGTATTTCACACTTACAAAGTGATGATCTAGCACTTTGTTCAAGTGTAGATATTCCAGAACTTGACAGGTGTTACAATAATACCACTTGACAAGTGTAATGTTGCGACACTTAAAAGGAAAGAACGCTGATGACGCGGATCAGGCTCGAACTCTCGAGCCTGATCCGCGTCATCTGCGTTGTGTCCTTTTAATTATGTACCTACCAAGCACAAATCAAATTATGGACGATTCCGGAAGAACCACCAATGCTGGACACATGGGAAGTGCCATCCATTCAAGTTTCAGATGTCTGACGATTGTAATGTCTGTGCTTAAAGCATTGCACTTTGAGGGTTAAAATCAAACTCTAAGAGTTAGAATGGGTTTAACACCTTGAAAGTGTCAGTTTTAACACTTTAGTTTTTAGTGTGTGTGACCGCTCTCCAAGGCTTAAAATTAAATCTAAATTTATTTACACATTTCAGATAAATGTTATTATTTAATTATTGGTATTTGGGGTCATTTTTAGCATCTCTGGCAATATCACATCCGCAAAATAGGTATGAAGTCAAGTTTAGCCAATCGTTTATTCATATGCTGCTCACTTTTGAGGACTTCAATCACAAGCGTTGGTTCTTGGTCCTCTTTTACCGTAAATCAGAACTTGTGTATCGCAATAAACCAGCACTGATCCACTTCCCTGAGCTCCCACTGGGTTAACAATTCGTATGTATGTAGTGAAAACAAATAATAGTATAATATTTTCACCTCGGGAGCGGCGGAAGCTCGATAAAAGTGGAGGGGCGCAAATTACAGTGCTACCATGGTTCGACTCAGTGCGAGAAAGGTTACAATCGTATATCGGTAAAATTACCATGACTCGCTGTAATCTCTCGTTTAGAAGAATATGCTGCTGTGTGGTCACAGCCCTGTCCATTTCCTCAACTTCAACAATCTTTCAACCCGAAGGCTAGCCTTCGGGTTGGAAGATAGTTGAAGTAGAAGAAACGGACCGAAGCGACCGAAAGTTGGATTCCTTGGCTAAATATTGTATGGATTTGTAAATAATGTTACAGGGATGCCTTTATATTGACACGTTAGCATGCACCCATTTTAACTCTTTGTGTAACTGCGAAACATATCTGCATGTGGAAAAATGTGGAGGGACACGCGTCCCATGTACCCCCCTGGTTCCGCCGCCTCTGTTTCGCCTGACAGTGATCCTAGGAAACTCTCCCCGAGCGCTTCCCGAGGATAAAGCAGCACAGTTAACTGGTAGAGTGCTGGAAGCCCATATTTGGGCTTTATTCTGAAGTACCGGTACCACAATTTAAAAGCTTCATATTCTGTGGATGTGATTCAGATTATCTTCAAAGTGATATTATTTTATCTGCTAGGATTTGCCTTGTTACAATTTATGGGAGAGTGCCTAATGGCACTCTCCCATAAATTGAAACAAGGCAAAGATGCACAAAGCAATTTTAAGGACCAAAAATAATTTAGCACTCTACCAGTTAAAACGAACATATTTTGATCAAGAAATTACCTAAATTATTTTTCATGGACTTTTAGCTAAAAAAAAAATCTGATTTTAAGGCACTTTTCAAGAGCCTAAAATTTCAGTTTAAAACTAATTCAAGTATTTTTAAAAACTCTGTAAGACTTTTTACATCTTCCTTTTCTGAATTAACTTTCGATGTATATTACACGCATCAGAAGAAAATCTAAGAATTTGAAGGACTTTTTTTTTTGGGGGGGGGGGGGGGGGGGTTCAAGCATCTTCCACGACCTAAAATTTAACCTTGAATGCAAACTAATAATAGTATTATATACTATTAAAAAAGTAGAGGATATTTGATAGAAGTGAGATATATGAAGAAGTATATTTAAATTTTCATCAAAAAAGACAGTTCATGCATTAGGCTACACTGTGACATCTGGTGAATGATTTCAGCGATAGTTGGGTGTCTGACAAGCACACGTTCCACGCACTGAGCTGTAGAAGACATGGTCGGTCATGCAGAGAATTTACCACATCCAGTCCAAGACCTCAATACCTTGTAAATCCTCCTCGGTTCGCGAGACAAGCGCGGATCCGACGTGACATACCCCTCACCAAACATCCAATATCAGCTTGACTGAGGTTATTCCATTCTTTTTGCAGTGCAGCGGCGAGTTGCTGGACATTGGTAGGGGGCTGTTGTCGTACGCCCTGTCAAGCATATCCCAGACGTGCTCCATTGGTGAAAGGTCTGGATTAAGTGTAGTCTTTGTTAAGACTGTGATCCGGGGCCCTCCTGTGAGGGCCAGGAGGGCCCCGGGTCACAGTCTTACAAAGACTAGATTAAGTGCTGGCCAAGGCAGTGTAATGATGTTCTGCTCCTGGAGGAACTCTGTAACGACACGGGCCCTGTGTACCTGCTAATCGCCGATTGAGTGACGTTAAGAATTTGAGCCACTGCAGTCGGTCTGTTGCCAGCTTCCAACATGCCAACGGCACGTAAACGTTCGTCACGTGTCAGACTTCGCATACCTCAAAAGTTTCGTTTCGACCAGAAACTATTGATAAACGAGTTTATACCAAAAAAAAAAAGAACGACGAGACCTCCGATAAACTTGAAACCCATCCAGTACAAACGAAAATTTCAAAACGTTCCCCACAGACATTAACGCGACGCTCGTGTGAAAAACCTGCACGAAATTTTCATGGGCCGGTGACATTCATGATCCACATTAAACTTGGTAACATACTGATGTGTCCAATGACGCGTATCCAATACCATTTTCCGAAAACATCAACATCAGTTTGGATATCCCCAACTTTTTTTGAATAGTATAATATCTTTACCTGACATAGATCCCTGGGAAGTTCTCAGAGAGATTTAAGTATTAAAAACAAAAACACACACAAATTATGGTTAAAACGATAACATTTTGGTCAAAATGAGCTAAGCAACTACTTTGTTAGATTTTTCAAGAACTTTTCTAAAAAAATTCTGAATTCTAAGTTTTCAATGGCCTTGAATTTCAGTTTTAAAATTCCAGTATTTTTAAGCACACAGAAGGACTATTTACACCTTACTTTTCTACATGTTACAGGATTTGTACACACTTCAGGAAATGAAAATTCAGGACTTTCATAATTTTCTAGGGAAGTTCCAGGCACTTTCCAGGACTCAGTATGTATTTATTGTTTACGTTCACTTTCAGCATCTATAGCTATATCATGACTGCAACATAGGTATGAAGTCAAGTTTAGCCCATTGTTTATACCAATGCAGCACAATTTAGAGGACTTCCACACCAGGCATTGGTTACCAAATCCTATTTTACTAGTAAATAGGGATCTGCAAATCAGACATTTTTATTTTAATCGAATCTCAAATCAAATCGTGTCTCTGATATCGATATCGAATCGAATCTTAATAGACAAATTATTTCATATTGCACTAAGCAGAAGTTACTGTGCACTGTGATGACCCTTACAAGACTGACTGACACCTTAAACACCAATAAATAAATATTCTCTGTAGCACCACCGCTGAAACAGCTAGGCCTATTATTATCCCTAGTGGGGCGTGGTGGCTCAGTAGGTAGAGGTGCAGGCTGCAAGCCGGGAGGTTCTCAGTTCAAATCCCTCCTGCGGCAACCGCGTTGTGTCCTTGGGCAAGACACTTCACCTCCATTGCCCACGTGGGGACACGGTGGCGCTGTGTACTAAGGTGTACTGCACATCGATGGTGCACTTGTCTTCAACCAATGCTAACCCTGCTTGTGTGGAGTTAGTATGTTGGGGAGCTGACAGTTGCTCGCCGTTGCTCAGTGGTTCTCTCTGGCTTCCTCCACCCGTAAAACTGTCATGGTCATGATTAACCATTGTGCAGAAGTATGTGACTTTAACCACCAATAAATAAATAAATTATCCCTAGTTTTAGTTTTGGAAGGCTTAACTTGTTACTATTCACATTCTGAAGAACGTGAATAAAAACAAGTTAAGCCTTCAAAAACTAAAACTATGGATATGTTCTGGGCAAAGCTCACTACTTACCTAATAATTAATAATTACTTAATTAAATATAAATTGAACCTCCATGAATGAATTGTCTAATGTCAATTTTATCCAATTTTTGATGGAAATGTAATATATTGCAAGTTAGTATGAGAGATTCGAATGAAAGTGTCAATGACACTGTAGCTCAACTTGTCAAGACATGTACATGTACAGTATGTGACACAGCAATGACAAACATCTAGGTAATGACCTGATAACAAAGGTACATATAAAGTATTGTAACGGTCTGTACCTAAATACTGACCGTAGCCTGTAACAAATGTATAGGTAAAGTATTGTAAAGGTGGGTGACAGTCAGATGCTAAACTAGAAAAGAAATCTTTGAATCCCAGAGTGGGTCTGACTGAACTCCAAAATATTTGTTCTCATAGCACAGTGGTAACAAAGGCACCCCAAAACACACTCATTCCTGTCCCAAGGTGAAAACAAAGGTACCCAAGAAGTTTCGTGAAGATCAGTTCATAAATACGAGCTGTATAGAAGTTGTGACAAAAAATTGATCGGACCTAATTTCAGTACAAAATGGCCACTGGCAGACATCTTGAATTTTGTACCACACTCGTTCTTGTCCCAAGGTGATAACAAAGGTACCCAAGAAGTTTTGTGAAGATCGGTTGATAAATACAGCCTCTAACCCGAGCCGTATTGACATGTGCACTTACAGTGTATAAGTAGCACTAAATAAATCAAAATTCATCTAATTTGCATAATTTCTGCTTGAGAAAAAAACCCGTACTGTATGTGATGTATTCCATTTTACTAAACATTCATACAAAAAATTATTCAAATCAGAACTTTCATACAAAAGTTCTGTACAAAAGATTGATTGCACTAATTTTGGTACAAAATGGCTGCTGGTGGCCATGTTGAATTTCGGACCACACCCAAAAATATCGTTCTCATCCCACGGTGATAACAAAGGTACCCAAGACGTTTCGTAAAGATCGGTTCATAAATACGGTCTCTAGCCTGAGCCGTATAGAAGTTGTGCACAAAAAACTGATTAGACCTAATTTCGGTACAAAATGGCCACTGGCAGCCATCTTGTATTTCGGACAGCACTCAGAAACAGGTGATAGCAGAGGTACCCAAGACGTTTCGTGAAGATCGGTTGATAAATACAGCCTCTAGCCCGAGCCGTATTGACATGTGTACTTACTGTGTAAGTAGCACTGAAAAAATTAAAGTTCATCTAATTTGCATAATTTCTGCATGAGAAAAAAACCCGTATTATATGTGATGTATCCCATGGTACTAAAGAATCACACACAAAATTATTCAACTCAGAGCTTTCATGTGGAAGTTCTGTGCAAAAATCTGATTGCCTCTAATTTTGAACAAAATGGCTGCCAGCGGCCATCTTGAATTTCAGACTGCACCCAAAAACACTCGTTCTCGTCCCACGGTGATACCAAAGGTACCCAAGAAGTTTCATAAAGATTGGTTCATAAATGCGGCCTCTAGCCCGAGCCATATTGGCATTTGCCTTGACAGTGCTGAAAGTAACACTAAATACATCAAAGTTAGTCTAATTTGCATAATTTACGTACGAGAAAAAACCCCGTATTATATGTGATGTATCTCATGGTACTAAACATTCATACAAAAAATTATTCAAATCAGCGCTTTCGTTTGGAAGTTCTGTGCAAAAAACAGATTTCTGCAGCGTCGGTACAAAATGGTGGCTGGCTGCCATCTTGAATTCCGGACCGAACCCAAAAACACTCGTTCTCGTCCCACGGTCATAACAAAGGTACCCAAGAAGTTTCGTAAAGATCGGTTCATAAACACGGCCTCTAGGCCAAGCCATATTGAATTGTTGACGGACATGGCATAAGCTCAAATTTGGCTTCGCCAAAGTTGAACTAAAAAATCGAATCTTGAGACTGATTCAGGATCGATCTCGAAGCAGACATATGATATCAATATCGAATTGAATCTCGAATATTCATAGGACCCTACTAGTAAAGAAAGAATTAGTTTAGCAAAGGTAACAAGCAGTGCTCCTCTTCCTGGGGTTTTCTCAGGGATTTCCAGAACCAAAAATTAAATCTAAATGTATTTACTCATCTCTGGTTGAATAGACACATTAGCTAACAATTATTATGCATGTATTGCACCTCAATAATCATATTATATCTTCATCTGATATTATTATTATTATTATTGACAGCCAGGGTCACCTCATGTCGGACAGTTTCATGGGTGGAGGAAGCCAGAAAGAACCACCAAGTAGTGGTTAGCAACTGTCAGATTCCCCAACATACTTTTAAAGGACAAAACACTCCCTACAACTGAAGTAACAAAAAGACACATAAATAATAGGTAGAACAAACATATTTTGATCAAAACGAACCAAGCAATGTGTCTAAATATATATTTTAAGGACTTATCTAAACAAAGAAGAATTTTGTAGCACTTTCAGGGCTTTTGAATTTCAGTTTTAAAACCTTTAACACTCTGTTGGACTATTCACATCTTACTTTTGTGAATTAACTTTCAAAGAAACATTGTGACTTTCAAGGACCTTTGTATGGAATTTTCAAGCTCATGAAGCTCTGTCAAACAAGATATAATTGAATATATGCTAAGTTTATCTCCAGATTACAGGAAAGTGACACAATCCCTATTAATTGAATACTCCTGTTAACTGAACAATTTTCAGTGGCAAAGTGGCTATTCAACTAAAAGGGTTCCACTGTATACATACCAATTATTATAACTTTCTGGAATTGCCTGAAACCTCCCTCCCTCCACCACACCCCCCATCCCCACCAAACCAGAAAAATTTGCAGGCTTATTATAAGTATTGGTTATAGACCTGTAATTCTATTAGATGTAAATACAAATGGATGGCTATATTTACCCATTAGAAACTGGGGACTGGTCTTTTAGGCAATAATTTTGAAAAAATTTCCAGGTCAGGTGAGGATACACCCTCATTTGATACAAGGCTGAGGCCATAATATTTCCAACAAAAATTAACAATGTCATGCATTGCTGCATGCCACTTGTGGCAGATGGTCATGCTGTGCATCACTTCTGTTAGAAATTTTATAGTCTTGCCCAACTAGCAGAAAAAGGCTATATGCCACTATAGGAAATACCAATGCATTTAACCACCATAATCCATCTGTAGACATTGCTGTTAGGGGAGCAAAAATAGATGGATGAGGAGAGTATGTACAGCATTAGGCTACTCTAATAGCTACATCCCTCCCTCCTCATCTTTAACTTACCTATAATGAACTAGCATGCAGAAAATTTACAGTTCCATTGTATATCAAGGGAGAAAATCAAAGCTAGAATTCCTAGCTGGACAGAAATACACTCATCTTTTATATAACATATGGACAACAAACAAACTTTGGGCAGTCACTTCAAGTGGGGATGACCTGGGAATGGTGGAAACATTTTCCTTACCTTGATGTGAAAACAAATTGGGGTAAAACAGGAAGTAGTGGATGTCAAAGTCTTAACATGGAATATAGTACTCATTTACAGTTATAGCTTCTGATGGTGTCTTCTGTGCACCTTTATAAATTGGTTCCCTCTATTCAAATGGAATATTATTTGAGAGAGAGGAGAGAGACAGAGAGAACAGTCAGACAGACAAAGACAGATATACAGAGACAGAGAACAGACAGACAAATATAAAGACAGACAGACAAACAGACATCACTGATGTGTCCACCACTGTGCAACAGTGGCTTAATAGTGAATTCCAGCACCTGGACACTTAAATGTCCTATTTCCAACTTTGACAGAGGAAGACTGAAGAACTGAGAGACCAGATTTCCCAGTGGGCCAGTCGACCTTGTGATTAGGTCCATCAAGCAGTTTGGGTAAGATTTGAAACTTTTATGTAAAACATTTTGATAGAATGTCTCACCCGAGATGTGACATATCAAAATGATCTGTGGCATAGGGGTTTAAATGAAACTAACATTTCAGTCCACTGGTTGACACCCCACTGGGTGTACCTTCAATCGTGAGCTGGTTTAACCCTTTACCCAACGCAGACGATATCAAAATTTATTATTGTAAATATCATTTTTTGAAATTTTTCAAAAAATTTCAACAAAATCATATCATGTGACCTCTCGCTGGAATGAGCTCGTCGAGCTCGTTCCAACGAGGGGTCACATGATATGGTTTTGTTGAAATATTTTGAAAAATAATATTTTTTCAACTGCTGAATTTGCATATTACGCGGGTGGATGCGGCCGATTCGTTGGGTAAAGGGTTAAATTTAGGGACATAAAAATAAGTAAAGTAGGCCAGAAAATATTTCAAGACTGGTTTTTGGAGACAATCTCCCTCTGAGCAGGTGCCCCTACATGCAATCATGTGGATGCCCTCTAGAACAGAATAGACATATCCTGGTTGTAGTTCATAATAAGTCTTGAATAGAAATCAATGTCACACAACTAAACTAAAAGGTTGTAGTGAAGTGTATTCTCCAGACCTGAAATCATTCATTATTACCTCCAACAAATTATTTTTTTGCCATGCCCCGTAAACTTCATATGAAACAAGAGCACTGCAAAGTGTGGTATACGCCCGCGACAGTGTCATAAAAGGGTAGGTAAGTCTCTTGGGGGTCATAACCAAATCAAAAGGAAGCTTCCTCTAGACACAAATAATGCATAGAAAAAAATGGTGGCCATATTGAATTGACTAGCTGGACCAAAATCGAAAGGAAGCTTCCTCTAGACACCGATAATGCATAAACAAAAACTGAAATTGAATCGAGTCAGTATTCATTAGTTATTGGGCGGAAACCAAATTCAATATGGCCTCCATGGTGACCCTAGCTGGACCAAAACCGAAAGGAAGCTTCCTTTAGACACTGATAATGCACAACCAAAAACTGAAATTGATTCGAGTCAGTATTCATTAGTTTTGAGCGGAAACCAAATTCAATATGGCCACCAAGGTGGCCATATTAAATTGGCTAGCTGGACCAAAATCGAAAAGAAGCTTCCTCTGGACACCGATAATGGGACACCGATAATGCATAATCCAAAACTGAAATTGATTCGAGTCAGTATTCATTTGTTATTGGACGGAAACCAAATTCAAGATGGCCACCATAATGAACTGGCCACTGGCGGCCATCTGGATCAGCTAACTGGTCCAAAATCGAAAGGAAGCTTCCTCTAGACACCAACAATGCAAAATTAAAAAATTGAAATGATTCGAGCCAGCCATCACAAGTTATTGGATGGAAACCAAATTCAATATGGCCACCATGGCAGCCATATTGAATTGGCTAGCTGGACCAAAATTGAAAGGAAGCATTGTTTTGTCATCCACAAGTTACCCCTAAAATTATGATTTGATCAATGGTTCTTTACTTACCAATAGTCAAGAAGCACATTTGGCCACAAGTTGTTCCAAGGAAATATTATTGTATTATCAGTTCTGGTATGAATACAGTGCTGTCAACTCTATGAGTTGATTTCATATATTTTTCATGTTCTCTCCATCTCAACCTTCATTTTGATGTATAATTTGTGTATATTGAATTTGAATTTAAGGAATATCAGAAGTGGGAATTTCAAAATAAACAAAATTACATTACTTATATAGCATCTTAACATTGTTTAATCTTATGGAGGTCAAATGTGACCTTGACCTTGGAGATGCAGTTTCTGAGTTATGGCGGAGAGACGAAGAGACATATTTTAAGTGTGACCTTCACAACTGACCTTGATGTAACAGATCTGCAGGGCTTGATTTAACTGGATTCGCATAGCGATTTTCGAATCAATTTTCAACTGTAACTAATCAATTTCACATGACAAAAACATATAAATAATAGGAAATGTTAATCAAAATTTATCCAAGTTATTAAACTGCTATTCAATTTTTAAAAATTAAATCGATCTGACTATGGTGTGCAACACATCCTCCCTTACTAGTACCCTTACTAACACAGCCAACTAATAAGGTACTTCGAGATATGCCTCTGTTTGTTGGCCTAAATCTAGTCTGTGTGTTTCTTATCACTTTTGTTTTATAGACAGAATAAGTTTATATGACATAATATAGTCATGAAATATAAATACAGATTTAACATAATAAAACACCTAACTAAATAAATAAAACTAAGTACATTACACAAAAACATTATTATTTAAATGTTGAGGTATATGGTTTTAGACCAACATATTGAGGTATGTATGGCCACCATGACACCACGGTGCTGTCCCAAGGTACCCTCTAATATTTTACTACCATATTCTGTACCAGTTCTGGATTTGCTTACTGGAGATACATACCAAGGTAAAAGGAAAATTTCCTCGGTATTTTAGGGGACTTGGTATGTTGGAGTGTACTTCTGCAACCTACCCTGAAAGGATAGCTGCACCAAAACATCCACACTGCAAACACTATATTCCACCCGATCTAAGTTGGGGGGAGGGGGGAGGAGGGGCATAAAAAACCCCCACAACAAACAAGTATTTGATGTTTTATCATTTGTAGCAACATTACAAGCAGTCAAGACTTGACGAAAAATCAGTATCCCACCACAACTAAAATAAGTGGAAATCCTGGAAAATTGTTAACTGCATGAGAAATAAAAACATCAAAAACAAGTTTTGTGTGATTTGTATCAATATTACAGACAGCCAAGACTTGACTAGAAATCCGTGCTACACCACTAGACAAAAAAAGTTTAGTAAATCTTGAAAAACTCTGTGCCCTCAGAGATCAGTTTTAACCCTTTACCCAACGCAGATTATATTAAAATTTATTATTTTAAATTTCATTTTTTCAAATTTTTCAAAAAATTTCAACAAAACCATATCATGTGGCCCCTCGTTGGAACGAGCTCATCGAGCTCGTTCCAACGAGGGATCACATGATATGGTTTTGTTGAAATTTTTTGAAAAATAATGTTTTTTCAACTGCTGAATTTGCATATTACGCGGGCGGATGCAGGCGATTCGTTGGGTAAAAGGGTTAACATATAGTATAAATAGGTACTAGGGCCAGTAATCAGATCTAAACCATGAGTAGGATAAGGGTTTTAACCACTTGGCTTGCCGAGTGGTTAAAACCCTAATTCTATGAGTAGTTTAAATCTGATTACTGGCATTAGTACCTATTTGTTTTATTTATACCATGCTCTTAATAAATAATCGACTTTGTCACTTAAAATGGAGAAAAAAACGACACTTTATATCGCAAACATAAGCACGGTTTGTTTTCTTTACATCTGCACTGGTGGGCAGTACTACCTACCCGCTGTATGTGAATGACTGACAGCTAGACACATCGCAAAAGTTGATTGAATTTACCTTGCTTTTTCAGTCAAATTATTATTAATAATTCTTACATTTTATTTCAAGTATTTGATTGTAGGTGTTTTAAACTTAATAAGTCATTGCACGTAGTAGATAGTCCCGCAAAACATTGTATGTTTGAATGGAACATCACGAAGTGTGAATGGATCGAAGTTGGCAAATTGCATCATCTCACGTCATGGATGAACTTCCTACTGTGGGTGTAAATTTTTTAACCCCAGCAGACGCTTTACACCGGTAGTGGGGTTAAAAGCTAAAATTTAATATACAGGCTTTTCACAGGTAGAAACATAGGCGAGCATGGTATAAAATCTATTCTAAGCCTTGTTCAGTTAACTTCATATCAAAAAAACAAATACCTAGTTTTATCTTACAATCAACATGTATTTTGTCTGTATTAACTCTGCAACTGTCGTGTATCCGACCCCCTGATACAGATGTTTGTATCAGGGGATCGGATACAAGCACGTTCCTTTTGCGTCAGTTCCATTTTTTTTTTTTTTGTTCATCCGTACGAATAAATAGTTCGTTATATATTCGTCTACATTGTTGACTTATCCCCAATATATTGTAAGATAAAACGATTATTACCATTATGTGGATGTACAAAATATGTATGCGAGTCTCGCTCCGGGTTCTAAGGGTAGATCACGACTTGTCTTCGACTCGTCGTGATCTGCCCTTAGAACCCGGATCTCGACTCTGATACATATGTTGTACATCCACATAATGGTAATAATCTCTATATCTGATATTTTGTGATTAGCATCAACATTATAGGCAGCATAGACTTGACTAAAATCAATGCCATACTGAGATTACTGGAATGAAAAACGTCAAGATGAACTAGGCATACAACGCTAGTAGATATCTAATCAAAACCATGCCATTAGCAGGACATTTCCCCTCAGGGGATATTATGATTCTGCCTGTGGTTCAACTGTCTGTTTGTCATTGAGATTTAACATAAGTCCTCGGATTAATTTTATGTTAGTAACTACCATATATACATTAACATAGCCAGGGCCGTATTATTCATAAGGCTGACTCGGCTGAAGCATAGAGGCCCACAGGGACAGGGGGCACGGCAATTGTTTTTTTTTGCTGAGGCACTGTTACCAGCACCTTAGGGCTCCAATGGTTAACTCTAAACCCGCTGAGTATTTTCAAGATAAATTAATCTAAATGTAACATAAGAAATCTTTGATGAAAAAATCCATTTATTTACAGAGTGAAAATTTGATTAAATGTACCGAAATTACACTTATTTTATTGACAAGAGAAACCGTGTGCTGGGTAGGAATATCTGCCAGCAGCATGCAAGAAGTTAAAGGCACTTTGCACTCTGTGCCGTAGCGATACATGCCCATATGTATTTATCCATATATATACTCTCATAAGTATACTATGTATATATTTATATACAGTACATTATTTTAATGCTTATTTAAATAATATGTCAAGTTGTGAGTAGAATTCTTCAGGAGACCCACAAAATGGATATAGGGCTATGTACTGCGGCATAGTACCTACCATACCAGGGTAACGCTGTCAGCTGTAGTGGGGTGAAAGATTGAAGTGCTGGAGAGGTGACCCCGAGGCCAAAGTACCTAAAAGCCTAGGGGCCCGGCCATGGGTTAATATGGCACTGAACATAGCTGCATATGACTTAACAGTGTTTCTACATTATTGTTGGCGGGCTGTACAGGCAACCAACAATGATGCAAAACAACTGTCAAGAAAAGCATCCTACCAGTCGAGTTCTCAAGGAAGAATACCCTTTTTCTGAAAGCCCTAGGGTCACCCACATCACAAGACCAAAAGGTTGCAAGGGTACAGAGTAGAGGATATTCTGGAGAATTGTCTGGGCCCTTAAGGTTTAATTAGTTTGGTGATACCCCCTCCAACATTCTATTCTAAACCTTGTTCAGTAAACATTACAGTAAATGGTTGAGTATTCAAAGCCACTATCTTGGCTCTGCTGAAAAAGGCTGACAGCCACTTTACTGGCTCTATCCTGTATACATTTGTTTGTTGTTTGCTCAGTGGTGGGGGAAAAAAGTTATTAATATTGTTTCGATTTCATTCATTGGACCTCTCCAATTAATAGTCATAAAACAATTATTTATGAACTAATTCTTGCTCACCTAATGCTGCCATTGCTGGTAACATGGTATCATTGAAAATGTATTGATATTACAAATCACCTTTAAAAAATAATTTAGCACTCTACCAGTCAACTGGTAGAGTGCTAAATTATTTTTCAAAGGTGATTTGTAACATAAATATTTTTTTCATAGATTCTATCGCTACCAGCTTAGGGAGCCTTAGTTTAGCATGATTTTATTCATAAATAATTGATTTGTTATAATTTATTGGAGAGCACCTGTTGGTACTCTCAAATAAATTGTAACAAAACAACTTTATGTACACACTTTTTATTTGTACTGCTGAGCAAAGATCAAACAATGCATACAGTGTGAAGCCTCTAAAGTGGCTTTCAGCACTTTACAATTATTTATTTATTTATTTATTTATTTATTTATTTATTTATTTATTTATTTATTGTGATGCAATGACACTTCTGATGGCCAGGATCACCCGGAGAGAACCACCGAGCAACTGTCAGACTCCCTAAGGTACTAACTCCATACAAGCAGGGTTAGCATTGGTTGAAGACAGGTGCACCATCGACGTGGAGTATGCCTTAGTACACAATGCCACCGTACCTCCACCATGGGCAATCGGGATTATACCTGGCAGAGATCGAACCCTGGACCATTCGGTTTGAAGTTCAAAGCCACAACCACTAAGCATCCACTCTCCCAGCACTTTAAAATAGAGCCATGATAGTGGCTTCTAGCATCCAACCAGTTAAAAAGAAACAACGAATGGGGTACAAGTTCTCTAAAATGGGCAGCATAGGTATTTATTTATGTATTGGTGTTTAAAGTCACATACTTATTCACAATGGCTAATCGTGACCGTGACAGCTTTACAGGTGGAGGACGCCAGAGTACCCGCAGATAACCACCGAGCAAGGACGAGCAGCTGTCAGCTCCCCAACATTGTAACTCTGCACTGCAATACAGGCAGGGTTAGATTGGTTGAAGACATGCGCACCTCAATGTGCAGTACGCCTTAGTACACAGCGTCATTCTGCCCCCCATGTGGACAAACAGGGTTAAGTGCCTTGGCCAAGGACACAACGCGGGAGTCCAAATTGATCGCTCAGACGGTCACCCATCCAAGGACTAACCGGGCTCGATGTTGCTTAACTACGGGATGATCGGACGAGAACCAGTTACTGCAATGCCATCGTGCCTCCCAAAGAGCAGCACAGGTATAAATGACTTGTTAACGTAAACTGGCCAGCACTATTCACAAAAATTGCCATTCAATTTTCCGTATTTCATCATTTTTTGCCTAAAAAACATAGCTTATGACCCCTCACTGGAACGAGCTCGATGAGCTCGTTCCAATGAGGGGTCATAAGCTATGTTTTGACGTAAAAAAATGAAAAAATTAGTTATTCAATAATTTTGTTTGCAAGTGTTGTCTGCTTTCCGTGTTAGGTAAAGCGTTGGACCTGACTTTATACTTGCGTTGAGGTAATGATATAGTCTTAGAAACTGAAAGACAAAAATGACATGCTGCCAAGACGAAGACATGAATCTATAAATTAATAAATCTGAAATTGTATGATTTGAATCAACATTATACCAGCTAAACAAGGGTTCAAATCTTCTGACATTCACCTAAATGAAATGTACTTTTGTAATATAAAACTATCTTGCTGCTTTCCTAATCTCCACCCCTAAATTTCTCACTGTTATCTGCACCTCAACCCTTCACAATCATAAAACATGCCAGACTTATCTTACCACTGCTGTTGTGCCATTTGGCAATCATTCTTCAGTGAGGAAATATGGGGAATTTCTCTTACTTGAACTTAACAGTTTTGTTCCCAATTAATGTAACAGAAACTGACTGACATAACATTTTACCTAACACAGCCACAGGTGCAGTGCATAAAAGTTGACTGTTTTATTAGAATTTATTAGTTTAACCCTTTGCACACTAATGTCAAAACACCAAAATTTCAAGCTGCCATTTCGCTCATTATGCCTCTGGGAATTTAAACAATTCAGTCTTGTTTGATACAGCCCAATGTGCTTTGTCAAACAAGAATGAATTGCTTAACATTTCCTGTTGAATTATGGAAAAGATTTGAAGCCTGAAATTTAGATATTTCGACATCAGAGTGCAGAGGGTTGAAAAAATCACTGTTTTATTAGCGTTTATTATTTATTTATTTATTTATTTATTTATTTATTTATTTATTGGTATTTAAGGTCACTTTCAGCATCTTTGGCTACCTCATAGCTGCAACATTAGTATGAAGTGAAGTTAGTCAATCGTTTATACCCATGCTGCCCACTTTAGAGAACTTCAATCCCAGGCATTGGATCCAGGGTGTTTTACCAGTAAAGTACAACCTGTTTACCACAGTATAATTAATTCACTTCCCAAAGTTCCCACAGGGAATTATAGTTTATTAGACATTTTACCTAACATGACTAAAAGACGAAACTTGCCTAAAAATGTGGAACATAAGTACATGAGTACCTGGATGCAGAGGTTATTTATTAAATTACTGGGTTTAACCCTTTTGGGCCTGGACAAGTGTCCTGAATTCCCACCAGCCCACAGACTCCATATGCCCAGTGGGTTAGCAGTTATTTCTAGTCAAGTCTTGACTGCCTTAACTGGTAAAGTGCTGAATTATGTTTAGTCATCAAAATTTGTTCACATATCTTTGCCTTGTATTGGCACTCTCCCATAAATTGTAATAAGGCAAATCCTAACAGACTAAATAATTTCACTTCAAAGGTGTTATGTAGAACATCCATTGAATATGAAGCCTTTAATTTGTGGTACCAACACTTCAGAATAAAGCCCAAACACAGGCTTCCAGCACTCTACCAGTTAACAGGCAGCCAAGACTTGACTGGAAACCACTGCCTACCTAATTTGTCTGTTGTCAAGAGGACATCCTCATGACGGCATATTAAGGGCACCTGTTGTTAGGTCATAAAAGTTGGAAATGGGGCCTTAAAGGGTTAAGGACACTTTCTACAGGGTCACCTTGTGTCGGACAGTTTAATGGGTGAAGGAAGCCGGAGTACCCACAGAGAACCACTGAGCAATGGCAAGCAACTATCAGACTCCCGAATGTACTAATCTGCACAAGCAAGGCTAGTTGAAGGCAAGAGCATCACTGATGTGCAATATGCCTTAGTAAACAGCGCCACCATGCCCAATGCCCCACATGGCCAATTGGGACTAAGTGCCTGTCCCAAGGACACAATGTAGTTACTGCTGGCAAGGATAGAACCATGGACCTTTCTGGTTGAAGTTCAATGCTTTAACCCTTTACCCAACGAATCGCCCGCTTCCGCCCGCGTAATATGCAAATTCAGCAGTTGAAAAAATATTATTTTTCAAAAAATTTCAACAAAACCATATCATGTGACCCCTCGTTGGAACGAGCCCGTCGAGCTCGTTCCAACGAGGGGTCACATGATATGGTTTTGTTGAAATTTTTTGAAAAAGTTTTAAAAATGATATTTAAAATAATAAATTTTGATATCGTCTGCATTGGGTAAAGGTTAACCACTGAGCCACCACTGTCCATAGGATGCAGAGATTACAAATTACACTATTATATTTACAATTATAGTGCAGGCACATTAGACATAAAAATGAGAAAGTAAGGAAAAAAATCGGAGGAAGCTGATTTTTTTATATGTTTCCGGGACACACATTGCAGATAAAGTGTGAAAAGTCCCCGCGAATCCGAGTTGAGCTTTTTTAGTTATAGCGTTTTTTTGATGAAAAAAAAAATTTAAAAAAAAATTCGACCCAGCTCCATATTTCTCATTCTTATTCGCCTTAGTAGGGTGAGAATCATAAATATCATGCTGAATTATATTGAGAATACATATCCCCAACAGAAAATGCCAACTTTGTACCAATCCTCACACTCAATGGTGAAATATTCACGAAAATGTACAAAATTACGAAAAAAAATTTATTGTTTTCATACACACAACGGTACACAACGTCCATTAAATCAAATCTACGACTACTTTGGGAGTTAAATTATATATCAAAAATTGCAGAAAAGCAGTGGCTTTATAATGATATATAACAATAGTCATTTATTCCATAATGAACTGGTGAAACGTGTGAAATATTAACCATACCCCTTAAACTCAAATTCAAACGGCATCGACTTTTCTCATTCAAATACCGTATTATAGCATCATCCAGTGATGTTTGACCAACCACTTTATATCAAAGCAGTGGAAATTGTGTCTTCGTCAGATAAGTTGACAAAAGTTTTCGTTAGACTCAACGGCTGCCATATGATTGTGTCATATTTAGGGGCAATTGGTTCGATCATGGCTGGTAGCGGCTTGGATGAACTTTGGGGGACTGTTTATGCTGGTGGGTCAATCCATCATTTGATCAGTGGTCATGCATATTCAAGAGCAGTTCGTGCCCATTTGCTAACACAAATTGCCATTACAAAACTTGTTTGAAGAAAGCCGAACACTAGATAACATAGACTGCACAGAAGTCAATGAAATATTCTGTGGACTTGCCAGAGGTGACTGTACAACAGCTGACGCTGTCAATCAAGAAAGTGTCAACCATCTACTGTCAAAATTATACGAACTGCTCCAGAATGCGTCCATAGGACGCACAGGAAAGCTTTGGGTACAATACTACGAGCAAATAGGTCTTCTCCAGTTGTTCTTGAGAGCAGAGCGCACAGGCGACTGGGAACTCCACACATATTGTGTTCGCAATATGATTCCAGTATTTCACGCAAGTGGTCATTTTGCATACGCAAAAAGTTCTCATCTCTATTTGCAGCAGATGAATGAGCTAACAGAAATAATGCAACAGGATGATTTGAAGTTGTTCACTGAGAAAGGTTACTTTACCATAAGGCACTCAGATAAATTCTGGGACGGGATATATTCTGATCAGACCATAGAGCAGTGTTTAATGAGAATGTTCAAGCTCCCTGGTGGTCTCACACATGGCAGGGGAATAACCGATAGCACTGTTGCGAAATGGGTACATGGACTACCTCTTTGCCTTCCGATATGTAATGCTCTCGAAAATTTTGTTCATGTTCACACTGGTCATGGCGAACAACATCGGGATCTCCGTCAAAGTTCACAATTGACTGATGCCAATGATATCACCAAATTATTGAACTGGCTCAGAGTGCATTCCCCCTTTCAGAATAGAGATCCACTACAATTAGTCTCTATAGCGACCGGGCTTGTGGCCGACGAAACTGTGAACTGTGACCAAGTTCGCAAAATTGGTGAATGTTGCGTATCGAATGTTGTAAGCAAAACGTTCAACAGCATCAAACTACGATGTGTTGACACTGTGAAGTCTTTCGCATCGATGGCAAATAGCATCAAAGTCTGTGGAAGTAAGGTAGTGATTGACCCCACAATTCTGTTCAACCGCATCACATGTGTTATTCAGTCACAAGCAGAGATGGAAGAGTATCTCAAATATGAACTTGCCCTGAAACCACCAGCATTGTTTGATTCTGCTGGAATGAGGAAGACACAGAAAAGCACGCTCGGTAAGATCCTCAAAACATACGGTTCCGAGCAAACTAAAATCCCAGAACATTCTCTGTTTGTTGTAGATGGTGGGTTTTTATTGAGGGCAGTTGTATGGCCTAAACAGTCGTCATATAAGGACATATGTACATCATATTCCAATTATCTAGTGAGACATTTTGGGGCGAACGTCGTGGTTGTTTTTGATGGTTATGCTTGTACAATGTCGACAAAGGGCATGGAACAAGCCCGTAGATCTAAAGACAGGTATTCCATTGATATCAATATCTCACCCGAGTTACCAGCCACCACACCCCAATCCGATTTCCTTGCAAATGCCAAGAACAAAACCCAACTGATCGATCTTCTAATGCAGGAGCTATCTGCTATCAATATTCAGTCCAAGCAGGCCGAGGTTGATGCTGATATACTGATAGCCGAAACTGCACTTGACATCGCTCAAGATGACAACAATGTTGTCGTTGTGGGAACAGACACAGACTTGTTAGTCATTCTTACCTCTCGAGTTCAACCGGGATGTAATATTCACATGATGTATTCCATTATCCCAAACTTACTAGTTTCAGTTAGTGAAATAGCAACCAAAATGGGTGACCATAGAAGCAACCTCCTTGTAGCACATTCTATAAGTGGTTGTGACACTACTTCTGCACTCTTTCGAGTTGGTAAGAAGAAAGTATTCAGTACAATTGTCTCCGATGTTACTAGTGACTCACAACAGTATGTCAGCACAATTTTGGCGGATGACAGTACACCAAGTGCAGTAGCCGCTGCCGGGGAACAACTTCTCCTGATCTTATACGGGAGTAAAACTGTTTTCTCTCTCGACCAATATAGATATGTCACTTACAAGCGTTATGTAGCAAAATCTAAACTGAATAAACCCATCGACCTAGCCTCACTCCCACCAAGCAGCGATGCTGCAAAACAACATGTCTACAGATGTTATCTCCAGGTCCAACAATGGCTGGGCACTTCGCTTCCTCCAACGGATTGGGGGTGGTCGCTAGACAATGGACTTCTTGTACCGTCTGCAGCCACAAAGCCATGTGCCCCCGATAACCTACTGAATCTGATCAGTTGTGGTTGCAAGAGTGCTTGTACAAAAAGGTGTGGGTGTAAGAAGGCAGGACTCTTTTGCTCAGGTTTGTGTAATTGCAGTTCGGATTCTTGTAACAACCACAGAAACACTGTCCTGTCGGAAATTTCTGAGTTCGATGAATAATATGTATATAGGTCATGTCATTTCTGTATATAGCGTTGATAATAGTCAATGTAACTTAATCCATGTTGATTGATTTGTACATTCTGTAAATATTATTTATTGATTTTTGTACATTCTGTAAATATTATTTATTGATCTAATGCTGCCAGACACAGACGTGTCTGTTCGGTCCCAAGCCCGAAAATAGTTGAGTTCTCATGCTGACGAATTTTATGCCAAAAGGGGAACTCGGCCAGAAGCAGAGGGGGTCTTCCATAATGTCTATTTTGTAAGCAATGATAAAAGTCTTCAAATGGTGGTGGATTTTTTATCGTCTGTCCAACTAACATCCCGTTCTGTACTACGACCCTTTGGGCAAATCCGTTAGGAAAATCGTCCATTTTTTGCATAAATCCGATACTTTTTTGTGAATTTTCAATAATTTTTCGCAGAAATTGTCACAGAATGCACATTTTCCTCTAGGTAAATGTATATTAGACATTATGTAGCTCGAAATACGCGTAAACAAAAAATACAGTTGGATCAATTCGAGGTTACAAAGTTCGTGCGATTTTTTTAAAAAATTTTCAAACGCGTTTTCGAAAAAAGGCTGTAGAGAAAAAAGCTCAACTGGGATTTTAGGGGACTTTTGTCTAATCGTTCAGTGACATGTACTCGACATTCCCTGAAAAAATCAGCTTTCTCCGATTTTTTTCCCTAGTGAAACCTAATGTTCTTGGACTATTAGACATAATTCTATGCATAACAATCAGTAAGACAGATAACCCTTTTGAACGGAAACTGCAACATGCAACTATTCCTTCATTTCTGCAGCATGATTTGGCTGAAAAAAAACATGCAACTTTTAGAGATGGGCAGTTTTGGAATTTTAATTTCGGTATTAAACTAAATGCAACACTTAACTTTTAAAGACCTATTTCCAACTTTTGCTATCTCAAAGCATGTTCCCTGACCATGCCATCTTTAGGAGGTCCTGTTGACAATAGATAAATCACCTTAACAAGCAGCCAAGACTTGACTAGGAATAACTGCTAAGCAACTGGACATGTACATTGTACAGGAGTGGGAATTCAAGACAATTGCCAGACTACTGAGGGTTAACAAAATTGGAAGGGAAATCAGTCACTTCTTTCAGCAAAATGAACCTTTCAACTGTTATCAAGCCTCAATAGGGCCTTACAAATAGTGAATGTAGAAAAATTGAAAATTCATATGGTTTCAGTTTTCAACTATTGGTTCAGTTTGGTTTTTCTCATATCCCCATGATATCAGTATCGGTTCGGTTTTTTGGTGTATTACCCATCTCTAGTCTCAGTACACAGCCCCAAAGTGCCCTGACATGTGCAATCAGGATTAAGTGTCTTGTCTAAGACATAGTGAAGACGGTGCAGGTTAGCATTTAACCATCTACCTTTTGGATCTAAAGTCCAAAGCTCTAGCCAATGAGCTACCATGCCTCCATCAGCTGGTTGACTATTCATCCAACTCACACAATTTTTTTCTTGAATAACCTCTGGAATATTTTCATTTTTACCTAAAATACATGGCTTATCATGCTCCTTGGAGTTCGCTTGACGAGATAATTCCAGTGAGGGGTTATAAGCTATGTTTAGGAGACATAAATTACAAAAATAAAATGTGAATGCCAATTTTTGTGAATTGTCCTGACTGGATATTGCAGTTAAGTTAGTTAAAAGGGTTATAAAATCCTTCCCAAATCCATTGTTTCAGACAATGACCTGGTTACTTCATGCATAAAAACCCATTATAATATCAATGTATACTAAGTTTGGTCAAAATCCAGTGAGAACTATAGGAATAGATGCAGGGATAAGGCTGTGGGCAAAATGGACAGGGGGAGATGGTTTAAGAATTCAGAATAGTTTCTTGAAAAATGCTCATTCTGAGATTTTTCCTCACTTTATTTGGATGTCACATCCTATCACACCAGTGAAACAGAATCATTCTTCTTCACAAGGCCAGTGCAGCACTACTTATAAACACTGAAGGAAGGTTTTTCATACTGCACCACAAAAAAACTTTCTTTTGACGGATTCCTGCAGGCAAGGACTGATAAAATTCATGGCTATTGAAGGCCCCTTTTTTTTCTATTTTTATATTCCAAAATATACAACTTCTACAGTATGTGGAGAGTGGATTGCAACTAAATCACCTGTGGAGTGGAGATATCACCCAAAGTATTACTTTCAAATTCTGTACATATGGTCAAAAAACACAGGCAATATTTCAACCAATGGACCTCTGGGTTTAACCCGGAGGTCCATTGTCTGGAACTCTGCTTGTGCTTAAGCTTTGCAACAAATTTGCAATTATTGCTTGGGTGAAATATCCACTCTATGGGTGATTTAGTAATAATACACTCTCCACGTACTGTACTTGACATAAATGATATTGACACATAAGATCTGTAAACACAAACACAAGTCTACAACCTACAAATAGTTAGGGAAACAACAAAGTTAGAAGTCTTAAAAACTCAATGGAGCAATTTTATATTTTTCAGTAGACTTTAGTAAATTCAAAGCTGTGTGCTGAAAATTGTAATGGATAGAGATATTTATATGAGATTTATCAAATAAGAGTTAGGGAAATTCAGTTCCATTTTTGTCTAACTTTTTTGCCCTGCCAATGAGATGGAGAAACACAGAGCACAGTTTGATGCTTTTATAAAAACTTATAAAACTTAAGACTTTCTTTATAGTTTTAGAGGGTTGGTAGGCATTTTCTCCGGCTGCAGGAATAGATGTATTTTTTATAAATCATCAAACATGTATCCAAAAGTTCGGAAACTTCGGATGCTGAGGTGAGCTATAAAATTAGTGTATCTTTCACTTATTGTGATGTTTAAATTGCATTTTTCCCAAAGATTTTGTTGAAGTAGAACAGTTTTGGATGCAAAACATTTGAAAAACAAGTGGCATATAGTTTCCTTAGAACTGCCACAGAAAGAGCAAAGTTCTGTTTCGGATAGACCAGCCTTAAAGAGTTTTATGTTTGTAAAAAGAATACGATTATTAATTTTAAATTGTAAGGATTGTAGACAGGTGTTATCTGTGAATGTGAAAGCATGATGATGTACAATACGTGGAGAGTGTATTATCACTAAATCACCCACAAAGTGGAGATTCGACTCAAGCAGTAATTGCAAATTTGTTGCAAAGCATGACTAGCACAAGCAATGTTTCAGCCAATGGACCTCTGGGTTAAACCCGGAGGTCCATTGGCTGAAACATTGCTTGTGTTTTTTGTCGATATACACAAAATTTGAACGTTATAGCTTGGGTAATAACTCCTTTCCATGGGTGATTTAGTTACAATCCACTCTCCACGTACTGTATGTATATCCATTCTTCTATTCAATGCTCTTTCTCGATATATTTCAGCAATTTTCAAGGCCCTACAATACCCAAATTCAAGGCTTTTCAAGGCCCTCCTTCCACTGGTCCTAACGAGGACCTCCGGTCATTACCCCCCCCCCTCCCCTCCACTTCCCTACAAGGAAAGTGTGAGGAGGGGGGGGGGGGGGGGTAATGATCAGAGATCCTTGTGAGGACTATGCCTTCACAAACTCTGCCATATAAAACTATATAGTTATGATAACATGCTTCATCAGAATTTTTATTTCAGGAATAATCAAGGCTTCCTATCAAAGGATTTCAATGCCTTGAATTACATTTTAACCCTTTACCCAACGAATCGCCCGCGTAATATGCAAATTCAGCAGTTGAAAAATTATTATTTTTCAAAAAAATTTCAACAAAACCATATCATGTGACCCCTCGTTGGAACGAGCTTGTCAAGCTCGTTCCAACGAGGGGTCACATGATATGGTCATGTTGAAATTTTTTGAAAAATTTGAAAAAATGATATTTAAAATAATAAATTTTGATATCGTCTGCGTTGGGTAAAGGGTTAAGGCCTTTGTCAATTTCAAAAACGTTCCTTGAATACAATGTCCTGTGGGAACACTATGAGGTTTTATCGGTTGGTACTTGAAAGAAGGCATTTGCAATTTTTTTTTTTCATCAAAATGCACAAGAACATGCTTTCAGTGTAAACATTTATGTTTTTTGAACAGCTATACACATGCTTCAAAAAGATAAGTCAAACAATCACAATCTGCTCATTACATATTTAACAAAATATTCAATTGATAAGAAGGTCACATAAATAAATTAACTGATTCTCGGGCAATTTTGTTTTTCAAATTAGTGAGGTAGAAAGGGTTTTATTTTCTAATATTATTTTTTCTTGCATATGGTGAGCATGGATTGAAAGGTTTTCTATTGTCTTTTCACACATAACGAAAATATAGAAAGTGCATAATTAAACAAATAAACTTGATTAATTTTGAAAATAAAACTGTTTTGCACCTTTTGTTATGCTCTTCAGATTTCAGTTACATATACATCAATCAAAAAACAAAAAGTTCTGAGCCTCCTGATTATGTAGTAATACTGGAAAACACAGCAAGGCAATACAAATGGGGGAGGGGGGGTGGATTCAACCTCAGTGAGGGAGTGCGTAAGAATCAAAACCTTATTTTTAGCCTGTGGATTACAAGAAATTAATAAGGCCATAATAAAAAATACTGTAAGATTATCATTCCTGCCTGTACCTATTTCTGTGACATACCCCATTTTTTTTTATTTTCAATTAACTGAGGGTTGCCAGGTAACAACTTACACCAATGTTCGCAAGTCATATTTTGAGTGTAAATCCTGTGATTATCACGTCACACTAGAATTTGTCTGATGGCATTTTCTTTGGGAGTTCGGTTGTCTTTTCGTTTCCTCATTATTAAGAAACTAAAATGCTCCAGTCAACATTACACTCATCCTTGACAACCTGGGGCCGAAACTTCTTAAGGTCCAAACATCCTCTTCCTTCAATTTTCCTGTAAGGTAGACTACTTTGATCTACCATCTCACCTATTTGATGCTCCAGTGAATACACAGACAATCTACATCAGAAATGCTATACATTACAATCTGCCAGAGGAATACATGTTTCAACTTAGATGGCTCATGCACCAAAGACAGAAGGTTATTATCTTTGTACTGAGTTTTCATTTGTGATGTAACTCAGGCCTTAACTTTTGCCCTGATTTACAAGAATCAGTTTTTTGATTCTCATGAATTCCTATCAATTTCAATTCTTAAGTAATTTCGAATTTGAGAGTGTGAATACATATACTCTTGTCATTGCAACCAGTACAAATGCCATAGTAAAAAAAACAACACATCTCTTATTTACATTTTTACTAGAGCTTAACCTGTGAGGGCCTACATGTAGTTCCAATTTTGGTGAGTTACTTGTCCTACAATGTACACATAGAACACATATTCCAACATACAGGCTTTCGGTGGTCTTGCTGAGGGAAGTACCTAGGCGGTGGTTTCTAGTGAAGTCTTGGGTGCCTGAATAGGCAGCCAAGACTTCACTAGACATGACTGCTAAATCAAAATTCAGGCAGCCAAGACTTCACTAGACATGACTGCTAAGTCAAACTGTTACCTTATTATGAGGGAGCAAAAATTTAAATTTTATAGTAAATTTCCTTTCTTATTATACCTACCGCAATTGTTTACTACAGGCTTGCACTACAGTGGAAGACCCTAACTCGGAAAATATACTCTCTATTTTGATCTTTCCCAAGAGATTTGGGAAAGAAAAGTGGTGCAAAAACACCCAGTAGGGGACACTCTTCTCTTAGTACAATTCCACGACTTCCGTAAACCAGTGCACAAGGCAGTCACCAATGAATCATTCTTTTGAGTTCGCCAACAAAGGAGCTATGTGATCAGCGGGGAGGAAGGATTCTTACCCGAATAAGAAAATGGGAGGGCATCCATGTAAACAATTGCGGTAGGTATAATAAGAAAGGAAATTAACTATAAAATTTAAATTTCTTATCAATCTACCTTACAATTGTTTATTACAGGCTGAATAGACAATAGGATGGAGGGAATCACGTAACCAACCCACACATAACCCAATTGCACTGGAACCGTGGACAGAGGAAGAGGACCCTAGGCCTATCAAACCATAGCATCACAAACATTAGTAAAAGACAATGAGAGATGAGGCGTATGGTAATGTGCGACGCACAGACAGAAAGGGCAGTAACAGCACCGAGCTGGACCTGACCTTGTAAGAAGCCGAATGGCTTGGATAGACAACAGCCTGAGCAGAAGAAAGAGGGCTCGTAGTACAAAGGTCCTCTGCCTGCTCCTGCAACTGTCACACATAAATGGAGAAAGTAGCATTTCTCCAGTAGGCTGCCAGCATAACATCCGACAACATGATGGAGTTAGTATAAGCCCAAGAGGTTGACAATGCATGCACCTTGTGGCAGAAATATGATTGGTAATACAATCACCAGTCGCTAGACGAGCGGAAGCTGCACGAACAGCAAGACAAATCCATTGAGAAATGGATTCAGGACAGATCTTCTGTCGACCAGGAATAAGAGACAGAAAATCATTCCTACCCTTCCTAATGAACAGCGTCCAATTGAGATAAAGCGAATTGCACGAACCGGACAGAGCAAAGGGTGTTTACCCTCAACAGAAGGAAGAGTCCCAATACAGATAGGAGGCAGAGTAGTTTCTGGTATCTGATTCTTGGCCAGAAAGGAGCAATCACTGGTAAACATAACACTGGTGGGAGAGCTCCAGAAAAAAGTCATCTTGTATGTGAGAAAACGCATATCCACCTGGGATAAAGGCTCGAATGGTGCCCCCCCCCCCCCCCCCAGCAGAGCAGCACCCAAGAAAAATTCCATCTTGGGGTAAGCTGCAAAGTCCTAGGCCTTTTCAAGGAAAAGTGCTGAACAAGCTTGGAGAGGCATGGATTAGTGCATATACGACGCAGTCCCACATACGAAAAGGTCTCCGAAGCGGACATGTACCCTTTGATGGTAACAGGCTACAGACCCCCAGAATCAAACATATACCAGAAAATCCGCAATCTGTGTGATTGAAGGAATGACAGAATCAACAGAGTGATCCACACACCATCGACAGAAGACCTTCCACTTAGCCGCATAGGCTAAACCAGTGGAGTGCCTCCTTGAAGAAGAAACGCAACTCCACTGCTTGTCTCGAAAAAAATACTACGGAAGATACAGGACCTGACAAAAGATATGCACGAAGGCACAATGAAGTCGGGTCGACATGAAATCTCCTCGGGTGACCTTGGCAAAGAAGGTCGCGATGTAGAGGGAGACGTGCCGGAACCGCCACCAACAGAGAGTGAAGCTGATAGATCCACAACCACTTATGTGACAGGGGTGCAATCAAAATGATGAACCACCACTCCGGCGTTGACATCCTGAGCAAGCAGTAGAAGATCCCGAACCAATTCGTACATGGGAACATAGTGTGTGCCGCCCTGGTTCCGAATGTAAGCAACCACTTTCGAATTATCGGACAACAGAAGGACCTGACAATTCGAAAGGTGGGGGATCCACTGCCGGAAACTCAGAAGAAGAGCAAGAAGCTCCTTCTGGTTGATGTGAAGAGCTGCTGGATCCTGGTCCCATGATCCGCGAAGGGAAAGACCTAGAGGATCCAACGTCACACCCCATCCAAGATCGCTGGCGCCTGCCGTCAGAACACGATCGGACGTGGGGAAGTCCAAAAGAACTCCCTGCATAATCCACTGAACATCCGTCAGAGGAGAAAGTGACGAGGAAGAGAATCCGGTAACTGAAGCACCAGATCCAGAGGATCGACATTCAGCTTCCAACGACTGAGCAGAAAGTGTTGGAGAGGTCTGACATGCAGCCGACCTAGAGGAATGAGATCCGTCGCCAAACCGCAGAGACCGAACAGCCGGGGAAGACTCTGGGCTGTTGCGGACGTGGATTGGGACAGAGTCAGGGCAAAGGCTGAGAAAATCACAGCCCTTGCCAGGGAAACCGCCACCGTATCCAGCCCATCCCTAGATGACAAAAAACGACAGAGAAGGGGCCAGGTCCGACTTCTCCATGTTGACACCCTGGACAGTGTGCGATGTAAGGCTAACACATGTGACATATGGCGGGTGAAGGCCCAGGGATCCAGGTCGATGCCAAAGGGCATGGCCTTGAACTGGAAAACTTCCTGGTGAATGGAGCGGCGAACCGACCTGAAAGCCTCCATGCTGAAGTTAGGAGTAATGATAGACTGGGTCAGGATACTCAGATCGATAATCGGTCAGAGTCAATCGTCCTTCTTCGGCACCAAGAACAGGCAGGAATAAAATCCCACTGAATGAATGTTCCTGATGACCTTGATCGCCCCCTTTGACAGGAGAGTTCCTATCTCCGTGAGCAAAAGTTCCCAACCTGTAACGTTGAAAGGGACTTGTGTTGGAAGAGGCACTCTCGACTGAGTTGGATGCCTCAACCTGGGACGAATCGAGGTGACTACTGCTGACACCTACCCTTACCCTGTGAGTAAGCAGAAGTGGTAGCAGGAGGATCAGCCCTTGGCTTCACAGAGGAAGCAGAAGGGTACTTGTTAGGCTTTGGATGGCCCCTGCCTCCAACAGAAGGCTGCTCAAGCTGACGAAGCAGCAGCTGATCGATAGAATGACATAGGGGGTCATCCCGGACCGTCGCCATGGAACCATGGAATAGTTGCGGACCCTCCGAAGAAGCAGATTGAAGAGCAGCACGCTGTCCTTCAAGAAGGGAACGGCTTGTGTCCAGCACAGCGTCCCTGTGAACTAATTCCAAGGTAGCCGTGTTACAGGCATGCATGTGAGAAGATGCATGAGTGCCTTGGACAGCACACACAAAAGAGCCTGTGCGTTGTCAAACTTATCTGGGGGCAGATAAGCAGCAAAGCAGAGACAACGTGATCGGAGAGAGAAAGCGGGAGGAACGGCCACGAGAACGCACTAAAGCAAGGGCAAAAGGAATTGCCCTAAACGAACCGTTCTGGACATAACAGAGGTGAGAGCAGTAGAAGAAAAAGGTGAACTCAACAGATATAGACAGTCGAAGAACACCCCCAACTATGAGAGAAAGGTGGCAGAAAAAGTACTGGCACAACTGAACCCAGACGGCAGACAGGGACCTAAAAAACAGAAATTCTGCTCTCAACAGAGTGGAGAAATCCTGTCCATACAGTCCCTTGCAGCAAGTGCCAAACATTCAGCCTTGTTTGACAGAACTCAATGAACAAGACTGAATTGATCAAATTCACAGTTTCATTATACAGAGGTGTCAGAAGCAATTATTTATTGGTCTGGCGAATTTTCCCAGCATCATATGCCAAAGGCATATCCCAAAGGTTTGAGGTGGGAGAGGGTTCAGAAAATTTTGAAAATGCAATGCTATGAGTGTGAATCTGAGGCAATCTTAAGCCCTAATTAAGTGAGTTCTAGAGTGACATTTGTCACTGGTTTAGAGCATGTTTTATCAGTCAGAAAAAATGGAAATTTAAATTTTATACTAAATTTCCTTTCTTATTATACCTACCGCAATTGTTTACAACAGGCTTGCACTGCAGTTGAAGTCCCTAACTCGGAAAAATACTCTCTATTTTCTTCTTTCCCAAGCAATTTGGAAAAGAAAAGTGGTGCAAAAGCACCAAGAAAATATAAGCCAAAACTGGGTCGAGTGCGAGTGCACACCCAGAAGGGGACACTCTTCTCCTTGTGCTAATCCACAGCTTCCAGAACCAGTGCACAGACATATAACCAACGTGTCATTCTATTGAATCCGCCAACATTGGAGTTATGTGATTAGCAGAGAGGAAGGATTCTTACCCAAAAAAGAAGATGGGAGGGCCTCCAAGTAAACACTTGCAGTAGGTATAATAAGAAAGGAAATTCACTGTAAAATTTAAATTTCTTATCAACCTACCTTACAATTGTTCACAACAGGCTGAACAGACAATGGGAGGAGGGAATCACATAACCAACCCCCACATAATCCGACTGTGCTGGAACTGTGGCCAGAAGAAGAGTTCCCTAGGCCTATAAAACCATAGCATCACAACCATTAGTAAATGACAATGGGAGACGAGGCGTATGGCCCTGTGTGACACACAGACAGAAAGGGCAGTACCAAGAACACAGCTGGAACTGACCTTGCAAGAACCCTAATGGTTAGGGTTGATGACAAGAGCCTGAGCAGAAGGAAAGAAGGCCTAAAGAAACTAGAGAGATGTCACGCATGCAGCCCGACCATCCCAGGAATGGCAATACTTAGATGCAAAATAGTCAGAGTGATTTTTTGTTAACAGTTTACCTAACGAATCTGCCATATCTGCACTCGTGATATACAAAATTTGCTATTCAAATTTTATTTTTTCATTTCTCTACTTCAAAACATACCTCATGACCTATAAATGGAACAAACTTGATGAGCTTATTCCAATAAGGAGTAATAAGCCATGGTTAGAAGTAAATAAATGAAAGTGTCAATGACACTGTAGCTCAACTTGTCAAGGCAAAGACATGTACATGTATAGTATGTGACACAGCAATGACAAACATCTAGGTAATGACCTGATAACAAAGGTACATATAAAGTATTGTAACAGTCTGTACATAAATACTGACCGTTGCCTGTAACAAATGTGTAGGTAAAGTATTGTAAAGTCAGATGCTAAACTAGAAAAAAATCTTTAGTCCCAGAGTGGGTCTGACTGAACCCAAAAATATTTGTTCTCATAGCACAGTGATAACAAAGGCACCCCAAAACACACTCATTCCTGTCCCAAGGTGAAAACAAAGATACCCAAGAAGTTTTTGAAGATCCATTCATAAATACGAGCTGTATAGAACTTGCGACAAAAAACTGATTGGACCTAATTTCGGTACAAAATGGCCACAGGCAGCCATCTTGAATTTTGGACCACACCCAGAAACACTCATTCTCATCCCAAGGTGATAACAAAGGTACCCAAGAAGTTTTCTGAAGATCGGTTCATAAATACAGCCTCTACCCTGAGCCCTATTGACATGTATATGTGTGCTTACATTGTGTAAGTAGCATTGAATAAATCAAAGTTCATCCAATTTGCATAATTTCTGCACGAAAAAAAACCCCTTACAATATGTGATGTATTCCATGTTACTAAACATTCATACAAAAATTTATTCAAATCAGAACTTTCATACAAAAGACTGGTTGCACTAATTTTGGTACAAAATGGCTGCTGGTGGCCATCTTGAATTTCGGACCACACCCAAAAACACTCACTCTCATCCCACAGTGATAACAAAGGTACCCAAGAAGTTTCGTAAAGATAGGTTCATAAATATGGCCTCTAGTCTGAGACGTATAGAAGTTGTGTACAAAAAACTGATTAGACCTAATTTCAGTACAAAATGGCCACTGGCAGCCATCTTGAATTTTAGACCGCGCCCAGGAACATTCGTTCTCGTCCCAAGGTGATAACAAAGGTACCCAAGACAGTTCGTGAAGATCAGTTCATAAATACAGACTCTAGCCCGAGCCGTATTGACATGTGTACTTACTGTGTGTAAGTCGCACTGAAAAAATCAAAGTTCATCTAATTTGCATAATTTCTGACAAGAAAAACCTGTATTATATGTGATGTATCCCATGGTACTAAACATTCAGACAAAAAATTATTCAAATAATTGTGTGTTTGTTTGTGTGGGGGGGGGGAGGGGAGTGAGTTGTGGAACCTATATTGAAACCTGCCCTGTATAACTAGCTGGAAAATACACATATCAACTTTGGTTGAAATCAAATAATCCAAACTGGAGTTATCAGTCGGAAACCAATTGTTTACAGACAGATGGATGGACCGACAGATGGACGGACGAAAGTCATGACTATAGCCCTGACTATAAAGTCAGGCTAAAAATGCATTTTGTACCAAAGAAAAAATTGCATGAATGGCCCTGGGTGAAGAGGAAGTGGGGTTGGGGTGAGGGGTGGGGGAGAGTGGGGGGTGTGTTAGGGGAGTCCATTTTTTTTTCCACATGTGGTCAGTCTAAATCATTCAGAATGCATTTTGAGCAGGTAAAAAAAAATACCTAACTGGCACCATGGGGGTGGGTGGTGGGTGGTGGTGTTTGTCTGGGTTTTTAACCACAAACTTTAACCAAAACTGTAAAAAAGCATTTTTGACGAAAGAAAAGAAAGTGCCTAATTGTAAATAATTCAAAATGTAATCATTTCTGTCTGGATTTTTAACCACAAAATTTAACCAAAACTGTAAAAAAGCATTTTTGACAAAAGGACAAAAAAGGTTCTGCATGTAGTGACTGTAAATAGTTCAAAATGCATATTGGAGGAATTAAAAAAAAAATGCCTAATTTGGGGGGGAGAGGGGAGGGGGGGGGGGGGCGGTGGTGTTTGTCTGGGTTTTTAACCAAAACTGTAAACAAGCATTTTTGACGAAAAAAAAAAAAAGTGCCTAATTGGCCCCTGGCGAGGGGTGTACGTAAGTTTAAAAAAGGTTCCGCATGTAGTGACTGTAAATAGTTCAAAATGCATATTGGAGAAAAGAAGGAAAAAAAAGCCTAATTGGGTACAATGAAATCCATTCATAATTATGGCCTGTGGAATATTCTAAAGGTTTTCTAAAAATATTCTTCAGTTGACCAATCATGACCAAAAAGGGACGTTATCATGTAGACATGACCTAAAACCTGCATATGAAATTTTGTGATGCTCAGACAAGAACTATCGGGTATAGCCTGTACTTGAAGGTTGAATAAAAAACTTTAACCACAAACTTTAACCAAAACTCCAAATGTCAACTAAGCAGGAAAAGAAAAAAAAAAAAAAACCCACTTGAACCTTCAGTAAAAAACTTTAACCACAAACTTTAACCAAAACTCTAAATGTTAACAGACGGACAGACAGACAGACAGACAGACGGACGGATGGACAGACAAAAGTCATTACTATAGCCCTCACTGTAAACAGTCGGGCTAAAAAGATCCTCAGACTGCTCCTGCAACTGACGCTGATAGGTGGAGAACGTAGAAGCATTTCTCCAGTAGGCTGCCTGCATAACATCCGACAACTGACGGAGTTAGCATAAGCCCAAGAGGTAGACAATGCACACACCTTGTGGACACAAAAGTGATTGGTAATACAATTGTCAGTCGCTAGACGAGTGTATGATGCGCAAAAAGCAAGACAAATCCATCTAGAAATGGATTGAGGAGAGATCCTCTGTCAACCAGGGATAAGAGACAGAAATATATCTTTTCCTGCCTTTCCTGATGAACTGCGTCCGACTGAGATAAATGCGAATTGCACGAACCGGACAGAGTAAAGGGCGATTACACTCAACAGAAGGAAGAGCCCTGATACAGTACAGATAGGAGGTGGAGTAGTTTCTGATATCTGATTCTTGGCCAGAAAGGAGCAACCAGTGTTAAATGTAACACTGTGGGAGAGCTCCTGAAAAAAGGCCGGGTCAGCTGAGAGGGTCTGAAGCTCACTAACCCATCTAGCATGAAGCAAAAGCCATCAGAAAAGCCGTCTTGTATGTGAGAAAATGCACATCCATCTGGGATAAAGGCCCCCCCCCCCCCCCCCCCCCCCCCCCCCCAAGCAGAGCAGCACCCAAGAAAGATTCCATCTTGGGGTAAGTTGCAAAGTCCTAGGCCTTTTCAAGGAAAAGTGCCAAACAAGTTTGGCGAGGTGTGGATTAGTGCCAATACGATGCTGTCCCACATACGAAAAAGGTCTCAGAAGCATGGGCCTGTACCCTTTGATGGTAACAGGCTGGAGACCCCGAGAATCAAACAGATATACCAGAAACTCCGCAATCTGTGTGATCGAAGGATTGGCATAATCAACAGAGTGATCCGAACACCATCAACAGAAGACCTTCCACTTAGCCACATAGGCTAAACCAGTGGAGTGCCTCCTTGAAGAAGAAAAGCAACTCCACTTCTCATCTTGAAAAACCTCTACGGAAGAGACAGGACCTGACAAAAGATATGCGCGAAGGCACAATGAAGTCGGGTCGACGTGAAACCTCCTCGGTGACCTTGGCAAAGAAGGTCGCGACATAGAGGGAGACGTGCCGGAACCGCCGCCAACAGAGAGTGGAGCAGATTGATCCACACCCACTGAGCTGACAAGGGTGCGATCAAAATGATTCGACAACTGCAGGTTCGTATCTTGGTTAGAACCTGAGGCAAAATAGGAACCGGAAGGAAGGTGTAGCCGACAAGACCATTCCAATGGAGTGCCAGAGCATTCATGGCAAAAGCCACGGTGGCACTAAAGTGTCCACCTGATGGTTCCAACGACTTGGGAGTTGGAGTCCTGATCCAAGACCGTCAAAGTCTGACTGACGGATTGGCGAAATCATAGGAACGATAACACGCCGGAGGCAAAAAGTGTTAACCCTGGTGAAGAACGATGTCTTCATAGCCTTGTAACTCGGCTTAGAGTCCAAAGCTGTAAACGCATCAACCACCTGTACCAACAGGCACGGTTGAAGGCACACAGAAGCAGTTTGCTCCACAGGCTGTAGGCACACAACCGATGATCGCAGCCGGGCTGACACTGTCGTCTGGTTTGACAGTTTGAGATCTGGAAGGAACCCAAACACAAAGTCAAGAGCTGCCCCCAAGTCAGAAGACTGTTGGCTCTCGACGTCAGGTATGTCGGACTCATCCCCTGAGTCGGAAGACACATAGCCCATCATGGGCAAAGCAGCCGATGCCTCCCATGGTGTAGGCACACCAGGGGGATCAGAAAGTGGCCTGTTAACAATCCCGGGAGGCGGCGCCACAGGGGGCGCCCAGAAACCACTCATCACCTCGCTGGAACAACAGAAAAGGCTCTTGGACAGAACCAGAGTGAGCAAGGAGAGGGTCTCCCTAAGTGCACTGACCGTGTCGGCTGGTTCGAAGTGGGAACGAACCAGCAAAGTAGCTTCACTCTTGACCCCTTTTAACCAGCGAAGGGTCATGATCCTCAAATACACCCGACGTGGGGCAACGGGCTGCAGCCAAAACATCTGGAGGCAGATGTGAATAGGGGTATGACATACCCCAAGGATCTACAGATCGGAAACTCTGGAGAGTCGCCACGGACCTCTGAGAGACAGAAGGTCCAGGCTGCACAAAAGGCGTTGGTCCCGCAAAACTGGCCATGGGACAAGAGTGCATGGATGGAGACGCCATGGCCCCACCATGAACATCTGAATCCAATGAGAAAACTGCGGTGCTCGACGGCTGAGAGACCACAGTAGAGGGTTCGGCCGGCAGCCCCTTCCAACTTTGCTGAGTTGAAGTCACCGAAGGCTGAGGCTGATACCCCACGTCTACACTACCAGACACCTCTGCAGACCCCTGCAGGGATAAAACTGCTGTGCTCAATGGTGGAGAGGCCACTGCAGGGAGTTCGGTTGGCAGCCACTTCCGACTTTCGCCGTGTTGAAGTCAGGGAAGGCTGAGGCCGATACCCCACATCCACACTACCAGACATCGCTGCAGGAATAAGCCGAGGCCGGCTGAAAAGGTGACCGATGACATTGCAGACAGAACAGCAGTAGCAGCAGATACGACGGGAGTTGTTGAAACTGGTGGAAAAGGGGAGAGAGCAACCTAGCTCAGCCTCCAAAAGAGGAGTCACAACCCTAGTGACAGCCTCAGATGTTGACTGGAGAGGGACCATAGTCCCGGAACCAGGCATCTCTTCACCAGACAACTCAACAGCTCCCGCAGTATCCACCATGGTTAAAAACTGCACATCCCCCACAGATGGGGTATAACTCTCACCAGACGTGGTCATGTCGGGAGGCCCCGAAATGACAGCGTTCCCCCCCCCCCACAGATGCTGGACGAACGGCCATGAGAACGCACCAAAAGCGAGGGCAAAAGGCATTGCCCTAAAGGAACCGTACTGGACATAATAGAGGTGAGAGCAGTAGAAAAAAAGGTGAACTCAACAGATATAGAAAGTAGAAGAACACCCCCAACTATGAGAGAAAGGTGGCAGAAAAAAGTACCGGCGGGAACACAACTGAACCCAGATGGCCGACCCAAAAAACAGAAATTCTGCGCTCAACAGAGTGAAGAAATCCTGTCCATAAGTCCCCCACTGACACCTAACTCCAATAATAGTAATAAAATTTATCAAACGAAAAATGTTATGTCCGAACCGCACGGTACGCGAAAATCGCACGCGACACAGAAAATATATAAAATACAATGAAAAAGTGGTTGAAAATAACGAGAATATATAAAACACAGTCCTGTTATTATGCGATCCTCAGATCCATAATTCCAGTCACAGGAAACCATTATCGACGAGTTGAATTATCACTGTTTCATAATACAAATGGCCGCACATCGTTCCAGGACGGCGGAAGAAAAAAGAATGAGTCATTAGTGACGCGTATGCACACTTTCAATGGAAGTTGTGGAGTTGTACTTAGAGAAGAGCGTTCCCTACTGGGTCTGCGCCGGTAGACCTCAACCAAGTTTTGGCTTATTTTTTCTTGGTGCTTTTGCATCACTTCTCTTTCCCAAATCTCTTGGGAAAGATCAAAATATGGAGTATATTTTCCAAGTTAGGGTCTTCCACTGTAGTGCAAGCCTGTAGTAAACAATTGTAAGGTAGGTTGATAAGAAATTGGTAGACTGAATGCCGCTCATTCAATGATTAACTCTTTGAATGCTGCTGGTGGATATTGCCACCCAGCACAAAGATTCTCTTATCACTGAAACAAGTATAATTTGAGCACATGCAATCATATTTTCACCCTGTAAATTTAATGGAATTACATACCAAAGATTTCTTGTGTTACATTTACATGAATTTTCTTCAAATCTAGTTATGGCTGCTTTACAGCAGCCATGACTAGATTTGATGAAAAATATCTTGAAAATACTCAGCAGGTTAAGAGTTAACCCTCTGCCCACTGATGTCCTTTTGACATATCATTATATCGGATACTCTTCATATGGTTATCTCAGGAACTCTTCCATTCTGATAAGCTGCTTTTATTGATGTTCAAACAAGGGCAATTGACACAGAGATGTCAAGTTCCTTTACAGTAGGTGGGATCTATCAAGTTGATACTCTGCATGAGTTCCATGTCAATATGGTTTCAATTTCATAGATATGGTTCAGTGTTTATTGCAAATTACACACTTTGCAAGCCTATAGTAGTTGACTTGGCGAAAGTTTGGACAAAATATAACATGGATTTCAAACTTTGGGGCGAGGGGGGCCTGGATAGGTTTTGGGGGTGCACATGCACCACTGTAGCTATGCCACCGGTCATACTGCAATGAAAATTGTTGTATTTTAATTGGTCAGCTTGTCAAGTTACGCCTAAGCATGCAACATCATGTAAATCCCACAAGAAAACTGTACCGAGAAAATGATTACATCTAAAAATAAAGTTACATTTGCATGGAAATGTTAACAAACATGAACAGATTTGAAAATCATAGTCCAGTACCCTGCAAAAAAGTTGTGTAAAGAATTTTATTGGTGTTTCTAGGGTAAGTTTTTGTGCTAATTCTGAATCGGATTGAAGATACTCGATAATACTTGGGCAAATTGGGATATTTACCCTTTTCAAAACTACCCAATACTCTTTTTTCTCTTTGCATTTTGCAGTAAAATTTGGCTTTCCATTTAGGTAAAATATCGTCCCTCGAGTTCCAATGTGTTCTATGTGCCTACTGGCACATAGAACACATTGGAACTCAGTGGTCGATATGTTGACAAGACACCAAATATGCATTTACCGTGACCTTTTAAATGTTTTGGTTGTTCAGGTGGGTAAAAAGGTGGAAATTTGGTGGATTTTGGCCAAAAATCACTAAATTTTTGGATTTTAGTATTTGTCAAGATAAAAACACAGTATTATGGAAAGTGAATTCAAAACAAGAGGCCCCAGGGGGCCTGAGGGCGCTCACCTGACATGGTAGTCTAAATATCAAACCAGGGACTTGACTTGAATAAGCTGCATACGCCCCTCCTAAGAAAAGCATATACCAACTACATGAAGCGATTGTGCCCACACAATACACAGGATTTTCCTTCTATTTTCAGTTCCTGCACTTTTACGTCCCAAAATTGAGATAAATGCATAAAAAACAGATTTTTTTCCCAAACAAAATACTTTCAGCCTGAATTTTTTTCTTCTTCTTAAAACGCATAAAAAACGATAAAACTAATTTCCGGATTTTGGTCCAAAATTTTCAAAGTCCCACCCGGAACCCAAATTTTCGGTGTAAAAAAAAATAATTTTTTTTTGTCTTAAAATTGACAGAAATGCATAAAAAACAAAAAAAACCAAAAATTATGGATTTTGGTCCAAAATTTTCGAAGTCCCACCCGGACCCCAAATATTCAGGGTAAAAAAAAATAATTTTTTTTTGTCCAAAAACTGACCGAAATGCATAAAAACAAAAACAAAAATTTCCGGATTTTGGTCCAAAATTTTCCCAGAGTCCCACCCGCACCCCAAATTTTCAGGGTAAAAAAAATAAATTTTTTTGTCTTAAAATTGACAGAAACGCATAAAAAACAAAAACAAAAATTTCCGGATTTTGGTCCAAAATTTCTAAGTCCACAACGGGACCCCAAATTTTCAGCCTAAATATGAACCCAGGGACTTGGCTTCAACAAACTTGAATCTCACTCCCCTGAGGATGTTGCATACAAATATCAAAAGATTCTTATTGGTAGATCTGAAGAAGAAGATTTTTAAAAAATACTCCTCATACTGCTCTAATTTAAACATTTGGGCTCCCATAGAGAGCCCAAATATCGACCCAGGCAACTGATTTCAATAAACATGTGAAACAATCTTCCAAAGATGTTATATGTGAAATTTGAAAGCTTTTGGAGCAGTGGTTTGGGAGAAAGTGTTTTTCCCATTACCCACAGTGTTAAAAAATGCTGACTCAGCACTTTTTCAAAGTCCCCAAAAAGTACCTCATGATAAAATCGATGGCAATTTTTTTTTACCATTCCATTCTGTTGGTCCTAAGGAAGCTTCACAACAAATAAGAATTCTCAGTGCTGTGTAGTTTTGGAGATATGGGCGTTTTAATTTTTTTCTATTTTTAGCTCCTGTGGTTCCCACGGGGCTATGGGGAAAAAAATTTCTGCATAAATTAGGTACTTATGACCCAATAAGCACTCACATAAAATTTGGTTCAAATCGGTCTCGCGGTTTAGAAAATAGAAATTGGGGGCGGGGCCAAAATTTCTGCCCCTCCTTGAACATTGTCAAATATAGCCCCTCGAACTTCTCTTGAATAAACTTGAGTCCACCCTCAAACGGAAGCTGCATACCAAATGTCAAGTCTCTGCTATTGTTGGTTCTTGAGAAGAAGATTTTTTAAGAATTGGAGCATTTTTGCCCCATCCCTCTGCTCAATATGAGCCGAAACCAAATTTGACAAAAAATCAAAATGCCCTTATATAACCCCTACTCACATGAAATTTCATTAATATGCGGCCAGAGGTTTGGGAGAAAAAGGCCTAAACACCACCTTCACGACAGACGACGGATGCCGGAAGACGGACGACAGACGAAAAGTGATCAGAATAGCTCACCCTGACTTTCAGTCAGGTGAGCTAAAAACTACCCAATATTTTTTTTTTCTTTGCATTTTGTAGTAAAATTTGGCTTTACATTTAGGTTATATATGTTGACACGACACCAAATATGCATTTATCGCAACCTGTTAAATGTTTTGGTTGTTTCGGCGGGTAAAAAGTTAAAAATTTGGTGGATTTTGGCCAAAAATCACTAAATTTTTGGATTTTAGTATTTGTCAAGAAAAAAACGCAGTATTATGGAGAGAGAAGTAATTTATAAGAAGTTCTTTAGTACTATTTATTCCGAAATCGATCGATGTCACTCTCCAGACATTGGGGAAACTGAGACATTTAACCCTTTTGTATGCATTCACATCAAAAACCATGTGAAGAGATATAACTTAAAGAGAAAATGAAATGTTAAATTTTGTGGGTAAAATGTCAAACAAGTTTGAATCGGTTAAGTTTCCAATTACATTATATGAAAAATTTGGTGGATGAAATCTTGATGTTTTGACCTCAATGTTCAGAGACTTAAGTTAAAATGTTTTTGTTATTATGCAATATAAGGGTTAAGATTAGGCATTTTTCAACATTACAAACCATTCTGCATGTTCATTCAATATTTCAACATTATGAACAACTGACACACTGCACAAAAATACCATTAACAGCATGGCTACTTTTTTTCTCTCCATAGAACTTATTGTTGAATAATCTGTGAAAATCCAATTGATTTTGTATTAAGACTTATTTGTACTGCATATTGGAGGAACCTGAAATGTAGCAAAATACACCTGATTTATTAAGATTCATTCAGAGAAATTTTCTATGGAGGATTTAATCGTCATTGATTTTTCTGTGATTGTCTCTCAGAGGCAGTTGAAAAGTACTACTCATGTTTCCAGGCAGCCCTTCAGAGTTCTATGTTTGTTTGTTTGTTTAATGGGGTTTAATGGCACTTTCAACAGCTATGGTCAAATCAAGTTGGACAGTTTTATGGGTGGAGGAAGCCAGAGTACCAAGAGAGCAACAATGAGCAACTGTCAGACTCTTAAACTTACTACCACTACAGATGCAAAGTTAGCAGTGGCTGAAGGCAAGTGCACCATCCAGGTGCAGTATACCTTAGTACACATCGTCACCGTACACCCAATGCTCTGTGTACTGAGCAACTGCACTTCACTATTCCACATAGAAATCCCTTGAAAAGTAATGACATGGTGCATGTCTTTGATCTTCTTTTTCTCCATGAAAAAAATTTGATTTTTTCTGCTGTTGTGCGACAGACTTTTGGAATGAGCTCTCTGAGGCCATTTAACCAGTAGAGTGCTAAATTAATTTTCAAAGATGAGTCTTAACACAAGATTGTTTTTCAAGCATGCTGCAAGCATGGGGAGCCTTAGTTTAGCAAAATTTTGTTCCTAGATTTTCAAAACTTTATTATTAGTTTTCAAGGCACAAAATAACATGTCACCACTCACCAGTCTACTTAGAAGAACTCATCAATACCAAGAATGTGTGTCAATACAACTTGAGGTCTGATAGTAAAATGCTACTATATGTTCCAAAAAATAGGTATAAGACATTTGGAGATAGATCATTCTCATTTACTGGTCCTCACTTGTGGAATAATTTACCTGATCATCTAAAAAGACTTTCAAATGGCAACACTTTCAAAAAAAGATCTCAAAACATATCTATTTCAAAAAGCCTATAAGTGATGTTCTGCATTGTAAAATTCTGTATACCGTATTTACTCTATGTATTGGGACACTCTATGATTTGGGACACACATTTTTTCCAGAAAACTATATTTTTTTATGCTCCAAAGTTTGGGACATTCAGGAGATTTGTTTCCAGTTGGCCTGGCGCTAGTATCAGACGACACTCATAAAAAAAATTCTTGGGTAACTAAAAATTTTCAGTTTTGCTTCCAAAACATAGCTTATGAACCCTCGTTGGAACGAGTGCAATACGCTCGTTCCAATGAAGGATCATAAGCTATGTTTAGGAAGCAAAAAATGAAAATATAAAAAAAAATTGGACGGCGATTTTCGTATACAGTGATGGAAAATGAATCACACACAACTTGATTCTGCATCAAATCAAGACCAGGCTCTGTTCTTTCCCCATTTTCTTAGAATTGGGACACCTGTGAAAATAATTATTTTTAGCTGTCCCAATACATAGAGTAAATACGGTATATTCTGTTTGCATATTTGCATGAGCTCAGTACCATGTACAGTGCCTTAGAATTTGGTTTTTTATCCACTGAACTATAATTTTGGTGCTATAAATGGGTATATTATTATTATAGATTTAATTATATTTTTATTGGTGTTTAAGGTCAAATATTGCTGTACAATGGCTAATCATGACAAGAAATGGAAGGTATAACCGAAATATGTATTTTTGGAGGGGAGAGGGTGTTTGTAATAACAAAAAAACCCGACCAACTCCTGTCTTGAAAAACCAGGCAGACGCTTTTTTTGCTTTCAATTTTTTCCTTCATTGCAAACGTATAATCAAAAAAAAAATGTACATGCAAGTGACTGATATTCAACAAAAGAGAATTTTACTTTAAATATTTCACTGATGTGAAATATGTTTTTTTTTTATTCATTTCAATTTTACTGTCTTGATAAATTTATGAGGGTCGAAGTGAAAATCGGTGACTTTAGCACAACACCTTTTGACATCCACCTTTGCTTAGATAATGATTCCAACTGAATAAAATGTATGAAAAAGAATTAAACAATATATATTTATTTATTTAGTCCAAATATCCACTTGATTTTGATATTCAGATAACCACTTGATCTGTAATCCACTGTGGCAAAGCAGAAGAATCCAGTTTACAAATACATGTAGGTCACAATTTGCTCAATGAAATTCACTTTGCTTCCATGATATTCCAAAATGTTACATCCGACAATCGGTACACAAGGGACTGATATTTTGTTTTGTTGTGCAAGTCATAGCTAAGGCATCTATTTCCAGAAAGTTACTAATGGTATTCGCACAGGTGAAAACAAAATTATGATTTGCAGACGATGAGAACAAATTTCAATCACAAAGTGCGAAACGTTCTATCACTGAAATCTGTGCATGCACAGAACACATCTGAAAAAGGGAATTTAGGATTAAATTACGTGTGTCATGAAAAATATAATTACACTTTATTCCCCATTCCAGAAGGGAATTGGAAGCTTGTTTCACTTTGGTCAAATGACAATCACAGCACAGGTGATTTGATGGAGTGGAAGTGGCAGGGGCTTGAAGAATGGGAGAGGTGAGGATATTCAAAATTTACAATGGCATAAGGGGCCTAAACCACTGGGTGCAACATGGTGCCAGTGGTGGTACAAGAGCTGAAAATTTCTAGTTCTTCTTGTGTATTGTTTGTGCACATACTTTTCCCTGAAATTCCACCACTAATACTCCTGACCAGGTTGAGCCTTTTAATACAAGTTTTTCCTATATCTCCAGAACTGTAGAAAATAACCAATTTTGCTCCCCACCTCCCCCCCCCACACCCAAAAAACCAAACTCTGTAAACCAAAAATCAAGCAAAAAAATTTCCTATCCATTCATCTCTAATCTTGACCACAACATGGATATAATGTCAAGTCCAGCCAATCGTTTATTAGACATGCTATCCATTTTAGAGGACTTCCACCCCAGGCAATGGTTACCAGGTCCTATTTTACCAGTAAAACAAGAGCTTGTTTACCACAGTAAACAAACACTGCTTCACTTCCTCGGTTCTTGCAGAGGCTGTTCATAGAGTCTTGTTTTGTTACAATTTACTGGAGAGAGGCCATTGGCATTCTCCAATAAATTGTAACAAAATAGTTCTGTATAAATTTGCTTTATCCCGCTGAGAAAACAAGCTAATCAGCACTTTTAAATAGAGCCACCATAGTGGCTTCTTGCGCTCAAGAAGTTAAAAAAGCATTAGGGCCGCACATAACAGAATTAGGGCTGCAACGATATGCTTAACCATGTGATATGTATCACAATTCAATCTGCATGATACGATATGTATCATGATACACATGTTCTCTCATGGCATGCAACTACAACTATCAAATACTTTGAACTACATGTATTCATTTCCAGTAGCTTCCTTTTAACTCAAATGTTTGAATGCACGATTTAAACAATATGTAACTTCTCAAAGTGATAACAAATGGTATTCATTAATTTCAGGTTTTGATTTTATGACCTGTTTTCCGGTGTTTTTTTCCTGTCAGATTTATTTATTTATTGGTGTTTGGGGTCACATACTTATGCACAATGGCTTTTCGTGACGGGGACAGTTTTATGGGTGGAGGAAGCCAGAGTACCTGGAGAGAACCACCGAGCAACTATCAGCTCCTCAACATTCTAACTCTGTTCAAGCTCCACTCAAGCAGGGTTGGAGCAGTTGAAGACATGTGCACCATCGATGTGCAGTACACCTTAGTACATGTCGTCATTGTGCCCCCATTTAAGCAACCGGGATAAAGTGCCTTTCCCAAGGACACAACGCAAGTCATCCCGGATGGAGATCAAACTCTGGACCTCTAGCATAGATGTACAACAGTCTACCACTGTGCTCCCTTTTTTCTCTCAGAAAATATGTTCAAACCATTTAATCCCAACTTTTGGTTAACTGAATAATCCTGGGTTAGTGAAATATTTATCACTGTCATCGCTGGTATGCAAAAAAACAGGGTTTCACTGCACCAACTTTCAAAATCTACGAAATTGTTTGCCTGATATTTTTTATATTTATCGTATCTTGATATATAGTGAACATCGATGCATATTGAATCGTGAGCAATGTATCGTGGTTCAAGCATATCACGATTAATCGTTGCAGCCCTAAACAGCATATCATCCAGTATCATCAGTAAAAAGTCTACGGTACAGAGTTTCCCATCAATCATGGTGAATTGACAGTTATACTATAGAGGCAGTCATCTTCATGAACTTTTTCTGAGGAGTTCATTGGTTGCTCTCCTGTGATTTCAAAATGACAGACTTGGGTTGGCATAGAATGACTGTTAATGCAATATAATGTGGCATCACTGAAAATTGCTTTGCATTATAAAACGAGAGGTGTCAGTACTACATATATGACACCATGAGCAAAAAAAAAAGTCCAGAAAACTGATTCTTTGAGTTTTTACATCATAAGATATGGTAAGTTCAAGATCAAGTAGAGATGGTCTGTCACCTGGTATACCCCCACAATGGCATGCCGCCTAGTGTGGGAGACTGAAAAGTGGCATTCAATTTTTCTAAGTAAAAAAAAAAAAATCCAATATGGCCACCAGTTGGCCATCTTGAAACCGAGCGGGGAAAAAATTATGTCACATACTTCCCCTCATCATGTTGATCATTTTTGTGAAGTTTCATGAAAATGTGGCTAAAACTGTGGAAGTAGTTCACTCCATGAGTTTACATGTGCAATGCACCGACGACAACGACAGACTGACTGACAAGTTGACTCCAATATACCCCCCTTAAACTTCCGTTTTGTGGGGGTATAATAACTCTGCAAAATATCACCCAACCGGGACCAAACTCAAACTCAATTTATTGGTACCCATGACAAAGCCACACACACCAGAAATCAGCCAATTATCTCAATGTATGGAAAACTGTTCTTTTAGAATGACAGAATAATGGAAAGATGGAATGAGAGAATGACAGATGGAAAAGGGTAACACTGTGTTCAGTCAGCCAACAGTGATATAAAACACTGTCAAGATAAATGAATCCTACCAGTAGAGTACTCAAGGAAGAATACACTTGGAACAACTTTTCAGAGCAATATAAAAAGGGGCAGTTTGTGGCTGTATGGGGACTTAAGGGTTAAAACCCTTGATATGATAGTATTCCATTTAATTTAAATTGTGTAACTAAACCCTCAACTTAACGCAGACAATTTCAAAATTTATTATTTTAAATATCATTTTTTAAATTTTTAAAAAAAAATTTCAACAAAATCATATCATGTGACCCCCTCTTTGGAACGAGCACGTTCCAAAGAGGGGTCACATGATATGGTTTTGTTGAAAATTTTCGAAAAATAATATTTTTTCAGCTACTGAATTTGCATTTAACATGGGCAGATGTGGGCGATTCGCTGGGTAAAGGGTTAACTGAGGAAATAATTTCAAATACTAGTTATGATAAATATAATAGGCCTCACCCTATTAATCCTTACAATACTGGATCTACGACACCTATAATTACACAATAAAAAGAATTTTTCCCACCAGAAATTCATTCCTCCAAAATTGCTGAGAGGGCGAAAAATAGGTCTTGTGATCAGGAAGTTGCTTAACCTCTGTGTAACCTAACTGATTGCTCTCGCAATTTTGGCCAGCCTGAATAACGCTTATTAGATATGGCTATCATGATGCGTAAAGGCTTAAGAATCAGTATCCTAATAAATGCCTTCACTGCTAAAAGACAGGTGGAAAAAATCTATACTGAAATAAAAGAAACAGGCCATCTAATCAGCATATTCTCCCTGGTGCACATCAAGGCACCATCTGGAATGCTGGAACACTGCAGATGGCACCCTGATTTACTCAATGGATGATATTCAAAGCTCCATATCTAGTTTCCATCCGGTAGTATCCAGGGATCAAAATACTTTTTTTTATTTGCATAGCAAAATGCTTTTCATTTTCAAAAATGTATAGCATATTTTGAAAATTGTGTAGCATTTTTATTTTCAGATTCAATAATGAGTGCTTCTGTACCCTAGAAAGCATTTGACACTTAGTTACATGTATATTAGTGGTAGGCATACTTGAAGAAACAAAAAATACAAAGAAATTTATACAGTCGGGTAATGCTGCTATTAACTTGCAGTAGCAGCATTACCTGGGTCTGTAGTGCCACCTGGCACCAACTGACGTGAAATCTTCAACTCTCTTACTACTGCATCTTTTAAAGTTTCAAGTGGTTTGATCCATGCATTACCAGAACATACATGTACGGTACAGACACATTGATTTGGTACTATGCCATCGTGTGAGTGGGCTTCTATCCCAATTTTTTTACTCAAGTGGATACTTGAGGACTTGGGAGGCAAATAGGCAGTTCATGGACCACCAGGTGTTCTACCTGGTGGTCCATGAACTGCTGATTTGCCATTGAGCCATCATGTTTCTACCAGACAAGCAGTTACAAGTTAGGACTAATGCCCATTGTCCACCCCGATATAGAATTTGAGAAAGTGCATCGCATTTTGAGATGCATATATAATGATTGCATAGCTTTTCCTGAATTTTGCATGGCGAAATGTGATGCGATACCGCTTATTTTGATCCCTGGTAGTATCCATATATCACTTGTGTTATTTAGAACACAAACAGCCAAAACTACATTTTTTAACATTTTACAGTACAGTCCGGCAATTCAAAATTTTATGGCCTCACGCTTCATTCTTCCATTACCTGCATTTGGACAAACCCAAGGTGAAAAATTTGCCTCCTCAGCACAACGTTTCTGTCTTTTACCCTTCCCTTTGGAAAGACAGTGTCCTAGCAGGAACATATGTTCTTGTGTTTGATACTTGATGGTAATAAAACAAACTATTACGTAACAAGCGTTGAAACAATAGGCACACTTTCAGAATGCCGCTGCCACTTGCAGTTACAACAAGATATGGGGGATCCTCACCTATGTATTCAACCATGACATTGTACTTATTATAACTATATTTTGTACTTTTTTCTGGGTCAAAAACAAGCAGTCTAAGGATTTCTTCTAGAAAAAAATGAAATTTATTTTAGAAGTATCAAATTTCAAGTAAACAAACTGAAACTGTCCAAAATAATGAGAAAAAATTACAATATTACAAACACCCCATCCCAAATTTAGATTTCACAGGTGCAGTGGGTGGCTGGCATTGATGGCCTCAATAGCATCGGGTCTAATCTATATTCCCTTGAAATGAAAATGATAAAAGAAAAATATACGATATAAAGGATACACCCAATCATTCAACGAAGAACCAAAAGCCTTTCTCATCACACTCTTCTCGATCGTTTCTAGAGTCTACATTACTGTAACAATTTTTCATCAAGAGAAAAGAAATGTATCATTATTTCCAAGCCATGGATGAATATCCCAGTACCCACTTTTCCACTGGCAAAAGTGAGGGGGCGAGAGAAAGAAAAATGTGAGAAAAACAAAAAGATGGGACAGTGGGAGGGAGAATATAGAGAGAATGTCGCATGATCAAACTGAAGGAAGTTTAGCCACAAATATACTGACAACATAAACACATACAGGTAACAGAATCAATATTCCATCATAAAACCGACAATCAACTGAATAGATCAATTGGGCAAATAAATACGAAAAGGTGCTAATATCATCATTTATTGATATGCATAAACAATTGAACATTGTTTATTGCCCATAGTTCAAAATTATAATCTATAACAGAACCTGACATGTGTATTGACTTATTCACTATCAGATGGAATCGTCAACACAATGGAATGCTATCAGCTGTGTCATAAAACAATGCAAGAACACACTTTGTTTACATCAGGGGACATCCTATAGGTGGGCCCACCTATAGCTTTGTTGATAATACAAAATGTGCCTCTTTAACACCTACAAACTTGAAGTTGAGTTTCCTCCCCAATGATGTAATGCAGCAGGTGCTCTGGCACTGAGGATAATAATTAGCAGGGAGAGTACTAAAATCTTAACAGCTATTTTTAGCCAAGTGTCGACGAGAAACTGATGCCCAGGCAGAATTATTGAGCAGTATGTGATGTTCACTTAATTCTCTCTTATTCCCTAGTCTTGTTTGAGTTAAACTAGAGGTACTGTGAGCAAGCTCACAAAGTGATACCCCCTGCACCTGTCAAAACAGAATTATATTCATGCACATCTTCATATGGAGTTCTTCTGTTGTGTAAAGTTTCATGAAAATTCTTCAAACGGTTTAGGAGGAGTTGCACTTATAAGGATGGACAGACGGACAGACGGACGCTCCAACATTTCGGGTTTATGGGCTACCAAAAAAACATTTTGTATGTCCAAAACCTTATTTTACCCAGAACCCCACCCCCTCCACCCTAGAACTTATATTTAACCCTAACCCCACACCTCCACCCAAAAACCACACCCTAACCCTAACCCTACAGCACCCTGACCCTAAACCCTAAAAGCCCACCCCAGACCCTAACCCCCACCCACCCCTGGGACCTAACCCCCAACCTTAAGCCATACTCTGAGGCTACCCCTAGCCCTAACCCCCACCCCACCCCTGACCCAACCCCACCCTAGCCAAACCAATAGGATTAGGAGCTATTTTTTTGTTTAGGGGCTACTAAAACCCCACCCCTGACCCCAACCCTAACTCCCCCGGGACCTAACCCTCCTCAACCTTAAGCCCTACTCTGGGGCTACCCCCAACCCTAAACCCACCCCACCCCACTCCTAACCCTAACACTACCTTAATTTGGAGGTAGCCCCTAATAATAATATCCCCTAAACTCCCAATGTTGGCCCGGACAGACGGACGGACGGACAGGGTGATTCCTATATATCCCCCCAAACTTTGTTTGCAGGGGGGTATAATAAGATTCCTTAGCATTGACAGAACCGAACTTTCATCACAGCCATTAACTCTTAACCCACTGAGTATTTTTAAGATATTTTTCATCACAGCAGCCATGACTAGATTTGATGAAAAATTCATCTGAATTTAAGTCAAGAAATCATTGGTGAAAAAATCCATTGAATTTACAGGTTGGAAATTGGATAATATGCCAAAATAATATATATTTCAGATTCAAGAGAAATCTTGTCCTGGGCAGGAATATCCACCAGCAGCATGCAAGGAGTTAATGACAGAAAGACTCCTCCTCACTGATCCAGTGATAAGCAAAAAATGAAAGAAAACATTAAAAACTGTGTGACACAGCAGTGCAATGGTCATCTCTAACCTGCTGTGGTTTTAATAAGGATTAAGAATATCGCTATCATTCAAGGGCATTAATGCTATCATGGAGCAATTAGAAATGAAAAGATATTTCCCCCTTCGTCAGCAGAATGATCTTATAACTGAGTATGTCTAAGCTGATTTCTGATCTGACAGGAAGTCAATAACCGAATCTTCCTAAAGTCTCCATTTCTATGCCAACCAGGTACTCAAGCCAGAGCATTAGCTAATGAACAACTCTGGGCTGATTCTTCTCCAAATGCTGTTATGGTCATACTTTCAAACGACATTCCAGGAGAGGAAATACCGATGAAATGATGAAAGCCTAAGCGTGTTTAACAGGTAAGTTTATGCACTAAAACAAAATACTGTTTCTACTCAACTGGACATTCAGAGTAATCCTGTTAATTGAATATAACTTTTAAATACCAAATCATTTACCATACCTTTAGTACAAATTTGATCTGTTAATTGCATACAAGTTAAAAAATATCTGTTCAACGAAAAAGTATAGTCATGAATCCAGAAACAACTGAAGATATCCCTAGCATGACACCACTTTCCGCACAATATTTCAACATCAGTATTTAGTGACAGAGGGGAAAGTTATTTTTGGTCGTCAAAAATTTTCTCACATGTCTTTGGCTTGTTACAATTTTAAATGTAACAAAGCAAATCCATAAATAAATACTACTGTTAAATAATTTCACTTCAAAGATAATATGGTAAAGCTTAACCCTTTGAACTCTAGTGGTATCTTCCATGCCAGTTCAATGGCAGCAATTAGAAGATTCCATATTCATTATGTGAAGTAGACCAATCAATATTTTCAACATGCAGCCTTGGGGCTGCATGTTGAAAATATTAATTGGTCTATCCCACTCATTTACTGAACAGCCATCCTATATAATGACGTTGTGACGTATCATGTTCCTGGCTGGAAAAGCAGTCACTCTGTTTCAAAGAGTTAAGAATAGAGGTCTCTGCAATTTATGTTAAAAATACCTTGTCTCCTGAACTTTTTAAAAATTTTTCTCCACTCTCCATCAAAGATTTAATAAATTTACTGAATAAAAAATGGATTTAATCCTCTTGTGTCACTTTTATAAGCCCATTTTGGGGGTACGTGTGTGAGAATATACACGCTTTCATCCTGCCTGTGATCTGCCTGTTTTATAAAGCACTACCTGCAGCTAGAAAATAAAATTTAAAACTTGGAAGAAATCATTAGGGTCAGTACAGAAAGGAAGAAGAGTTAGCAGATCACTGCTAACCCTTATCCTCACAATACTGACCCTAAAACATTGAGGATGTCGTTCATTTTAGTCCACTTCAAGATGGAGATTTTGTTTCTCAGGATGTTAAGATTAGGGTACGAAAAGGGTTTAACATAACTAATAAATATATGTTGGACCCGAAATTGTTATTGTTTGTTGGAAACATGATATGGTATGAAAATGATAATAGAACGAAAGTGTCAATGACACTGTAGCTCAACTTGACAATCTTGAACTTGGTAAGTTATAAGTGAAATGGCAATATGAAGAACATTGGTTCCAATGTTATTAGGTGAAACTTCAACAAAACAGCATTGTGTGTGCACAACATCAGAACAATCCATACATTTTTAAATGTAATCTGTAAGACTGGCTAAAGGGAGAATGTTGATACACAAATGCAATAAGTTTGATGGTAATTGTAAACAGCAACGTTTTACACAGAAATGAATGCTAATCGATAGCTCTTATCTTGAGATCTCACCTAATGAGCAAACCAAGTTAAAAAACAATCCTATGATAAATGTGCCCTGTAGGCCATGTCAAAGAAGAATGTTGATGCACAAATTCAATAAATTCAAAGGTTGTTGCTAATAGCAATAGTTTTTGATGGAAATGAAAGAAAATCGATAGCTCCTATCCTGGTCACCCTGAATAACCAGCATACCAAGTTTCAAAACCAGATAATGAATGTGTCCTCTGAGGCGTGCCAAAGGAAGATGTTAATGCACAAAAGCATAAGAGTAAAGAACATTGTTAATGGCAATGTTTTTCTTACCTTTTTTTTTATGGAAATTCATAAATATGCCCTGTAGAGCAGGGGGGGGGGGGGGGGGGGGGGGGGGGGGGGGGGGGGTCTTCCAAAAAATTCCGGACACAAGGCCTAAAATATTTTTTTCCACCTTTTGACCACCACCCACCAACCCACATGCAAAAAAAGTATTTTTTTCCTCTGACCACTTGGACACCCACCCCACCACCTATATTTTTTCAGTGTATCACCACAGTGGGTAATGAAAAATTATTGCACTGAGCTTCCAGTTGTCAATCCTTGCCTTAATTTGAATCCTAATCTACTGTCTAAACTAATTATGTACACATCAACTAGCATCTATTACCTGATGACAGAACTTTCAGTTAAGCATTTGTAATTCATGCATTTCAATAATATGTCTATATACACTATGACGTAGTGTATACTGGCATATTATTGAAGTGCATGAATTACAAATGCTGAACTGAAAGTTCTGGCCTTAATGCTCTCATAATAATTATCATTCATGTGTTAAGTTCCGACACTGAAGAAACAGTTTAAATTTAGTGAAGAAGTTTTAATTTTAATGACCTGACTACAGGCTAAGTGTCTAGGCTTGCGGCTTCAGCCAATTGTCATTACTCAAAAAGATAGCAGATAGTGTAGGAAAGCTGAAAATCTGTCACCTAACACTATTGTAAATCACACTGTCCGTCCTGGTCCGTCTCCGAAAAAATGTCAGCATTGATTTCTGCATATAACAGCATATAATGTAAGAATTAGACTATTTTTGTGAACATCAAATAGAGGATTAAAATAATAATCTTCTTTTGCTGCATAGTATTATGCTCAGCTACTCATCTATATACTCTGGCTCATCAGGGTCAATTTTCAATTCAAATATTAACTGTAACTTTTGTTTCATGATTTCACGAGATAGTCAGACAAACCCTCTGTGAAAACCCTGGTACTATCACTATGAGTTTGAATTAAGTAAGTGGGGTTTTATATCAAAGATGCACAGTGAGAATTTTCATTAGTTTCAGGTTACAAGAGCTATACTCAGAGAAACTGGGCATTTAGATTATTTTCCATAAATTTTTTACATTATTTTAGATGTTCTGCTAAACACATTGCTACTCATTGTAAAATCCAAATTGTGCCATGATGATTCAGCTATGAAAATTATGTTAACCATTCCCAAATTAAAATTCATAAATTTCCACTGATTGTTTTTAGTCAAACTGGAGTACACAATTCTTTAATGCATCTAACTTAATTTACAAAAAAGAGAACAAATCCCCTAACTAGCCTACAGGGGCCTTATTCACTAACCCCACCTGACAAACAGGTGCCTATTAGACTACTAAACAACAATATAGCCTTGTTATGTGAAAATAATTTGAAAAAAAAGCCACCAGGAAAAAAATTGCAACTCCAGGAAAAAAGGTGTTTTGGCCCCCATCCGACCACCCACCCACCCCAGCCTTGTGTCCGGAATTTTTTGGAAGACCCCCCCCACCCCTGTGTAGAGAGTGCAAAAGGGATAAGTTGCTGCACAAAAGCACTAAGTTCAAAGGCTGGCGCTAATGACAATATAATATTTTAGCGAAATGAAAGAAAATCAATAGCTTGCATTTGGAGGTCACCCCAAACACGCATACCAAGTTTCAAGTGATCCGTTCACAAATGTGCCCTAAAGGGCGTGCCAGAGGAATATATTGATGTCTGACCAATGGCAACATTTTTTTATGGAAATGGAAGAGAATCGATAGTTCCCATCTAGAGATCACCCCAAACCAGGTTTCAAAGCAATCCGATCATAAATGTGCTCTGTAGTGTGCCAAATGGAAATACTGATGCCTAACTAAACAAAGTTCAGAGATTGTTGCCAACGGCAACATTTTTTGATGGAAATGGAAGAATATTGATAGCTCCCATCTAGAGGTCACCCAAAACAAGCACACTAAGTTTCAAAGTGATCCGATCATAAATGTGCCCTGCAGTGTTCCAAAGGGAAATATTTATGCATAGCTGCACTAAGCTCATCAAAGGTTGTTGCCAGTGGCAACTATTTTTGACAGAAATGGAAGAGTATCGATAGCAACCATCTAGATGTCACCCCAAACAAGCAAACCAAATGTCAAAGCGATCTGATCATAAATGTGCCTTTTTCGGCGTGCCAAAGGAATATATTGATGCCTGACTAAACTAAGTTCAATGGTTGCGTGGCCAGCAGCAACATTTTTCGATGGAAAAGGAAGAAAATCAATAGCTCCCATCTAGAGGTCACCCCAAACAAGCATACCATGGTTTCAATACAATCCAAGCATAAATGTGCCCTGTAGTGTGTGCCAAAGGGAATATTGATGTCTAACTAAACTAAGTTCAAAGGTCGTTTCCAGCAGCAATATTTTTTGACAGAAATGGAAGAAATTTGATAGCTCCAATCTAGAGGTCAACAAAACAAGCACACCAAGTTTAAAAATGACTCGATCATCAATGTGCCCTGCAGGGTGTGCCAAAGAGAGATATTGATGCATAACTGCACTAAGTTCATCGAAGGTCATTGTCAATGGCAACTATTTTTGACGGGAATGGAAGAAAATCAATAGCTCCCATCTAGAGGTCACCCCAAACAGGCATACCAAGTTTCAAAGCAATTCGATCATAAATGTGCCCTGTATGGTGTGCCAAAGGAATATATTGATGTCTGACTGGGGGCACGGTGGCATTGCAGTAACCGGTTCTCGTCAGATCACCGAAGTTAAGCAATGTCAAGCCTGGTTAGTTCTCGGATGAGTGACCGACTGAGCGATCGATTCAGACTCTCACATTGTGTCCTTGGGCAAGGCACTTGACGCTGATTGTCCACATGGGGGCACGATTATGCCATGTACTAAGGAACTGCACGTCGATGGTGCGCATGTCTTCAACCAATCTAACTCTTCCTGTGCTGCAGTGCAGAGTTACGATGTTGGGGAGCTGGCAGCTGCTCATCGTTGCTCGGTGGTTCTCTCCGGGTACTCCAGCTTCCTCCACCCATAAAACTGTCATGATCATGATTACCCATTGTGCATAAGTATGTGACCTTAAACACCAATAAATAAATAAATAATTGATGTCTGACTAAACTAAGTTCAAAGGTTGTTGCCAGAGGCAGCAATTTTGGATGGAAATGGAAGGAAATCAATAGCTCCCATCTGGAGGTCACCCCAAACAAGCATTCCAGGTTTCAAAGCAATCTGATCATAAATGTGCTCTGAAGAGTGTGCCAAAGGGAAATATTGATGCCTGACTAAACAAAGTTCAATGGTCATTGCCAATGGCAACATTTTTTGATGGAAATGGAAGAAAATTTCTAGCGCCCACCTAGAGGTCACCCAAAACAACCACACCAAGTTTCAAAGTGATCTGATCATAAAGGTGCCCTGCAGGGTGTGCCAAAGGGAAATATTGATTCATAACTGCACTAAGTTAATCAAAGGTCGTTGCCAATAGCAACTATTTTTGAAAGAAATGAAAGAATATCGATAGCTCCCATCTAGAGGTCACCCCAAGCAAGCATAAAAAGTGTCAAAGCGATCTGAACATAAATGTGCCCTTTAAGGCATGTCAACAGAGTATATTGATGCCTGACTAAACTAATTTCAAAGGCCATTGCCAGTGGCAACATTTTTTGATGGAAATGAAAGAAAATCGATAGCTCTCATCTAGAGGTCACCCCAAACAAGCATACCAGCTTTCAAAGCAATCCAAGCATAAATGTGCCCTGTAGAGTGTACCAAAGGAAAACATTGAGGCCTGACTAAGTTCAAAGATCATTGCCAGCAGCAACATTTTGTGACTATAAATGGAGGAGACCAGGTATTTTTAAAATAAATTGCAGAGTCCCTTATTCTTCAGCTTTAACAATAATATGCACATCCTCAGAATGTGAAGCCTTTAAGTTGCTGTATCTTCACTTCAGAATAAAACCCAAATATGGGCTATCAGCACTCAATGGGCTATCAGCATACAATGATAATATAATACACATCCAGTGAATTCACATCCAGTGAATATCATGATAGAGCTGTGAACCCTGTCAATCAAAAATAACTACTCAATATATCAACATTTCTGTAAAGTTTTTCGCAGACAAATTGGGAATTCATTTTTAAGGATTTTACATTACCCATTAATCCTTTCATTAATAAATCAGATAAATTAAACCAGAACCATATACAAATATTGAAAAATCTATTTTTGTTCCCATTTTGTTTCTCTAAACCTTAGATTAAAAACCTCGCTGTAACTTGCTTTGTCTGAATTCTCTACAAATCCGAAGATATGCTAGTTGACTGGTAGAGTCCTAAATTAGTTTGTTCATATGTCTTTGTCTCATTACAATTTGTGGGAGAGTGCCTGTAGGCACTTTCCCATAAACTGTAACAAGGCAAATCCCTACAATGATAATATAATACACATCCAGTGAATACAAAGCTTTCAAACTGTGGCACTTGCACTTCATTGTAAAGCCCAAATATGGGCTCCCAGCACTCTACCAGTTAAAAATTTATACAAGGACTTGTATTTCATAGATTTCAAAATTTATTTTTTTCTGCGAAAAATGTTTGCAAAACAAAACACTGCAAGAGAACAGCTAATTCTTGCTGAATCCAATGGTGTATTTCATTTATATTACATTTTCTCCAAAAAGAGATTGCTTGCACCAGAGGTGCTGGCAACAACAGTGGTGCCACGCATGGATAGGGAATATTTCACTAACAAGAGGCCCCCAGGAGCCTTAATTGCTCATCTGCGAAAGTTGTTTTGTTTTGAAGAAGAATTTAAGCTCACATTCAGCATATTTGGCTAGTAAACACTACAAAGGAAATAAGGCTTGTAATTAAAACAATGCCAAGGATGGCATATGGCCCCTATCATAATGCCAAGACAGAAATATTTTCAATACTTGGCATATACATGTGAAGGGGGTACAGACTTTGTTTCACAGTATGGAGAGGAAACAAACACCCAGTAGCAATTATAACATCCATGTACACCTATTACCAAAGGTTGTTGTAGATCGGGAAGCTCACAAGAAAAATATGAATTCTTGTCTTTCTTTAACAGCAAGGAAATTCACTCCCCTCCACCCCTCCAGTGGAAATTGTGAAGGCCACAAATACCTGTGACTGAAATCTGGTTATGATCAGACCATCCACATAGGAGGAGAGAAGGAACAAACACATAATTTGTATGTATCTTCTTTGTTTTACTGCATGGACATGAAATTCAACATCCACATTCACCTATGTGTCAAGTTTAGTGATGATTGGAACATCCACATGGGAAAAGATGTCAAACAAACACATATGGAAACAAACCGTTCTCCAAAAACTAAGATGGCAGGCTAATTTGAATAATTTATGCAGATTAAAACTCTTATATTATATTATGTGTATTGTGCTGGTTGTCTTCCATAAAACAAAATAGATTTTTCAATATTTGTATATGGTTCTCGTTTAATTTGTCTGATTCATTAATGAAAGGATTATGGGGTAATGTAAAATCCTTAAAATGAATTCCCACTTTGTCAGCGAAAAATACTCACTTTACAGAAATGTTGAAAATATTGAGTAGTTATTTTTGATTGACAGGGTTCACAGCTCTATCATGATATAAATCAACTCATTGAGTGCTGATAGCCCATATTTGGGCTTTATTCACAATAAACACATATGGAAACAAACCGTTCTCCAAAAACTAAGATGGCAGGCTAATTTGAATAATTTATGCAGATTAAAACTCTTATATTATATTATGTGTATTGTGCTGATTGTGTTCCATACCAAAAATCATCAAAATTCGAATCACAGTTCGAAAGTTCTTCCTTGAAAAAAGTAATTGCTACTTTTAGAACAAAACAGCCATTTTTATGACTGTCAAAACTCAAAATGTGACATTCTGTTTGCCTCGACTGCAACATTATATCATATCTTCCATTGTGTCATATTGTTCAGCCATCCATATGTTTGTGAGGATGGAAGAGCAGATGGACAAATGCACACACAGATGAACCAACAGACAACCAAATGGCCGTAATCCAGTATACACCCCCTTTCACCAGTTTGAGAGTGGGGGTATAATAATATACCACTGCTGATAAACCATCTCAGTGCAGGTAGCCACTATCAAGGACTCTACTGTCAGATACCAGGAGCCACTTTACAGTGGCTTTAACCCTTTACCCAATGAATCACCGCATCCGCCCACGTAATATGCAAATTCAGCAGTTGAAAAAATATTATTTTTCAAAAAATTTCAACAAACCCATATCATGTGGCCCCTCGTTGGAACGAGCTCGTCGAGCTCGTTCCGACGAGGGGTCACATGATATGGTTTTGTTGAAATTGTTGGAAAAAATTTAAAAAATGATAATTAAAATAATAAATTTTGATATCGTCTGCGTTGGGTAAAGGGTTAATACTTAACCCTTTACCCAATGAGTCAACCGTATCCATCCACAAAATTTACAAAAGGAGCAGTTGAAAAAAACAATATGTTGAAAAATATTTCAACAAAACCACACCATGTAATGCCCTCACTGGAATGAGCTCGTTGAGCCCTTGGTTAGCTTGATATCAGCCAAGATATCAGCCTTCAGTAATTTCACATCCGTCTTCGACTTTCAGACTCAGTCAGATAGGAAGTTACTTTGGGCTGACCTTTCCCCCATTGCCCATGCGGGGGCATGGTGGCATTGTGTACTAAGGCGTACTGCACGTCAATGGTACACCTGTCTTCAACCAATGCTAACACTGCTTGTGTGGAGTTGGTATTTTGGAGAGCTGACAGTTGCTCGCCGTTGCTCAGTGGTTCTCTCCGGGTACTCCAGCTTCCTCCACCCATAAAACTGTCACGGTCATGATTAGTCATTGTGCATAAATATGTGACCTTAAACACCAATAAATAAATAAATAAAATGGGCTGACCTTTCAGTCTTTTGGGCTGATATCGCGGCCGCTATGAAACTAACAACGTAATAATCTCTGACTATTTGTGAGACACTTCTCACTGTCTTATAAAATAGAGTGTAATACATATAATATGCTTCTTGTTGTCATAATAGGTGTACAGTACAGCCGCCGTGGACTGGTCGTAATCCATGCGTTCACAGTGATGTCCATGCAATCCCATGTGTTTACCAGGTAATTCAAATCATCGTCAGCAATATTTTAATCAATGAAGCACCGGATTGTACCCAGTACTTCATTAATTAACTAGAAGAGAGCTAAATTACTTTTCAGTGGTCATTTGTAACACAACTATTTTTTTTCAAAGATATCACACTACCAGCAAAAGGAGCCTTAGTTTATCAAGATACTGTTCATAAATAATTGTTTTGTTGCAATTTATTGGAGAGTGCCAGTTGGCACTCTCCAATAAATTATAACAAAATAGTTTTATATTAATATTTTTCTTCTACTGCTGAGCCAACAACAAATTAGTGTAAACAGTATAAAGCCATAATAGTGGCTTTCATCACTTTTCAGTAGAGTCCTGATAGTGGCTTTTTGATGAGTATTCCTATAATTAGTGTTTGGAATCAAATATCATTGCGTTCGAGGAAATATTGCCCACCTGTGGAAAGTGACCAGTCCATGGTGGCCATACTGTAGCACCTGTATATTATACAGGTGTTACACTAAGTATGACAACAAGAATTACATGAAGGATAATAGGTCGATCAAAGGGGCTTGACCACATAATGGTCGCAGGCTTGCCCTTGACCATTATCTGCCCGAATATCTCGGGTCAAGTATATTATCTGACTTAACTGGTAGAGTGCTAGAAGCCACTATCATGGCTCAACTGAAAAGTGCTGAAAGCCACTTTAGTGGCTTCACACTTTTGGCATAGACTTGTTGTTTTCTTAGCAGTAAAAAATAATTGTTTTTGTAAAATTATTTTGTTACAATTTATTGGAGACTGCCAACAGGCCCTCTCCAATAAATTGTGACAAAACAATTGTCCATGAACACAATTTTGCTATACTAAAGCTTCCCTTGCTGGTTGCAATGGTATCTGTGAAAAAAATACTCATGTTTCAAAAGACCTTTGAAAAATAATTTAGTACTTAATCAGTTAAAGCCCACTTTACATTAAATCAATCCTTGTTTTAATGTGCCCCCCCCCCCCCCCCCCCCCCCAAATGGACAGAATTAAAATTAAAAATATGAACAGTTATGATTGGTCAGTTATCATTCTGAGTAACTCATCGAAGACAACAGCATGAAAGTTTCAGTGGAAACTTGAGGTAAAAAACTAGGTAAAGTCACGTTGAATATTCGTATTAGAACAAAAAATGTGTATTATTAAAAAAAAAGCCTGGTCTTTCTTCTAAGAATACCCTGTCATTCTTAAAAATGATACACACTTATTATTTGTGACAGTAATTGTTTTGGGATAACAGTGATGGTGAAAGAAAGGGAGTTGTTGGCAGAGGGTTTTCAGTGAAGGGTAAACTAAAACATTTCACAGCTGGAAGAGTTTTTCACTGCACAGGTTTCCTGATGCAAGATAAGGCACACAGCACACTTCTAACATGCTATTACCAAGCAGATCTGCCCATATATCATAACATTGTTTGACACACAGATTCCACCATCAACTAATTCAATTGTTTGCTGATATAAACTATATAATCTTGTCAACCTTAGAAAACTTGTGAGGTTGTATACATGTCATTTTAAAGGAAGAAAAAATGGTTTGGGTGGAGACTCAAAGACAATTGTTATGTAAACTGTGTAATACCATGTAGGATAAAAGACAGCTTTCCACATAAATCAGATTTGAACTAAGAACCCACTGATATGAGTGAATTCCAACCACAGTGTAGAATGTGATGAAAAAACAGTGCAGGAAAAGAACAAAATTGAGGGGTGCAGTTTTAAGCTCCCGCAAAATCAGAGACGAGAGTAAATTGCACCCATAAAATGTTAGTATATGAATTTTTGAGGGAACACTGACACGAAACACCAGAAACCTTAACCCTTTGAACCCGAGCGGCTGCTTTTCCAGCCAAGAACATGATACGTCATAACGTTATTAAACAGGATGGCTGTTCAGTAAATGTGTGGGGTAGACCAATCAGTATTTTCAATGTGCAGCCCTGAGGCTGCACGTTGAAAATATTGATTGGTCTAACCCAAATAATGAATATGGACTCTTCTAATTTCTGCCATTTAACTGGCATGGCAGATACCACTAGTGTTCAAAGGGTTAAATGTATAAGGAATTGCTGAATTATGGCAGTAACTTACCACTGGCCACAGTGTTATGCTTTCTCAAAACAACACACATTTATATGCCCTCTCTATATTAGTGACCCACAATATTTTTCAACAAGTGCATTTTTTAGCTCCCGAGGACCACATAGGACATATATTTTCTGCTTTTTGATGCAAATTTTGGGGATTGGGGGGGGTGCAAAATTTGTGTTTGGCCCTAGAATTTAAGAGTTTGCACCAGATAAGTCTGGGTCATTGGTACAGTATAAAAATATAGGAATCACGGGTGCAGACGGGAGCACTTGCAAGACTGAAACAACAAAAAGAGGACAGCATGAGGAAGTATAAACCTGACTTACAGAAATTAAACCAAAGCACATGCTGTGACAGTACCAACATTTTTACTGAAATAAAGATGAAAATTACATTTTATTTCACCAAACTCACGATCTTGACCAAAAATAAACTTGATGAGCTCATTCAAGTGAGGAATCATGAAGACAACAGCACAAGAAGGATATAAGTCTGACTGCAGCAAATGTATTTTAACCCTTTACTCAATATTATTTTTATGACCTCCACCAATTTGGCATGGGGCATTAAGTATCACCTTTGTCTGTCCATCTGTCCGTACTTATGTACATCTCTTCATCCCGAATATGGTTTCTAGATGATAACATTAATTTGAGTGAAAAAATTTAAACAAAATTTTATAAATATGTTTATAACCACATAATACAGTTGGAATTGATAGTGGACCTGGTCTCATATTTTTTCACAGAGTTATCGACCTTTTCCGACTTAGAAGACATGTTGTTATTGGTTTCCAGACGATAACTTTAGTTTGACTGAACGAAATGAAACAAAATTTTATACATAGGTTTATTATCATATAATAAAGGTTGGGATTGGATATCTAAGAATACGTAAAAATCTGTTCGCAGTCTATACAGGTAGATGCACGGGAAATGGAACATTTCATTTCCAGTTGTAACCGAGTTAAGCTTTAAACTAGAGTTGTGACTGTCTCAGATAGGACTTCCATACACCACGTCACCATGATTATTCTATGACAAGAAGAGGCATAACTCTGGCAAAAACGTCCGATCAAAATTATAATCGCAGTTGCACAGGTTTCCATGGTAGTGAACATCCATACCAAGGAATCAACCCATAAACATCTGAAAAAATCTCAGGACAAAATTAAGGTCCATGCGGCTACTATTTCAAGTCGAAAAGTGGCAAATTTCTGGCAAAGTTAGTACGTTGGAGAATCTGACAGTTGCTCACTACTGCTCAGCAGTTCTCTCTGAGTACTCCGGCTTCCACACTAAGTCCATGTGCTGAGAGGCTGTAAGTGTCTTTTGTGCATCTTGTCACAAAGTATAAATAAAGTTGAGCCCAGTTAATTGGATCTTTCTTAATTAAATAACCCAGTTAATTGCATATGACTTCCAAAATCAAATAATTTACCATACCTTCAGAACAAATTCAACCTGTTAATTACCTTTTGGTTATTGAGTAAACCTTCCATTAATTAAATAAAAAATGTTATTATCTATCGAAGAATTGCTTTGATATCTAATTAATTCCTCAAATTTACAGATCTATATGGCATCAGTACATCCACAAACTCTGTCATCTGTCAAACAAGCTATAAAAGCTTAATTCATCACTAGAATACAAGAAAATGAACTAGAGTTCGCAAAAGGCACAGAAGCAATAATCAAACTGGTGCATTATTTGTTATATCATAACAGAAAATAAAGCATGCTCCAGCATAGTGCAAGATCACAGGAGGATTGTTACAAATTACTGCAGTCATTTACTATTTTTACTGTTAGTTACACAGTTTGTTGGTGGCCTAATATGGTATATATGGTGTCAGTTAATTTCATATTGGACGAGAGCGAAGCTCGAGTCCAATATGGAATTAACTGACACCATATTAGTCCACCAACAAACTGTGTAACGAATATATCTTACCGACTGATGCATCGATGAACAGAACTAATAACAACAGCGATCAAAATTAAATGAGAGAATTCTCACAATGTGTTTACATGTCTTTGCCCTGTTACAATTTATGGGAGAGTGCCTACAGGCACTCTCCCATAAATTGTAACAAGGCAAATTCATACATACCAAACAGTTTCATTTCAAAGGTAACATGACACACATCCACAGAATATGAAGCCTTTTAAGTTGCCTAACCTGCACTTCAGATCAAATATGCGCTTCCAACACTCAATCTTTCAACTTGAAGCATTTATCGTCTCCAGGCATTTTGAATAATCAATGAACAAAGGGGAGATTACCCATAGCTGTCAGTGTATATTGATGTTGACAGGCAGTATATGATTTTATATGCAGTCTGCATGTGACGTCTTTGAACCAATGAAATTCCCAGATACTTGTAGGAGGTAAGATATATGTAAATATTCTGTGTCTGTAAGACACATATGATACTCCCGCATATTCTGCCATATACCTTCTTCTTGACTATAAAGGGGGCTAGCTGGACAAAACCATGTACCATACAGGTGAAATACTACAAAAACTTGACTAAGTTCAACAAACTGTAATTTTGTGAAATATTGAAGCAAATCAAAATCCTGACAATATACACACCTCTGGTATATGTACAAACATCCTGTGAAATGAAAAAAGTTCTAGCTTCAAAAGTGTGAGAGGAGTTAGCCGGACAAACAATATACCCTTGATGTGGACAGATGGACAGATGGCAGATGGACAGATGGACAACAGAAGGCAGACAGACAGATGGCCAGGCATAAAACAATATGCCCCCTGACTATTCCTCGCAGGGGCATAAAAATTATTCTTAACTGCATATTCTTGTCAATTGAATATATTTTACTGGCAAATAGGCTATTCAATTAACATGGTTATTCTGTTAACCCTTAGGTCCTCAGATAAATTTCATGTTAATAACTACTGTATATACGAGTACACAGCTGCGGGTGACTTCACAGCATTTTTATATTATTGTTGGCTGCCTGTACAGGCAGCCAACGCTAATGTAAAAATACTGTCTCGATAAATGCATCCTACCAGAAGAGTTCTCAAGGAAGAATATGCTTGGAACAACTTTTATCGAGGAGTATAAAGGGGCTGTTTGTGGCTGCACAGGGACTTAAGGGCTGGGACAGATCCAGAGCCGATTTGATACCTGTTACAGGTATGGGCACCCAAACTCTGGAGCCCAAATGTCCCCAAATTTCTGCAGGAAAATATCATTCAGCTTTGAAATTTACCAGTTTGAAGCAATTATTTCCAATATTTAGTAGAAATCTGTACACATGCAGTTGATAAAAAGTACTTCAATTCACATGCAGTGGTCTAATCATCTATATTAAGACAACTCAATTTATTTGGGGACATGCTCAATTGAAAAACAGGTGTCCCCAAAAAATTCATGGATCTGTCCTTGCTTAAGGGTTTACCGGTAGGGTGCTAAATTATTTTTGGTCCTTAAAATTTCTTTGTGCATCTTTACCTCATTATAATTTATGGGAGAGTGCCAATAGGCAACAAGGTAACAAGGCATATCATAAGTTCATAACAGATAAAATATCGCTTCAAAGATAATATGAAGCACATCCACAGAATATGAAGCCTTTAAATTGCAGTACCAGCATTTTAGAATTAAGCCCAAATGTGGGCTTCCAGCACTCTACCAGTTAACCAGAAGGCATTGAAGTTTGTCAGATTTGTTGGCGATGGGTTAATAATTACGTATGGGAATGAAATTAGCACGTCACTTTTCAGTGTCACTTAATTCTAGGTTGATGAAAACTTACTGTCTGAGGCCTTGTCAATCAGATACTGGTTTTCCAGACTGTATTTTCACAAATGACAAAAATGTGACACGAGTTTGTTTTAACACCTTCAGCAATAAAAATGTATGCCAGTGTGCAATTTTGAATGCCTCGCTTGCTAAAGCCAAAGCAGCGATTGAATCTTCCCAGAGATAAGTGGAAAGAACAGCCAGACAAGAAGAAGAGATGAAAGAAAGGAAAGACTCATTTCTGAACTCATTACTGAAGCCCTTCTTGAAATACACATGTACAACAAAAACCTAAATCTCCAATATCACCAATTGCCAGCTCATCAGAGCCACCGGCCAAGAAAAAACAGCGAAATGCAAAGAAAACATCCAAACACCACAAATAAATCACCACCGTCTTCTGGGTTGTGTTGTCTTTGCCTCTCTGGGTGTCCTTGTCACCATGGCTCTGTCAGACACACTTCAAACACACAGAACACCGCCAACAGGGTTGAAAGGGGTTGCATAACTCCAAACCGTCCCAGGATGTCTTTGGCATACTGAAACCATTCTTTTTCTATTTTGAATGCATGCAGAGGCTGCAAAGCAACTAAGAAAGTGTGTGTATGTGAGTGGGTGGGTGGGTGGGTGTAGGTGTAGGTGAGGGTTTTGGAACCTTCTCTTACAAAAATCATGTGAAACAAATGGACCTGAGAAACTGTGGAACTGCTGGCGCCAGTAGTCCACTAAATCCCTAAAATTGCCCAGATTGCATAATATAGGCCTACACTGGGTACTAGGACAATCTAATAGGGTAGTCACTACACCACTGTCAATTTCGACTTGGATAATCATGGACTCAATAGTAAGTTCTTTGATATTGAGATTACCAAGCAGAATAGCCAACAATTAAGCTTACTTAGGAGAAAATTTTCAAATATTTTTAGCATTGTTGTCCAAAATAGGAAGGGGGTTCACATGCCCCATCCACCCCAACAAAATGTATGTGGGAACTACACTGTTTTGTCCAGATGTTCCTTCATAATTAACAAACAAAAAAGAACAACACAACTTTATTAACATGGCAGGGAAAAAGTTGAATTTGTTATGTTGAGAAAAAAAGGCAACCAATATTATTTTTGAGTAGTTGATTACATTTAATGAGACTATAAGCAGACTGTTACAAGTTTGCATTATCACCTCTGTAAGAAGAGGTCAAATAATTAATGGCTTCTGCCATAACTTTATATTATATGTCATAGCAAACGTAGAGTTTTATGCAAATGCTTAGGCATGCCAAATATAACTGAATAATTCCTGACATGTAGCTTGAAAAAAACCTTGACACCAAGTGATTAGTGGTTTAGTGGATTTGTAATCAATTAATTAAACAAATTGCAATTTTATCCTTCTTTTCCATAGTTGCACAGTTTTTGTGTAATAAAATAGCTAAAACCTGAATCATAAATAAGAATCCATTGATTTATTTTTTTCAATACCTACGATCATGTTCAGCAACCATGGCTTGATTTAAAATGTCAATGGTTGTGTACAATGTCAATGGTTGTGCTTATTAAAACTTAATTGAATGAGTCAGAGTGGGGAGTGCCTATATCAGAGCACCGGTCAACATTATACACAGAAAATCATCATTTTCATTTTATTTTTTTCAATTTTTGCTTCTGAAACATGTCACCCCTCCTAAAAACAAATTCTTTAGGCTCATTTCAAAAAGGGGTCATAAGCTATGTTTTTGCGGCTAAAAAAAGGTTATTGTTGGTTATTTAAGAAAAATATTTTGTTATCTGATACCGGTAGATAATTTAGGTAAAGGATTAACTAAAAAAGTTAAAAAATTATGTAATATCATCAAAATGTCACTCCATTGCTCACGTGCACGTGGGGGCACGATGATGCCATGTACTAAGTCGTACTGCACGTCGATGGTGCGCATGTCTTCAACCAATCTAACCCTGCCTGTGCTGCAGTGCGGAGTTACGATGTTGGGTAGCTGGCAGCTGCTCGTCGTTGCTCAGTGGTTCTCTCTGGGTACTCCGGCTTCCTCCACCCGTAAAACTGTCACGGTCATGATTAGCCATTGTGCACAAATATGTGACCTTAAACACCAATAAATAAATAAATATATCAAAATGTCAATCAAATCAAGTCTCAATTGAGCAACATTTTTTGCTTTGATTCAAAGAAAATGAATCTTTTTGAACTCTTTCAGATTTATTTATCTGGAATGGATCAGTTGGTCGGAAAATTTAAAGTTTATAGTAAATTTCCTTTCTTATTATACCTACAGCAATTGTTTACTACAGGCTTGCACTACAGTGGAAGACCCTAACTCAGAAAATATACTCTCTTTTTCGATCTTTCCAAAGTGATTTGGGAAAGAAAAGTGGTGCAAAAGTGCCAAGAAAAAAATAAGCCAAAACTGGATCGAGCGCCATCAGCGTGCACCCAGTAAGGGACGCTCTTCTCTTAGTACAAATCCACAAACTTCCGGAACCAGTGCGCAGGCAGTCACTAATGAATCATTCTTTGAGTCTGCCAACAAGGGAGTTATGTGATCAGCGGGGAAGAAGGAATAAGAACCTACCTTACAATTGTTTACTACAGGCTGAATAGACAATAGGGTGGAGGGAATCACATAACCAACCCCCACATAACCCAATTGCACTGGAACTGTGGACAGAGGAAGAGGTCGCTAAGCCTATCAAACCATAGCATCACAAACATTAGTAAAAGACAATGAGAGATGAGGCGTATGGTTCTGTGCACAGAGCTGGAACAGACCTTGTAAGAAGCTGAATGTCTAGGGTAGACAACAGCCTGAGCATAAGAAAGAGGGCCCATAGTACAAAGGTCCTCTGCCTGCTCCTGCAACTGACACAGATAGGTGGAGAAAGTAGCATTTCTCCAGTAGGCTGCCAGCATAACATCTGACAACATGACAGAGTTAGTATAAGCCCAGGAGGTAGACAATGCACGCACCTCGTGGGCAGAAATACGATTGGTAATAGAATTGCCAGTTGCTAGACGAGCAAAAGCCGCACGAATAGTAAGACAAATCCATTGAGAAATGGACTGAGGAGAGATCTTCTGTCAACCAGGAATAAGAGACAGAAAAAATCGTTTCCTACCCTTCCTAATGAACTGTGTCCGAGTGAGTAAAATGCGAATTGCACGAACCAGACAAAGCAAAGGGCGGTTACCCACAACAGAAGGAAGAGCCCTGATACAGATAGGAGGTGGAGACGTTTCTGGTATCGGATTGTTGGCCAGAAAGGAGCAATCAGTGGTAAATATAACAGTGTTGGGAGAGCTCCTGAAAAAGGCCGGGTGAACCGAGAGGGCGTGAAGCTCACTAACCCGTCTGGCTGAAGCCATCAGAAAAAGCCGTCTTGTATGTGAGAAAACGCATATCCACGTGGGATAAAGGTTTTGAATGGCGCACCCCCCCCCCCCCCCCCCCCCCAAGCAAAGCAGCACCCAATAAGATTCCATCTTGGGATAAGCTGCAAAGTCCTAGGCCTTTTCAAGGAAAAGTGCCGAACAAGCGTTGACATCCTGAGCGAGCAGTAGAAGATCCCGAGCCAATTCATACATGGGAACAGAGTGCATGCCGCCCTGGTTCCGAATGTAAGCAACCACTGTCGAATTGTCGGACAACAGAAAGACCTGGAGATTCGAAAGGTGGGGGATCCACTGCCGGAAACTCAGAAGAAGAGCAAGAAGCTCCTTCTGGTTGATGTGAAGAGCTGCCTGATCTTGGTCCCATGACCCGTGAAGGGAAATATAAATTTTATAGTAAATTTCCTTTCTTATTATACCTACTGCAATTGTTTACTACAGGCTTGCACTGCAGTGGAAGACACAAACTCGGATAAAATACTCTCTATTTTAATCTTTCCCAAGAGAGTTGGGAAAGAAAAGTATAGTGTAAAAAACACCACGAAAAAATATAGAACCTTAGTGAGCATGCTCACATACCCCACGTGCCCTGATATTTCAAGCTCGGAAAAGTGTAATTTTTTGGAAAATGTCCCAGAAATCTGTTATTTGTATTTTTCAGAGTCCAGGGCCTGTAATTTCCACAAAAATCAGCCAAGCAGAACGAAATGCAAACTTGATCTGTAAGTCATTGTGGTAGACTCACATACTAAAATGGCCGTAATTTCGATAATATCTGAAAGCGTGTAGAAAAAAGTCCGGAAAACTGTAATTTTGATGAACTTTTCAAAGTTAAAGGGCCGTAATTTCGGTAAAAATCAGTGGAGCAGAACAAAATGCAAACTTGATCTGTAGGCCACCATGTTAGACAAACATACCAAAAATCAGCTCAATATCTGGAAGCATGTAGAGAAAAAGCCCGGAAAACTGTAATTTTGATGAACTTTTCAAAGTCTATGGGGCCGTAATTTTGGTAAAAATCAGTGGAGCGGAACAAAACCCAAACTTGTTCTGTAGCCCACCATGTCAGACTAACATACCAAAAATCAGCTCAATATCTGGAAGCGTGTAGGAAAAAAGTCCGCAAAACTGTAATTTTGATGAACTTTTCAAAGTTCAAGGGCCGCAATTTTGATAAAAATCAGTGGAGCGGAACAAAATGCAAACTTGATCTGTAGGCCACCATGTCAGACTAACAGACCAAAAATCAGCTCAAAATCTGGAAGCGTGTAGAATAAAAGTCCGGAAAACTGTAATTTTGATGAATTTTTCAGAGTCCAAGGGCCATAATTTTGGTAAAAATCAGTGGAGCGGAACAAAATGCAAACTTGATCTGTAGGCCACCATGTTAGACTCACATACCAAAAATCGGCTCAATATCTGGAAGCGTGTAGAAAAAAAGTCCAGAAAACAAGTAGGACTGACTGACGGACTGACGGACGGACAAGTCAAAAACATTATACCCCCGCAACTTTGTTGCGTGGGGTATAATAAGCCTAAACTGGGTTGAGCACCATCGGCGCACACCCAGTAGGGGACGCTCTTCCATTAGTACAATTCCACGACTTCCGTTAACCAGTGCGCAAGCAGTCATCAATTAATCATTCTTTTGAGTCTGCCAACATAGGCGTTATGTGATCAGCGGGGAGGAAGGATTCTTACCCGAATAAGAAGACGGGAGGGCCTCCATGTAAGCAATTGCAGTAGGTATAATAAGAAAGGAAATTTACTATAAAATTTATATTTCTGCAGAACCCTGCAGGGATAAGCCGAGGTCTGACATTGCAGACAGAACAGCAGTAGCAGTAGATATGATGGGAGCTGCTGAAACTGGAGGAAAAGGGGAGAGAGCAACCAGGCTTGGCTTCCAAAGGAGGAGTCACAACCGCAGTGACAGCCTCAGATGTCGACTGGAGAGGGACCATTGTCCCGGAACCAGGCATCTCTTCACCAAACAACTCAAAAGCTCCCGCAGTATCCACCATGGTTAAAGGTTAAAAACTGCACATCCCACCTGGAGGGGGTATAAATCTCACCAGAAGTGGTCATATTGGGAGGCCCTGAACGACAGCATTCCCCCCCCCCCCCCCCCTACGGGTTTGGGAGGAACGGCCACGAGAACGCACCATAAGCTAGGGCAAAAGGCACTGCCCTAAAGGAACAGTACTGGACATAACAGAGGTGAGAGCAGTAGAAGAAAAAGAAAGGTGAACTCAATAGATGTAGAAAGTAGAAGAACACCCCCAACTACGAGAGAAAGGTGGCAGAAAAATGGCCGGCGGGAACACAACTGAACCCAGACGGCCGACAGGAACCCAAAAAACAGAAATTCTCCCTCAACAGAGAGGAGAAATCTACATTTTATAGTAAATTTCCTTTCTTATTATACCTACCACAATTGTTTACTTCAGGCTTGCACTACAGTGGAAGTCCCTAACTCGGATAAAATACTCTCTATTTTTGTCTTTCCCAAGCAAGTTGGGAAAGAAAAGTGGTGCAAAAGCACCAATAAAAATAAGCCAAAACTGGGTCGAGTGCAACCGGCGCAGACCCAGTACGGGACGCTCTCTCCCAAGTACAACTCCACGACTTCCGTTGCCAGTGCGCATATACCGTCTCTAAAGACTCATTCTTTTTGAATCCGTAAACGTTAGAGTTATGTGATCAGCGGGGAGGAAAGATTCTTTACCCGTAAAGAAGACGGGAGGGCCTCCATGTAAACAATTGTGGTAGGTATAATAAGAAAGGAAATTTACTATAAAATTTAGATTTCTTATCAACCTACTCACAATTGTTTACTTCAGGCTGAATAGACAAAAGGCTGGAGGGAATCGCATAACCAACCCCCACATAACCCTAGTGCACTGGAACCGTGAAGCAGAAGGAAGAGGTCCCGAGGCTTATCAACCATAATGTCGCAATCATTGGTAAAGGACAATGAAAAGAGACATTTGAGCCTGTGTGACACACAGACAGAAAAAAGGGCAGTAACAGCACAAGGCTGAAACTGACCTTCAAGAAGCCTAATGGCTATGGCAGACAACAGCCTGAGCAGAAGAAAGAGGACCCAAGGCAAAAAGGTCCTCCGACTGCTCCTGCAACTGGCGTAAATAAAAGGTGGAGAAAGTAGAAGCATTTCTCCAGTAGGCTGCCTGCATAACATCCGACAACTTGACGGAGTTAGAATAAGCCCAAGAGGTAGACAGTGCCCGCACCTCGTGGGCAGAAATACGATTGGTAATACAATCGCCATCTGCTAAACGACTATAAGCCGTACGAATAGCAAGACAAATCCATCGAGAAATGGATTGAGGAGAGATCTTCTGTCGACCCGGAATGAGAGACAGAAAAAAACGTTTTCTACCCTTCCGTATGAAGCGTGTCCGATCAAGATAAATGCGAATAGCACGGACCGGACAGAGCAAAGGGCGAGTACCCTCAACAGAGGGAAGAGCCCTGATACAGATAGGAGGAGGAGTAGTATCTGGTAACTGATTCTTAGCCAAAAAGGAGCAATCAGTGGTAAAAGTAACACTGTTGGGAGAACTCCTAAAAAAGGCCGGGTCAACCGAGAGGGCGTGAAGCTCACTAACCCGTCTGGCCGAAGCAAATGCCATCAGAAAAGCCGTCTTATATGTATGAAATTGCATATCCACCTGGGATAAAGGTTCGAACGGCGCCCCCCCCCCCCCCCCCCCCAAGCAAAGCAGCACCCACGAAAGATTCCATCGTGGAGTAAGCTGCAAAGTCCGAGGCCTTTTCAAAGAAAAGTGCCGAACAAGCTTGGAGAGGTAAGGATTAGTGCCGATACAACGCTTCCCCACATAAGAAAAAGTCTCTGAAAGCATAGACCTGTAACCCTTGATGGTAACAGGCTGGAGACCCCGAGAATCAAACAGATATACCAGAAACTCCGCAATCTGTGAAATCGAAGGATTGGCATAATCAACAGAGTGATCAGCACACCATCGACAGAAGACCTTCCATTTAGCTGCATAAGCTAAACCAGTGGAGTGCCTCCTTGAAGAAGAAATGCACTCCACTGTTCGTCTCGAAAAACCTCTACGGAGGAGACAGGACCTGACAAAAGATATGCGTGAAGGCACAATGAAGTCGGGTCGACGTGAAACCTCCTCGGGCGACCTTGACAAAGAAGGTCGCGACGTAGCGGGAGACGTGCCGGAACCGCCGCCATCAGCGAGCGGAGCTGATTGATCCACACCCGCTGAGGCGACAGGGGAGCGATCAGAATGATTCGACAACTGCAGGTTCGAATTTTGGCGAGAACCTGAGGAAGAATCGGAACCGGCGGGAAGGCGTAGCCGACTAGACCGTTCCAATCGAGTGACAGAGCGTCCACGGCAAAAGCCAGAGGATCTGGACACGGGGACACGAAAGTGTCCACCTGATGGTTCCAACGAGTCGCAAAGAGATCGATGTGGAGACGTCCCCAGAGATCGCAAAGCGACTGGAACACTGCCCTGTGAAGCATCCACTCGGTGGAAATAACCCTGCCCTGTCGGGACAGGGAGTCGGCTAGGACGTTCAGACGACCGGGAATGTGACGAACAACCACTCCGGCGTGAACATCCTGAGCGAGCAGTAAAAGATCCCGAGCTAACTCGTACATCGGAAGCGAGTGCGTGCCGCCCTGGTTCCGAATGTAAGCAACCACTGTCGGATTGTCGGATAGTAGAAGGACCTGGCGATTCGACAGGTGAGGGATCCACTGCCTGAAACTCAGAAGAAGAGCAAGAAGCTCCTTCTGGTTAATGTGTAGAGCTGCTTGATCCTGGTCCCACATCCCGTGTAGGGAAAGACCGAGAGGATCCAACGTCGCACCCCATCCGAGATCGCTGGCATCTGCCGTCAGAACGCGATCGGGCGTGGGTAAGTCCAGCGGAACACCCTGCGTAATCCACTGAACATCTGTCCAGGGAAGAAGGTGAGGATACAGAGAGTCCGGAAACGGAAGCACCTGATCCAGAGAATCTACATTCGGTCTCCAACGACTGAGCAGAAAGTGTTGGAGAGGTCTGACACGCAGCCGACCTAGAGGAATGAGATCCGTCACCGAACCGCAGAGACCGATCAGCCGGAGAAAACTCCGAGCGGTCGCGGACCTGGACTGGGACAGAGTCAGAGCAAAAGCTGAGAGAATCACAGCCTTGGCCTGGGGAACAGCCACCAAATTGAATTTGGTTTGGAAAGACATCCCCAGATGACAAAACGACTGAGAAGGGACCAGGTCCGACTTCTCCTCGTTGACTCTGAATCCTAGCGACGTGAGCAAGCTCAACAGAGTGGCGACATCCGATTCCAGTAAGGCAGCATTGGAATGCCTCTGGAGGATATCGTCCAGATATGCCGAAGTAGTCACCCTGGACTGTGTGCGATGGAACGCTATCACATGCGACATCAGTCTGGTGAACGCCCAAGGAGCCAGGTTGAGGCCGAAAGGCATGGCCTTGAACTGGTAAACTCGCCCCAGAAAAGCGAACCTGAGATACTTCCGTGACGCCCGATGCATCGGAACGTGGAAGTAAGCGTCTCGCAGGTCGATGCTGGCTGCGAAATCTCCCTGGTGAATTGATTGGCGGACCGACCTGAAAGTCTCCATGCTGAACTTGGGAGCAATGATAGACTGGTTCAGGATGCTCAGATTGATAACCGGTCGGAGTCGGCCGTCCTTCTTCGGCACCAAGAACAGGCGGGAATAGAAACCCACTGACTGAACGTTCTTGACGACCTCGATCGCCCCCTTTGCCAGGAGATTGGCAATCTCCGTGGACAAAAGTTCCCGACGTAAAACGTCTGAAGGAACTGTGGTTGGAAGAGGCACCCTTGACAGAGTGGGGTGCCGTCGGAAGGATATGCGCAGCCCGGACCGAACAACATCTAACACCCATGGATCGGATGTGATGGTGGTCCAATGGTCTGCGAACTCTGCTATCCTTCCTCCAACCTGGGACGAGTCGAGGTGAGGACCTTCATTTCGAGCCCCGATGAGGCCCGCAAGAGGAGAAACCACCTCCTCTGCTAAATGAAGAATCCTGAGACTTCCCTCGATTCTGCCGACCCCTACCTTTACCCCGTGAGTAAGAAGTAGAGGCGGCGGCAGAAGGACCAGCCTTTTGCTTCACAGAGGAAGCAGAAGGGTACTTGTTAGGCTTGGAACGGCCCTTGCCTCCCCGAGAAGGCTGATCAAGCTGACGAAACAGCAGCTGATCTTTGGAATAACGTAGGACGTCATCCCGGACCGTCAACACGGAACCATGGAAAAGTTGCGGACCTGCCAAAGAAGCAGATCGAAGAGTAGCACGCTGCTCCTCGGGAAGGGATCGTCCTGTGTCCAGCACAGCGTCCCTTCGAACTAATTCCAAATTGGCCGTGTTACAGGCATGAGTGTGAGTAAGGTGCATAAGCGCCTTGGACAGCACACGCAAAGGAGCCTGTACCTCGTCAAACTTATCTGGAGGCAGATAAGCAGCCAAAGCTGAGACGACGTGATCTGAGAGAGAAAGCATGCCAAGCATCTCTCTAGATAAGCCCAACGTGGACTCCAGAGTCGTCATTGGAATGACGGCAGACTTGGGCTTGGAAAGCCCGGGGGAAGTGGAGTCCTGATCCAGAACCGTCAAAGTCTGGCAGACTGACGGATTGGCGGAATCGTAGGAACGATAACGCACAGGAGGCAAAAAGGTGTCAACCCTGGTGAAGAACGAAGTCTTCAAAGCCTTGGAATTCAGCTCGGCATCCAATGCTGAAAAAGCCTCAACCACCTGTACCGACTGGCATGGTCGAAGGCGCCCAGAAGCAGGTTGCTCCATAGGCTGTTGGCGCGCGACCGATGATCGCGGCCAGGCTGACACTGTCGGCTGGTTAGCAGGTTTGAGCTCAGGCAGAAACCCAAACACAAAGTCAAGAGCCGCCCCCAAGTCCGAAGACTGCTGGCCCTCGACCTCAAGCATGTCGGACTCCTCCCCAGAGTCGGAAGACACATAGCCCGTCGTGGGCAAACCAGCCGACGCCTCCCATGGTGTCGGGACACCAGAGGAACCGGAAACCGGCCTGTTTCCAATCCCGGGAGGCGGCGCCATAGGAGGCGCCTGGAAACCACCCATAGCCTCGCTGGAAGCAACAGGAAGGCTCTTTGAGAGAACCTGAGTGAGTAAGGAGAGGGCCTCCCTAAGCTCACTGCCTGTACCGACCGGTTCGACAGGGGAGCGAACCGGCAAAGTGGCTTCACTTCTGACCCTCTTAACCAGCGAAGGGTCACGATCCTCCAAAACACCCGATGCGGGACGATGGGCGGCAGCCGAAACATCTGAAGGCAGACGTGTATAAGGGTACGATGCACCCCGAGGATCAATATTGCGAGAACTCATGAGAGTCACCGCGGACCTCTGCGGGGCAGAAGGTCCAGGCTGCACAAAAGGCGATGGTCCCCCAAAACTGGTCGTGTGACCAGAGTGAGTGGACGGAAACGCCACGGAGTTCATAGTGTTTCCACTACGAACATCCGAATCCAAAGACACAACTGTGGTACTCGACGGCGACGAGACCACAGCGATGGGCTCGGCCGGCAGCCCCTTCCGACTTCGCCGAGTTGAAGTCAGGGAAGGCTGGGGCCGATATCCCACGTCCACAGTATCGGACAGTTCTGCAGTCCCCTGCAGCGAAAAGCCGAGGCCGGCTGAAACAGACAATGAAGCAGACGGACCAGCAGCAGTAGTAGATACGTCGAGAGTCGTTGAGGCTGGTGAAAAAATGGAGAGAGCACACCGGCTCGGCTCCGAAGGAGGAGTCACAACCCTAGTGACAGCCTCAGATGTCGACTGGAGGGGGACCGTAGTCCCGGAACCAGGCATCTCTACACCAGAACACTCAACGGCTCCCGCAGTATCCACCACAGGAAAAGACTGCACATCCCCCACGGAGGAGGAATAACTCTCACCAGACAAAGTCGGCTCGGGAGGCCCCGAACGACCACGTTCTCCTTTCCCGCGGGAGCGGGAGGCACGGCCACGAGAACGAACGACACGATTTACTGACGCCCAAAAGGTGGAAGACCATGTTCCACAGACACCACACGGCCGCTCGGCCGAACACCCATTACAGGAGGAACACGACGAATGTACATCGTCCACATGCTTAGGCAGCAGACACTGCCCACAAGGAATTGTCCTAGGCATGAAAGAGGTGAGAGGAGCAGAGAAGGTGAGATCAGAAAACAGAACACCCCCAAAGAGAGAAAGGTGACAGAAACAAAGACCCCAGACGGTCGACCGGGAACCACCCAACAGGAAGACTACTCTCAACAGAAAGAAGAAACACTGTAGGAGTGGTACCCCGCTGACACCTAACTCTAACACAATTAGAAAAATTTGCAAAAAAAGCATGAACAATAATTGTGAAAATCTAAGTCCGAACCGCGTGGCCCGCGAAAATCGCGCGCGACCCGAGAGAGAGCAAATAAATATACATTATGGACATACAATAGAAAAAAAGAGAATATAAAACACTGTTCCTGAGAATACAAAGGATACACTGTGGTATAATGAATCAGGAAACATCAAACATCGAGCTGGTGGAACACTGATAAGCGTGCAAAAACATCTCGACACGAAGCGGATTTTAAAAAGAATGAGTCTTTAGAGATGGTATATGCGCACTGGCAACGGAAGTCGTGGAGTTGTACTTGGGAGAGAGCGTCCCGTACTGGGTCTGCGTCGGTTGCACTCGACCCAGTTTTGGCTTATTTTTATTGGTGCTTTTGCACCACTTTTCTTTCCCAACTTGCTTGGGAAAGACAAAAATAGAGAGTATTTTATCCGAGTTAGGGACTTCCACTGTAGTGCAAGCCTGAAGTAAACAATTGTGAGTAGGTTGATAAGAAATCCTGTCCATACAGTCCCCCATTGACACCTAACTCCAATAAATATAATAAAATTTATCAACTGAAAAATTTCATGCCCGAACTGCACGGTACGCGAAAGTCACGCACGACACAGAAAATATATAAAACTAGAAAGTGTTTTAGCACACTAAAACATATGTCTCCCCTTCTTTTTGAGGTCAGAGGTCAAAGTCACATGCAGTTCATAAAGGTAGCGGACATGCGGTTTCATGGTGACACATCCACATGTCAAAAAAAAAAAATCTGGTCTGGACAATTACTCCCTATTTAAAGTACATAAATTTGACCTTGAGGTCAAGGTCACATGAAGGTCATGATGACATGTGGTCTCATTGTGATACATCCACATGTCAATCATCTAAGTCCTAGGTCAAAAACAAAAAAGTTCTAAACTGGACAATTATTCCCTATTTGAAGTACATAAATTTGACCTTGAGGTCAGAGGACAAGGTCACATGCAGTTCATCAAGGTAGCGGACATGCGGTTTCATGGTGACACATCCACATGTCCAAAAAAAAGGAATCTGGTCTGGACAATTACTCTCTATTTAAAGTACATAAATTTGACCTTGAGGTCAAGGTCACATGAAGCTCATGATTACATGTGACATGCGGTCTAATTGCGATACATCCACATGTCAAATAGTCCTAGGTCAAAAAACAAAAAAGTTCTGGTCTGGATAATTATTCCCTATTTGAAGTACATAAATTTGACCTTAAGGTCAGAGGTCAAGGTCACATGAAGGTCATCGAGGTACATGACATGCGGTCTCATGGTGACACATCCACATGTCAAATAACCAAGTCCTAGGTCAAAAAACAAAAAAATTCTGGTCTGGACAATTACTCCCTATTTGAAGTACATAAATTTGACCTGGAGGTCAAAGTCACATGAAGGTCACGACATGCAGTCTCATGGTGACACATCCACATGTCAAATAACCAAGTCCTAGGTCAAAAAACAAAAAAATTCTGGTCTGGACAATTACTCCCTATTTGAAGTACATAAATTTGACCTTTAGGTCAAGGTCACATGAAGGTCACAATGGTATGCGACACACCGGCTCATGGTGATACATCCACACACCAAATATCTAAGGCCTGGCTCAAAAGACAAACAAGTTTTGGTCCGGACAAAGTTTCCTTGAAAAAAGCACAAATCTGACCTTCAGATCAAAGGTCAAGGTCACATGAAGGTCACAATGGTATGCTACACACCGACTCATGGTGATACATCCACATGCCAAATATCTAAAGCCTGACTCGAAATACTAAAAAGTTCTGGTCCAGACAGTTTCCCTTAAAAAAGCGCATAAATCTGACCTTCAGGTCAAAGGTCAAGGTCACATGAAGGTCACTATGGTACACTGCACACCAGTTCATGGTGATACATCCACATGCCAAGTATCTAAGGTGTAGGTCAAAAGACAAAAAAGTTATGGCCCGGACAAAGTTTGTGTGATGTTTCCCTTAAAAAAAACACATAAATCTGACCTTCAGGTCAAAGGTCAAGGTCACATGAAGGTCACTATGGTACACTGCACACCGGCTCATGGTGATACATATACAGAACCACACTTATGTTTGAATGGGTTAATGATTACTGGACGAGAGCGAGTGGCGCAGGGATACCACGAGAGTCGGAAGGCTCGAGTGGTTATCCCAGCACCACACGCTCGAGTCCAGTAATCGTTAACCCATTCAAACATAATGTGGTTCTGTATTTATTACACACCCAACCATGAAAAAGAATTCACTGTAATTAATCGCAAATTTAATTAAATAGTCGACAATTTGAACTGTTGAAAGAATTTTAGAGAGAAACGGACAATTTTGTCAGAGAACCAGTCTTAAGTCTTTGACCTTGCCAGATGTAGAATCGCTGTTGATTCATTTTATTCGCAAAAAAATGTCGATCCGAACACTCAAAACTCAAAAGATTGCGTTCAGCATATCAGACGTCACACATTATGAGGTCTGAAATGTGTTTTCAAAATTGTGTGTGCAGGCATCATTATATCTGGAGGATGGAAAATGTACAAGGGTTTTAATTTGAATACGGTGCGAACTGGCCGCTCTGTTTAAATTTCATGCTTTTTAAACTGAAACTAAAAATTATAAGTTTGAACTCGGCTTGACGATACATGCACTACTGCCACAAGGCTATTGCATGTGGACATCGGTCATTTCTGTTCTGCACTGTAACAAACGTACACACTGGACGAGAAAAGACATTTTGTGCAATAATTAACCTTCCGGGGCATTCATTCGATCGTTTGGAGTAACTGAGCCCGAGGCAGTTTGAGATTCCATTCTGACTCTGAGTGAACTCTGCAGCCTTGGTAAGTTTGCACTTTATTTTTCAACATTATAAAGTTTCTGACTTGAAATTTAGCCTTCTTTTTTATTTTACCTCAAGTCTTGATAACCTTTGTTTGAAATGGTCTGCACTTACAAATAAAAGCTTTAGGTTGTCCACATAATACTGCAGATATACAATGGGATAAATATATTGCATGATAACTGCAAGAAAATGTCATGTCTTGTCTCCACAACTTCACAAGTAATTTAGTTTGTACACCATTTTTACACCCCCCCCCCCCCCCCACCCACCCATCAATACCCTGACACATTTTCTTGAAAGTTCACGAAATGAGTATCCACCAGTCTTAGTCAGAGGCTGAAAGAGAAATAAGGGGGGGGGGGGGGGAGGAGGGGTGTTCTCACCAGTGAGCTCCAACTTGTTTTGGTTAATAATATTTTCAAAGATTGATTAATGGTTACATTATTTTGTACTAGTAGACTGTAGTACTATACTTCACCAGTTAGTTATCTGAACGATTCTGTCAATATTTTTTTCTTGGTATCTGGTTCAAAACAAAATAATGTTTTATGTGTCTGCTCCAATATCTTGTCAGTCTTAAATTTGGAATTTGGTATGAATTCTGAATTTGCATTCAGTAAGTAGTTTTAAAGGGGACTGATAGAATGTGGCTAAAATGATAGGCTTTTGGAGAACATTTTCTTGGGGATGGGGGCTGACCAATCAAACTGCCCTGAACTTTTGTTTCAAAATCAATATGCAGTCCCTTGCCTCGAATTTGCCTATGAAAATGCTCTTCCCACTACCCTGATATTTGCCAAAATTATAAAAATACCCCCTCCCTCTGAACAATCTGTTCTGAAAATACCAGTCCCTTTCAATGAAAACTGCAAAATTAACTGCTTATTGGTGAAGGGGGTGAGAGTGCCTCAACCCCCTCCCCATCTCATACACCCATGTAGCTAAGTCACATAGGTGGCATTCGATTTAAGTTTTGTTGCTGAGAATTAAAGCAAAATAATAAATATCCTTGTATAAAACAGAAATACTAGCAAAAATCCTAAATTAGTCATTTAAAAATACAAATCAATCTGTGTCTGGAAAATATTGTCATATTGTCTATGTTTTAAATATTCTAATAATTATTTTTGAATTTCATGGAAGTCATCTCATAAAACTGACAATATATTGCATTCATCAGACCACATGTATTTACCACCCCTCCTCCCCCCCCCCCCCTTTCATGGTCTCATTCCCACCCTACTCGAGACTTTTCAGAATTTCTGTAGTGGGTAGCTGGTAACATTATTAAATTTCCCCAGTACAAACTCTAGAAAGTCATATTTTAGCAATACTATACCCCCCCCCCCCCCCCCTAAAAAAGCCCTTCCCCCTGCCCCCACAAAAAAATAAAATAAAATAAACCTGTTGCCCCAACACCCACTAGCACGTAAAAACATTGGTTCCACAAATGTAAAATACCGAGTTTTTCTTATAAAACCAGGCTTTTCATTCTTCCGAATTTACTTTCTTTATTCAGCTAGCGGGGGGTGGGAGGCGAGGGGTGGAGAGGTGGTCATCTAGTAAGGGTGGAATTGATGGAGATAGTTAATTAGTAACTGCATGTACTAGCTATCAAACATCTTCAGATGCTGCGCTGTCATTGTCGAAGTGTGAATCAAATAGGATTACACAGTAGACCTCGTAGGCCTATCGACTCGTCGGCAGCACGTAACGGTGAGGGCAACATTGTAACAAAGTTTTTTTAGAACTGTACTAGTGGCTGGCTGCAATATCGAACCCAGTTGGACTTTTTTGCACTAAATTTAATTCAGTTTTCTCGATTTTCAATAATGAAAGCAAAGGTTGAGTTTCACTGTTCAATTTCTTGACAGAGATCATGTGTCTTTCATGACTTTCAACAGTGTTTAGCATAGTTGTGCATCAAACATTTTGTAATGAGAATCGGTAATTCCGACAGATAAATATAGCTGATGGTTCTCATTGGTTATATTCCACTGAACACTGCAAACTAAAAGAACCAGTCTAACGAGAGAACTTGTGCACGCGAAGGGTACTTTTTATCGGATTGCACTAGAGCTTTCTGGTTAAAATTACCGCATGCCCCTAAAATCCATGTGATCGTGACAAATACAGTTACGGGTGTGTAATAAATCCACATGCCAAGTATCTAAGGTGTAGGTCAAAAGACAAAAAAGTTATGGCCCGGACAAAGTTTGTATGAGAAGAAGAAGAAGAAGAAGAAGAAGAAGAAGAAGAAGAAGAAAAGAAGAAGAAGAAGAAGAAAAGAAGAAGAAGAAAGAAGAAGAAGAAGAAGAAGAAGAAGAAGAAGAATATGCACTAAAACAATTTGTCTCCCTTCTGGAAAGGGGAGACATAATACAATGAAAATGTGGTTAAAAATAATAATGAGAATATATAAAACACAGTCCTGTTATTATACGATCCTCAGATCCATAATTCCAGTCACAGGTAACCATTATCAACGAACTGAATTATCACTGTTTCTGAATACAAAATGGACGTCCTGCCACATGGGCGGATGAAAAAAGAATGATTCATTAGTGACTGCCTCCACACTGGTTCCGCAAGTTTGTACTAAGAGAAGAGCGTCCCTTACTGGATGTGCACCGATGGCGCCCGACCCAGTTTTGGCTTATTTTTTTCTTGCTTTTGCACCACTTTTCTTACCCAAATCACTTAGGAAAGATCAAAATAGAGAGTATATTTTCCGAGTTAGGGTCTTCCACTGTAGTGCAAACCTGTAGTACACAATTGTAAGGTAGGCTGATAAGAAAATGAAACTAGTCTTGGGTTACAAACTGCTGCCAATGTAATCTGATTGTGATTGTGATTTTTTAAATGACAGCCCATTTTATAGAACTTGTACCCCTGATATTGTAGACTGGGTACTATAAAATAGTAAAATCAATATAGCTCACTTCTGCATATTTATACTTGTAGACAAGCACTGCTTCACTTCTTAGCTTATTACTAGTAATCAAAAGAGAACAGCACATGAAAATAGCATTTACAAGCTGATCTTTGCAATGTGGGGGTTGACCCTTAGGGTCTCAGAATTTTTCTGGAATTTCCTCAATGCCAGTCTCCGAGTCTACTTACTGGCCTGGTAGTGATTCCCAGTCATGTCATGGCTGCCTATAGAGGCAGCCAAGACTTGACTAGAAACCACTGCCAGTAAAATCTGAAAAGACTTTGTCATGATATCAGAGTACAGTACAGAGGAACCCTGTTAACTGAATAGCCACTTTGCCAATGAAAATTATTCAATTAACAGGAGTATTCAGTTAACAGGGATTGTGCCACTTTCCTGTATTCTAGAGATAAACTTAGCATTTATTCTATTATATCTTGTTTGACAGAGCTCCATGAGCTCTGTCAAACAAGATATAATAGATTAAATGCCTGTATTGAATGTACTGAGGCCAAATAGGTCTATAAACAAAGGTAAACTGGGGAGAGTTGGGGTAATTTCTAGACAGATTACAATATTTTTAATTCAATAAATAGGAGTCTACTCTATAACCTATATCCAATTAACAGGTCAAATTTGTATAGTAGGTATGGTAAATGGTTTTGTGTTGGGAAATTATATTCAGTTAACAGAGTTATTCAGTTAAGAGATATCCAGTTAAGTGGGCTCCACTGTACCTGTTCTGAGGCACAAGACTTTGTCAGCACTGGATCTGGGGGTTGAAGGGTCAATGCAATGTTGTTAAATTTCTATTGTATTTGAAAAATGGCTAACAGTTCACTTCTGTCAGGAAGTTTCAGTTTGTCTGGATTAAATTCCTAACTATCACCAACCTATACTGACTGCACAGTTATAAATTAAAGAGATCACTGGTATTTTTGAGCTTGTTGAAATTTGAAATTAAAATGTCAGCTTGTGTTTTACAATGATTGAAGGTGGCTGTAGACATAAAAGAAACATAAATTTTATTGTCACCAAACAATGTTAAAAGTCGATACCTGGATGACATGAACCACTTTGACTGCTTCAATGCCATGAGCTATGATAATGACTGATAGAGGAATGATCTGTTTATTTTATATTTGTTTTTATCTCATAAATGGCCGTTTATTTGAACAATAAAAGCGTTGGATAAATTTTTGCTTAAATTACCTAGTAGTGTGATAAATTTTCCCCAAAGGTTTAACACTAAAAGAATTTATTCCCGTAGTAGCGACAGACTTGTTGACCTCTGGCCCCTACCACATTTGTCTAGCATAATTAATAGTTCGATTGTTGATTTCGTTAAATCTTTTGGAAAGTATTACACAATGCCAGTAGAAAACACCACCCACTGTCATATAATAAAGTATTTTTGCAAGTTTAGCTCAAGTTTGTAGGGGAATTATTTTTAGACAGAAATGTATTACTGCGCCTTGTTTATTTTTGCCAATTTTGCTGGTCCATCAAACTGGACGAATGTGCTCCTCACTTCTCGCTGTGTTTTGTAGCGAATTATAGCACGATTTTGCCGCGACTGCCCTATAGAAGATTTATGGGATAAACAAAATAAATGTATATGTTTTCAAGTAAAACATTTATTCTACTCGTAGAATTAAGAATGAAACCGGCTCGCCAGAAGCTCGTCGGTTTCATTCTTAATCCTACTCGTAGAATAAATTTTTTACTTGAAAACACTATACATTTATTCTATATTTATCTCATAAATGGCTGTTTATTCGAACAATAAAAGCCTTGGATAAATTTTTGCTTTATTCACCTAGTAGGGTGATAAATTTTCCCTGTAGGTTTAACACTGAAAGAATTTATTCCTGAGTAGAGACAGACTTGTTGACCTCTGACCTCTACTGCATTCGTGTTCTTGTGACCTGTTTTACGCTAGTGGGAGACATAATAAATGAACATTTATTGAGAGCTGAGTCACTGACCGTCGCTTAAATGTTTAGTTTTAAAATATATGACACATTTCAACTCTGCCCAACAATAAAACGAACAACAATTAACAAAGAAAACACAAATTAAATCAATCAAAACACAGCATTGAAAAGCATACAAGTCTGATTGTGAAAGGTGGTGGCAAGATGATTGATGTTTCATTTTCCAAATTAGGAAAGTGTAAAGAAACAAATGCATGTGTTGTTTGCTTTGTTTATAAAACTCAAGTCGAATCGAAGACGAAAAAAACAACAATAAACAACGAAAATAAGAAAGATAAACATTGTTCATTTAATAAAGTATTTTTGCAAGCTTAGCTCAAGTTTATAGGGAAATTATTTTTAGACAGAAATGTAAAACTGCGCCTTGTTTATTTTTGGCAGTTTTGCTTGTTGATCGAATTGGACCAATGTGCTCTTCACTTCTAGCAGTGTTTTGCAGTGAGTAACAGCACGATTTGGCCACGACTCCCCAGTAAATGATTTATGGGATGAACAAAATAAACGTATAGTGTTTTCAAGTAAAAAATTTATTCTACTTGTAGGATTAAGAATGAAACCGACTCGCCAGAGGCTCATCGGTTTCATTCTTAATCCTACGAGTAGAATAAATTTTTTACTTGAAAACACATACACGTTTATGAGTAATCTGTTTGTTTATTTTTTATTTGTTTTTATCACTTTCTGCTGCAGTGGCTTTCTTGTGATCTCAGAAAAGCTGATTACCTATGAACAGTGGCACTGTGTACTAAGGTGTACTACACGTCAAAGTTGCCCTTGTCTTCAACCAATGCTAACCCTGCTTGTGCTGAGTTAGTACATTGGAGAGTCTGACATTTGCTCGCCACTGCTGAGTGGGTCTCTCAATGGGTACTTTGGCAGCCTCCACCCATAAGCCTGTCTGACAAGAGGTGACCTTGGCTGTGGAAAGTGTCGAAAATCTCATTAAAGGTAGCCAGTCAATTTTTAAAAATGAAAAACAATGGAACCATCTTTAAGTTAATTGAAAATTAAGAGAGAATTATTCATTTAACAGGAGTATTCAATTAACATGGATTTGGCCACTTTTGCGTATTCTATAGATAAAGAGAGCATTTATTCTATTGTATCTTGTTTGACAGAGCTCATGGATATAATATAATGGATATAATAGATCAAATGTCTGTATTGGATGTACAGTCAAATTTGTAAAAAAAAATATGGAAAATGAATTTGTGTTTGCAATCAATAAACAATTAAGAGGTATAGAATTAAGTGGGCTCCACTGTACCTTTAGCCAACACGCAGCTCTCCGTAACCTTCTCCTACCAATTCCATTGCATTCCTTCCAGCATTGACCATTTCACAATGCAAATAGCATATTGTGGGTTCAATCCCACACAAAAGAGTTTTCTTTGGCTCTAACCACCTAGCAAATTTATACTAAACCATCTACACATCATCTGGCCACAGGAAAACTCTAAAAGAGAATGAAACTTCATTAACTGGGACTTTTGGACTGATTCAATCAATTGGGGGGAGGGGGGGCAGATTACAGGCATTTCAATTCTCTGGCTGTTCTCATTGGCAGTAGCACTTGACTAGAAACAATTTGAAAACCAACAAGATGCAATGCCACCGGTATCCCCCACCAGAAACAATAAAAGTTGAAATTTGGTTTAAGTTAAAAAAAAGTGGATAAAGGCCCATAACTCTACAAAAAAAATGGACAAAACCTGTTACCTGTGAATATCCTTTCCCCCATAGTGGTCTATCAGCATACCAAAGATCATATAAAAGCAACATCCACTATCTGAGAAATGAAGATCCAAAGGATGGATGGATGAACTGATGGATGAACAGATGGGTGAATGCCTAGACAAATGGACGGATGGACAGAACTCATTTCTTTATCCCCCACAAACTTTGATTTGGTGGGGGATAATGAATGGATACCTTTTTCCTGAGCTGGGAGGTTTTAGTTTTTCAGATTCATTTTTGGTTTGGGCTCGATTTCAGGAAAATCCTTGGCTTCGGTTTGGTTTTTCTAAGTTATGTTAAGAACATATAATAAATATCACTTCAGGTTCCTTTACTTGAAAAAAACCTGCAATAGATTGTACGACACCTCTCACCACAAAAAAGCACCATCTACAAGTATTACCATTGGATTCAGCCATCACCATTGGATTCAGCCTGACTTCCCTTTGACCACTTTTAGGGGCTCTAGTGGATCAGTTACATAAATTAGGGTAACAGATGTTTATTAATAAATAGAGAGTAATCGCTTGACTGGAATGGTTACGTGAAATAATTCATGAGAGGTGAGGAACGTTGTACAAACACGAGTGAGCGAATGCGCTTGAGTGTTTTACAATATAGTTCCTCGCCTCGAATATTTATATTTATTTATTGGTGTTTAAGGTCACATACTTATGCACAATGGCTAATCGTGACCGTGACAGTTTTACGGGTGGAGGAAGCCGGAGTACCCAGAGAGAACCACCGAGCAACGATGAGCAGCTGTCAGCTCTCCAACATCATAACTCTGAACACTGCACCGCAGCACAGGCAGGGTGTGATTGGTTGAAGACATGCGCACCATCGACGTGCAGTACGCCTCAGTACACAGCGTCATCCTCGCCTCGAATGAATTATTTCACGTAACCAGTCCAGTCAAGCGATTACTCTGTTTATTACTTTTCATTATTAATGATAATTATATTATTTAACCCTTTACCCAACGTAACGGCCAAAACCGGCCAGCGCTATTCTCAAAAATCACCAATTAATTTTCATTATTTTTTCATTTTTTGTCTCTAAAACATAGCTTATGACCCCTCACTGGAACGAGCTCGTCGAGCTTGTTCCAATGAAGGGTCATAACCTATATTTTTAAGACAAAAAATGAAAATAATAGTTATTCAAGAATTTCTTTTGCAAGTGTCGTCTGTTTTTCATGTTAGGTAAAGGGTTAAAAAAAAAAAAAAAAAAAATGCTGATAGGATCGCCGATCCAAAGTCGAGTTGTGACAGCACAAAACGTGGGTTTAATCATTACCAACTTATTGTCTGGAAACCAATTGTTTACAATTTACTAAGTGATGGGTCACTGTGACCTTGACCTTTGACCTAGTGATTCCAAAATAAATAGGGCTCCTACTTGCACCAATGCCAACCTACCTATGAAGTTTCATGAATGTGGGTCAAACCTTTATCGGGTTACCATCCGGAAACCAACTGTTTACGATTTACTATGTTGAAGATCACTGTGACCTTAACCTTTCACCTAGCGAGTCCAAAATAAATAGTGTTCTTCCTCACACTGATGCCAACCTACCTATGAAGTTTCATGAAAGTGGGTCGAACCATTATCAAGTTATGATCCGGAAACCAATTGTTTTGATTTACTATGTTCAGGGTCACTATGACCTTGACCTTTGACTTAGTGAGTCCAAAATATATAAGGTTCTTCCTCTCATGAAGGCCAACCTACACATGAAGTTTCATGAAGGTGGGTTGAACCATAGTTAAGTTATCATTCAGAAACCAATTGTTTATGATTTACTATGTTCAAGGTCACTGTGACCTTGACCTTTGACCTAGCGAGTCCAAAAGAAATAGGGTTCTTCCTCTCACCGGTGCCAACCTACCTATGAAGTTTCATGAATGTGAGTTGAACCATTATCAAGTTATCATCCGGAAACCAATTGTTTAAGATTTACTACGTTCAAGGTCACTGTGACCTTGACCTTCGAGGTAGCATGTCCAAAATCAATAGGGTTCTTCCTCCCACCAAGACCAACCTATGTATGAAGTTTAATGAATGTGAGTGAACCACTATCAAGTTATCATCCGGAAACCAATTGTTTACGCCCGCCCACCCGCACGCCAGCCCACCCACCCGCCCGCCCGGACACCCTCCCGCCATTCACCAAACTATAAGTCGAGTTTGACTTCGTCACAACTCGACTAAAAATGAAGTCCCCATTACACCCACGGCAAAGTGTCTTCGTTTATGTGCACGGATACATGACACAATTGTTGATTGCATAATTCACTTGTGACGTTATCGTTTATAATCAAACCCGAAAATCTCAGTAAATCACACTTTGGAAAGTAATAAAGTTAATCTAATCTATGTTGTGTTTCCATTTTCACATTTTCTCCCTTATTGACCCATCTGGTGGACGAGTCAATGAGGAAGAAAACGTAACAATGAGCATTTGACATATTCGCCCCTTTGCCAGATACATTAAGAGTTAAGAGTCCATAGGGGCCACTTGTACAGTTCCCTCCCAGTAAGATAGTTTCATCAGTTTATGCACAAACACAGTTGAAACACAGTTGAAACCATTTGGTCATTTTTTGCTAGTGTGGCAGCATTAAAATGCCAGGTGACACTTAGTTCCAACATCAGCCATTCTTTCTTTTCGTAAATATAATAAACTAGTATTTCAGCATTTGCGCACAAAAATGTTAGATTAATTACAATTATTCACTGCAAACTTAAAGGATGCCATTGAATGGACCAAATTAGTCATTTGTCCCAGCATGCATTATATTCTACTGAAAAATGCTATGAACTGTAAAGATTAAATCTGATCTCTAAACTATCTGACAGACTCAAAAACAATTGAATTCACCACTCGGCTCTTCACAGCTCCGTTTAACCCTTTACCTAACATGAAAAGCAGACGAGACTTGTAAAAAATATTCTTGAATAACTAAATTTTTTTCATTTTTTGTCTCAAAAACATAGGTTATGACCCCTCGTTGGAATGAGCTGATTGAGCTCATTCCAACAAGGGGTCATAACCTATGTTTTTGAGAGAAAAAATGAAAAAAATAATGAACATTAATTGGCGATTTTTTACAATAGCGCCTACTGGTTTTGCTCGTTACGTTGGGTAAAGGGTTAATTCCTTGGTTATTACTTTACGATATTGATTGCGAAGCTGTTTCAACTGTTCTGGCATGCCACATCAAATGTTCTATTGTCTCATTATTGTATATATATTGCTGTTTTTACATTGTTAATTCACTTTGTGTTGGAAGTCTCCGCAAAAGTCATCATTCTACGTTCCAGTCGGATGCTCGATTGTTCGTAGTTTATTCCAAAATATATTGATGTTCATTTTTATCATAAATTTTAAAATAAACCGCTAATTCTCCCAAGAGGTATTTATTTGAACATTTAAACCCAGAAACCGCTCTTCTATACTAGGTCTTGTAGTTCGGTTTTCCAGTTTGCCACACCAGAACCAAAACTGAAAACAAAATAAAAAAGGCTCAGCTCAATCTTTTTCAATACTGAATGGAAAAAGGTTGAGAAGAGATGAAACTACCCGGCAAATAAGTAGCTGGAGGAAGTGTTATTGTTGAAGCTGCAGAAGAACAAAGGGAGCTAGGGGAAATATGCATCTCTTTCATAGCATGTAGGTAAAATCATAAACCCCACACAGAGATAACAGGTAACAAGCACAAAAGTGTGATTTATAGTCAAAGGAAATATACTTGGAATTTTGGCAAGAAAACAATGTACAGTTTTATGTTGAATTTATTGGTCTCAATTTATATGATTCCAGCAAAATCAAAACCAATTAATTGGGCAATTAATTTAATCTCAGCGACTTTTCTGGGCATTTTTAGTGCTTCGCTGGCCCAGTTTTGTCTTGGAATGGTTACCCTGTGTTTTGTATTATTTTTGTATAAGAAATTATATGTCACTTTCATTGGTTTTGGTTATATTCTAGCTTTGTAGTGGAATATTAACCTTTCATCAAATGAATCAACCAAATCTAATCAGTATTAACTCTCAAAGGACTAATTCTGACTTTGGTCACTTTTTGCTGTAACAAAACAGGTGCCCCAACATGCAGACTTGGGTAAACTTGTAAGCTACATATACTTAAAAGTACTTTGGCTGTTTGTCTTTAGGGAAGTCTTGGATGCCTATGTAGGCCACAAAGGATTCTCTATAAACAACTGCAAAGCCAAGTGTGTATAACAAGTTATTAACCCTTTACCTAACATGGCAGCCAAAAACGGCAAAAAAATTAACCAGAATCAGGCTACCACAACCTAAAATATCTTGTAAGTTTCTCAATAAAACCATACAAATATAGATATCATTAGAACCAGCTCATTGAGCTGGTTCTAATGATATCCATATTTGTATGGCTTTATTGAAAAATTGTGAAATTTGTTTTCAAAAATTGTGAAATTTAATTTATTTTTAAAAAATACTGCATTAGGTAACGGGTTAAATGAAAATAGAATATGTTTTCATTTTTGCAATTCACTGTTCCAATGAGGGGTCATAAGCCAAGTTTGAAAGCATTTTTGAGAGTAGTACTTTTGGTTTTGGTGGTTATGTTGGGTAAAAAGTTGATACAGAGAAGATTTACACTAAGACTGTACAGTACGCAGGGTTAGTCAGGCTTTCTGGTTACAAAAAAATGGTAACTGCCATATCATATACTACATGAAAATGTACACTCACTACAGTTGGGTGGGGGCGTGGTGGCTTCGCGGTAACCGGTTCTCGTCAGATCACCGAAGTTAAGCAACGTCGAGCACAGTTAGTAGTTGGATGGGTGACCATTTCAGCGACTGGTTCGTGCTCCCACGTTGTGTCCTTGGGCAAGGCACTTAACCCCAATTGCCTACATGGGGGCACGATGACGCTGTGTACTAAGGCATACTGCACGTCGATGGTGCGCATGTCTCCAACCAATCTAACCCTGCCTGTGCTGAGGTGCAGAGTTCAGAGTTATGATGTTGGAGAGCTGACAGCTGCTCGTCGTTGCTCGGTGGTTCTCTCCGGGTACTCCGGCTTCCTCCACCCGTAAAACTGTCACTGACATGATATGACCCTGGCTGTTAATGTGTTGTTAAACCATAATAAATAAATAAATAAATAAATAACTACGGTTGGGCAATGCACAGAGTTAGTCGAATAAAATAGATGATCTTATTTATAACTATTTATTTTTTTATTTATTGGGGTTTAAGGTCACCTACTTATGCACAATGGCTAATCGTGACCGTGACAGTTTTACGGGTGGAGGAAGCCGGAGTACCCGGAGAGAACCACCGAGCAGCGACGAGCAGCTGTCAGCTCTCCAACATCGTAACTCTGAACTCTGCACCGCAGCACAGGCAGGGTTAGATTGGTTGAAGATATGCGTACCATCGACGTGCAGTTCGCCTCAGTACACAGCGTCATCGTGCCCCCATGTAGGCAATCGGGGTGAAGTGTCTTGCGCAAGGACACAACGCGGTTGCTGCAGGTGGGATTCGAACCGAGGACCTCTCGGCTTGCAGCCTGCACCTCTACCAACTGAGCCACCGCACCCCCCTTATTTATAACTAGAAAGAAAAGATTGACTAACAGTGTGCATTGCACAGAGCTAGTTGGTAAGGTAACATACACTGACTAACCACAGGAATTGCACAGGATTACTTGATAGGCTGACATATAACACACTACATGAAATTTCTTATACTGGGTTGTGGAAATTTTTTTAACCCTTTACCTAACATGAAAAGCAGAGGACACTTGCAAAAAAATTTTTTAAATAACTCATTTTTTTCAGTTTTTGTCTCAAAAACATAGGTTTTGACCCCTCATTGGAACGAGCTCGATGAGCTCGTTCCAATGAGGGGTCATAACCTATGTTTTTGAGACAAAAAATTAAAAAATAATGAAAATTAATTTGCGATTTTTGAGAATAGCGCTGGCCGGATTTGGCCGTTACGTTGGGTAAAGGGTTAAAGTGAATTCTATTTTCAATTAATACCTTGATGTTCACAGAGTGTCAAAATTCCGTAAAAATGTATAAAAATCCAGGCCTTGCAAAATTCACCAGATTACCTGACAAATCTGGTAATTTTCCAGCCTGTCAGACAAAAATTAAAAGAATATAGGACCAAATGTCAGACTACCAGAACATCAAGAGATTTCAATGCTTCGTGTACTTCACAACAGTGAATGGTTATGCTACTGTGGGGCAATCGAGACTGTGCTGGTAGGGAGGAAATTGTGTGGTCCACAGTTAAGACAGAACTGAAGTATTCATTAAATACTTCAGCTTTCTCCTTATTTGTGGGATATGTTTTATTTTGAAGGTACCTGATGGGATTCCTGATGTAATACTGCCAATACATGATTTAAGGGTTTTGCACCATTGCGATGGTGATGTTCAGTGTGGACTGTACTTTGGCGAAACATGTGGCCTTAGCCTTCCAAATAGCTGAGACTACTTTGTTTCTCTTTTGTTTATATTTCACCCACACATGCGGAAGGTCATTGCACTAAGCTATATGAGATAGCCTTTTTCTTTGTATTAAAAGTAACCTTATCTCATTGTGCATCAATTTTGGTTGGTTTAGTCTTGCAGTAGTCATTTTGTTAGGTATATAATGGGAAGCAAAGTCAAAAAACGTGTTAGTGAAATCTGTAGTGAAATCTGAGACAATCGTCTCCAAACACAAACCATTGAAGATAGTGTCCCAAGTTTCAGAGGCAATAGCTGCATTTAAAGCCTCATACTTACCTTGGGTATACAACCATATGCGTCTTTTGAAACAGAAGGGCGCTGGCTTTGCAAATTCAACTTCAAGAGAGATTGGACAGTGGAAGCGACGAATCATGTTGGGAACAAATGCATTTGAAATTGTCTGAGTTGGGTAAAGTCATATATACATATATAAGTCATATATTGCAAAAATAAGTGTAAGAGAGTATTTTTTGTTCTCAGAATGCAAAGTTAGCATTTCCACACATTTCCTAACTGATGTTTGGAAACAATGTTGCACAGAAAGAAATGCACAAAGTTTAGGGTTCAGTATTTTCAGGACTGATAAATCTATTTATTTATTTATAGGTGGTTAAGGTCACATACTTATGCACAATGGCTAATTGTGACCGTGACGACTGATAAATCATCTCCATCTCCAGGTCTGATGATACATGTATTTCAATATTTACCAGATCAAATGTCCTGTGAAAGTGGAGTCAGTTTTACAAGACCTGAAAATCTCCAGGCCTTTAAGAGTTAAACAGAAATTCCCATTCTAATTTTTATCTCCAATGTTTGTTTCCAAAACATGGATTATGACCACTCATTAGAACGGGCTCAATGAGCGCATTCCAATAACAAGGTGACAGCACTTTGATGAGTAGTTAATTCAATTTCTAGGATCTTCACAGTATATCTTCAAGACTTTTCAAGGAGATGCAAATGTGACAAGAAGGATGTCAACTCCCTGTAGCTCACCAACATTCCTCTTTGATAGTAACTTTGGCAAACACAAGAACTGTATCAAACAGGCTCATAACATGCGACAAGGCTGACCTAAACACAACCTCTTAAAAGTAAAACACAGACACTGACATAAACACTAAGTTAAACATGAAATTCTGAGCTAAACAGAAAACTAAACGTAAGTAAAAAATAAATAAAAAAGTTAAGAGAACGGTTTAAAACACATAGGGTGAGGGTTAAATAGTGGTAGAATGATAATAAACACCATATAGAAGAAATATAAAGGCCATGGGATGAAAAGGGTGTCGTCAGCTGCCATGAATAGAAACGTTAACACACAGAAAATGTCTAAGTGTGAGCTAAACAGAAAACTCAACGTTCAAAAGTTAAAGAGAAATTTGAATTGAAATTCAGTGGACAAGGGTGAAACCATGGTACAATGATAATGAAGAACATATATGAGGAATATAAGCACCATGGGAAGAGAAGGAACACAGCAGGTGACCTAAACACTAAGTTAAACATGAAATTCTGAGCTAAACAGAAAACTAAACGCAACAAAAAATGTCAAGAAAAATGTTTAAAATGCAGAGTATGAGCTGTTAAATCATAGTAGAATGATAATAATCATCATATAGCAGCATTATAAAGGCCATGATATGGAAATAGGGTGAGTAAGTGACCTAAACAAAAACTTGAACATTATTGGACATGTTCGCTGATGCCGACCGATCGAGCCATGCCATGAGCTCAAACAACTAAAGTTGGTGAGCTAAAAATGAAACATTTTCAAACATATTCTGGGCAAAAACAAGGAGGCTCCTCTTTGAGAATTACACATAGTTATGTGAACAAGTGGACTGAGGGAAATAACCAAGACTATATCATATATTAATGTCATAAATACAATCAGATACTCAATCTGTTAGGAAGACATTCTATGCAGTTCAGAAGGTTCATTTTGGTAATATTCAGCTTCATGAATATATTAATGAGGGTGGGAGGGAGATAGAGGAAGTTGAAATGGTGGGGGGGGGGGGGGGGGGGGGGGGGGGCAGGGGACTCCACTTTTTCAATAGACATGCTGTGCATTAACAAAATGAGTTATTTATTATTTATCTGTTTATTGGTGTTTAAGGTCACATATTTCTGCACAATGGCTAATCATAACCACGACAGTTTTATGGGAGGAGGAAGCCAGAGTACCAGGAGAGAACCACCGAGCAATGGTGAGCAACTGTCAGCTCCCCAGCAAACTAACTTCACACAAGCAGGGTTAGCATTGGTTGAAGACAGGTGCACCATCGACGAGCAGTACGCCTTAGTGCACAGCGTCACCGTGCGTCACATGGGCAATGGGGGTGAAGTGTCTTGCCCAAGGACACAACACGGTTGCCGCAGGTGGGATTCAGCCAAGGACCTCTCTGCTTGCAGCCTGCACCTCTACCTACTGAGCCACCGTGCCCCCAACAAAATGAGTTAAAAATGGTGCAAACAAGTCAACATATAGGCATTCCTGTGATAAATTATCTGCAAATCCAAAGATGATTTAGTTGCATTTGGCCAAAGAATCCCACCTTCAGTTCATCTCTTCAATTTCAATTATCTTCCAACCCAAAGGCCAGCCTTCGGGTTGAAAGATGATTGAAGTAGAAGAAACAGACCAGACAGTGACAAAACTGTGGCATCCTTATATAAATAGGAGACTTGCAAGTAAGTGTTTAGTTAAACAAGACTTACCTGAAGGGTAAGGCAACGTTTGACTGTAATTCTGTCTTCTTCAGTAGTTCTAATGTCACTTTGAATTTGGATGTGCTGTGAAGTGAAAGTGTTACAGAATGATCTCAGTGTTAACCAAACAGCAAGAAGTTCTTTTGCATTTATGTGGAGGTCTGTCTCTGCTTCTGACCACCTCTCCCCTGTGGTTTGTGTTCCACAAACACCTCCCCAGGCATAATTTGACGCATCTGATTGCAGAGTTATGTCAGGATTGCCACAGGAGATGGGGGACGTGGTTTCAGTTATATTAGCAATCCAGTAATGTAAGTCCTCTTTAACTTGTGGAGAGATTGCCATCAAGGCATTGAAGTTGCCATAGGCTTGTTTCAGAGCACTGATTTTAGAATTATCTAAATTTCGGTAAAAAAGTTTCCCATATTGAAACTCAGGAAAACTAGCAACCATTTTTCCCACCAATTCTGCGACACTCTGAATAGTGGCATGAATTTTGTGACTCAGCTGTATGCGCAATGTTTGTAACTCATGTGCTTTCTCTGGCGTGAGACTGTCATAGTTGTGGAGTTTAAAATGAAGCCCAAATAAGTTAGGGCGTGGGTTGGTTCCAACATAGATATTTCGGGGTGAATTATAAAAGCGGCATCAAGGCCTAGATTAACTGTGTTCCTGAGGTTATTGCAACAGTCTTCATAGTTCTCACCAACTAAAAACGAATCATCTATGTAAGAAGCATTTAAATGTCCCATGGATCGTAAATGGCCATAAAAAAGCATTTGAAATTTTGGTGAACATTCGGGGCCCCGAATAAAGCCCATTGGGGAGTACACAAAACTGATATTTCACCCCCTCCCAATAAAACCTCAAATATTTTTGGTGAGACTCTTTTATCGGAATTGAATAATAGGCATCTTTCCAATCTACCGATGCCATGAAACAATCCGGTGTCATTAGGTTTAGGGCAGACTGTAGGCTTTGCATTTTAAAATGTTTCTTTTCAACATTTTCATTGAAAAGCTTCAGTTTGAAAATGAGCCTAAATGTTCCATCTTTTTTCGGATGGACAAAAATGTTGGAAATATATTCACCTGCACAATCTGATGTGGCTGGTGAGATTACCCCTTTTTCCACTAATATGGATATTTCATTGGAAATAACCTAATATTCTTGTTTATTAAACGTAATTTTACGTGGTGGAGACATTTGCAAAGGTTTAGATAGAAATTCAATGTGAATTCCAGTGAGGGTATTTAATATCCAACGGTCAGCTGTGATCTTGCGCCAATTGTGGACATGAAATTGCAGCTGTCCTGCCCTGAAATTATTCACAAGGCAGTGTAATTTTGACCGAAGGTTTTGAATTGCTTACCTGATATTGCTTGTCCTGTGCGACAGTGGTGGGAGGTGTCCGTAGGGCGGTCATTGACGAGGAAGAACTGGTCGGATCCTCCACTAGAAGCGTTTGTCCAACTTGTAGTAGGGCTTCTTCCAGTTGGTGTTGTTTCCGGCCTTCCGAAAAAAATGACTTTCCTTTGCCGGCAAACTTGCTGCTTTCTTTAACAATTTACCCAACGTAACGGCCAAAACCGGCCAGCGCTATTCACAAAAGTCGCCAATTAATTTTCATTATTTTTTTCATTTTTTGTCTCAAAAACATAGTTATGACCCCTCTTTGGAACGAGCTCATCGAGCTCGTTCCAATGAGGGGTCATAACCTATGTTTTTGAGACAAAAAATGGAAAAAATTAGTTATTCAAGAATTTTGTTTGCAAGTGTCGTCTGCTTTTCATGTTGGGTAAAGGGTTAAACTGGTGGCTATTTCCTTTGGGATAGTAGCCAAACCGACTAGTGACATCGCTTCCAACTTTATCAGTCTCATTTATATCCTTAATGGATTTAGCCAGATCTTCACCAAAAAGCATAGTGGAGTCATTGTTATTCGCAGAACAAAGGGGAGCATACCTGTTGTTCAAATCAGGTTTGAAGAGCTCTTTCTGGTGCATGGAGATGTCATGGTGTGCCGAGACTGAAAGACTCACCGAGTCAATGAGTGTTTTTATGTTGGCTTCCATGTCCACTGTTGAATTTCGAAATTGTCCCTTCACCAGGTTGTCAAGTACTTGTAAGGTGGCATAGGTGCCCTGCGTTAATTTTAACTGGGCCCTCTAAAGTTTTACATCTCTGGATCGGGAGGAAGATTTGATTTTGCCCCATATCTCCTTGTTCACTTTGGGGACAACAAGATTCTGGACGTTTTGAGGCCGAGTGTATCGCTGCTGGACCATTTTCAGACGTTCCTCACTAAGGCCTTTGTCGGTCAAACTATTGGTGATACGTGCCAGTTGGTCGTTCAGAGCCATCATACATTTGCCAATATTAACTTTTCTCTCACCAAGCTGAATCACAGTAGTCTTTGAAAGTTGGAAACTTCCACTTTCACAGAGCTTCTGTCATCTCTGGTGGGAGGGAGAGACAGGAGAAACAGTGTGAAGTTTCTACCTTGAAATAATTCTTTAATTACTTGAAACAAGAGGCCCCAGGGGGCCTGAGGGCGCTCACCTGACATGGTAGCCTAAATATCAACCCAGGGAATTGATCTGAACAAGTTGCATCTGTCCCTCCTAAGAAAAGCTTATATCAAATATCCAAAGATTCTGACCAGTTGATCTAAAAAAAAAAGAAGATTTATAAAGATCCACAGGGAGCCCAAATATGAACCCAGGATCTTGGCTTGAACAATCTTGAATCTCACCCCCATAAGGATGCTGCATACCAAATATCAAAACATTCCAAAGAAGTATCTGTATCTGAAGAAGATTTTTAAAGAAAATTCCACATTTTGAACTAAGTTTTAATTCCGGTTCCCACATATATGAAACCAGGGACTTGGCTTGAACAAACTTGAATCTCACCCCCTGAAGCATGCTGCATACCAAATACCAAAAGATTCTGATTGGTGGATCTGAAGAAGAAGATTTTTAAAGAATATTCCTCTAACTGCACAAATTTAAACATCTGGCTTCCTATAGAGAGCCCAAATATAGACCCATTGGATTTGATTTCAATAAACTTGTGAAACAATCTTCCAAAGATGTTATATGTGAAATTTGAAAGCTTTTGGAGGAGTGGTTTGGGAGAAGAAGAGTCTTAAATGTTTTTCCCATTATCCACAGTATTGTTACCCACAGTGTTAAAAAAGTGCTGATTCAGCACTTTTTCAAAGTCCTGGAAAAGTACCCTACGATAAATCCGATGACAATTTTTTTTTGGACCATTCTTTTCTGCTGTTCCTCAGGAAGCTTCACACAAAAAAAAAATTCTCATTGCCGTGTAGTTTTGAAGATATGGGGGTTTAAATGTTTTTCTATTTTTAGGTCCTGCAGTTCCCATGGACCGACGGGAAATATTTTTTGACATAAATTAGGTACTTATGACCCAAAAAGCCCTCCTATCAAATTTGGTTCAAATCGGCCTCTCATTTCGGAAAATATAAATTTTGGTACAATTCGGGCTCCCACAGGAAGCCCAAATATGAACCCAGGGACTTGACTTGAACAAACTTGAATCTCACCCCCTAAGGATGCTGCATACCAAATATCAAAACATTCCGACTTCTGGATCTGAAGAAGAAGATTTTTAAAGAAAATTCCTCATTTTGAACTAAGTTATAATTCAGGCTTATGAACCCAGGGACTTGGCTTGAACAAATTTGAATCTCACCCCCCCTAAGGATGCTGCATACCAAATATCAGAAGATTCTGATTGGTGGATCTGAAGAAGAAGTTTTTAAAAGAATATTCCTCATACCGCACTAATTTAAACATTTGGGCTCCCATAGAGAGCCCAAACATGGACCCAGGGATTTGCTTTCAATAAACATGTGAAACAATCTTCCAAAGATGTTATTTGTGAAATATGAAAGCTTTTGGAGCAGTGGTTTGGGAGAAGAGTAGTCTTAAATGTTTTTCCCATTACCCGCAGTGATGTTGACTCAGCACTTTTTCAAAGTCCCGAAAAAGGACCCTATGATAAAACCAATAGCACTTTGTTTTTTACCATTCCATTCTGTTGGTCCTAAGGAAGCTTCAAACCAAATAAGAATTCTCAGTGCCGTGTAGTTTTGGAGATATGAGCATTTTAATTTTTTTCTATTTTTAGCTCCTGCAGTTCCCATGGGGCGACAGGAAAATATTATGGGGCATAAATAAAGTACTTATGACCCAATAAGCCCTGATATCAAATCTGGTTAAAATCAGCCTCTTGGTTTGGAAAATAGAAATTTTGGGTGGGGTGGGGCAAAAATTCTTGCCCCTCCCATAACAAGGGCAAATATAGCTCCCCAAACCTCTCTTGAACAAATCTGAGTCTACACCTCAAAAGGAAGCGGCACACCAAATATCAAGTCTCTGCTACTGCTGGTTTATGAGAAGAAGATTTTTTAAGATTTAAGCACACTTTTTGGGTTTGGCCCTTCCGAGGTGTGAGGCAACTTGATTTGAACAAAATCAAAATGCGATGTCATAACAAACTATTATCTCAGATTTCATTTAAATTGGTTCAGCGGTTTTGGAGGAGAACACGCAAATACCATGTTCACAGATGACGGACGACGGATGATGGACGGTGAGTGATCACTATAGCTCCCCTGACTGAAAGTCAGGTGAGCTAAAAATTCTCACAAAATTCTTACTGATGGAACATCAACATCAAGATCTATCAGCTGAAATGTAATTTTGTTGTTTTTTTTCCCTTCAGAATTCAAGTTTTCTGGAAGTGAAATACAGTAAATACAAATTAATTTCCCTGTATTATTCATACACAGAACCGCACAAGCATTTGAGTGGGTTAACCCTTTACCCAACAAATCAGCTGCATCTGCCTGCGTAATATACAAGTGCGGCTGCTGGAAAAATATTATTTAAAACAAAATTTCAACAAAACCATATCATGTGACCCCTCTTTGGAACGAGCTCGTTGAGATCATTCCAATGAGGGGTCACATGATATGGTTTGGTGGAAATTTTTTTTTAAATTTAAAAAAATGATATTTAAAATAATAAATTTTGATATCGTCTGCATTGGGTAAATGTTAATGTTTATTATACGAGAGGTATTCTGTGTCAAACGAAATGAGTGCGATAAACATTAACCTATTCCAACACTTGTACCATTCTGTACTTATACACACATCTGTAATTTTCTTAAGCAGATCATTTACTGAAATATGAAGTAAGAATTAACCAGTCCTTCGGAGACGTTCAAAAAAAAAAATAAAAAAACGATCAAAATAATTTTCAGAAGCAAGGAACCAGTCTTAATTATTAGTACTGAAATGGTTAACCAGATAATCAGTTTGAAACCAGTTAGCTACCTAACCGATTAGAAAAAACGTTAGCCGGTTATCTGAAATATCGATAGTGATAGTCATTCCAGGTTTAAAATGTAGTAAATCTGTCGCTTCACCTTTGTGATAAACCACACATCGAAGTCGCGTTGTATATATCTTGAGAAATAATTGACTTTGGCATTAAAGACTTTGTTAAAGATCGGCAGTTTCCGTGAGTAATGAGTAATCGCAGAAACTATTCAGTAATATGTATACAAACGAACGTTGTCGAGTACTCGACAACGTTCGTTTGTATACACACTACGGAATAGTTTGAGAATACTGCTTTCCAATTCTTATAGTTTTGGTCCCATATTCAGTGAAATAATGGCCACGGATAACCAGATATTATCTGGTTATAGCTATTGGTTAGTCGGTTACAAAAATGAGCCAACCGTTTCAGCCCTATTAATTATACTTCATTCTTGAGTTTCAATGCTTCAACGCTGCAATCAATGAAACATTCTATGAAAGTGAAACTGAAATACAACTTTGAGTACAACCCCAATTATTATTATTTTCCTCCCTTTTATAACACAGATTTTGAGTGGTTAATATGATCCCCATTAAAAAAAGTCCCTGTATTTTCACAACAATCAATAAATTCAGAAAAATACTTCAATGAGAAAAATAAAACCTCACATGTTTTCCTGCCTGCCATTGCCATACAGAGGTTTAATTCAACTAATTGACAAGTTAAGATTTTAGTCAAGATTATGGTTGTCACTTCTGATTCATTCCAGGTAAATTAAATTTATATCCTTATTGTCCAAGAGAAATGGATGTGTTATTCATTATGCCCACATTAAAGTCAAAGTGCAGTTGTCTGGGTTTTGGTGATCTAAAACTTGCTCAAACATTATTGGTTCAAAGTGATCTCACTCAAAGGATGTTTTCAGATATTGTCTACTCTGTTCCAAGTTGGAACTGCATGCCTGTTGGTGCCATGTTATATTTTAACCCACTACAGTCATTCATACAATATTCATAATGTTGTTCATCAAAAGTTTATAATTAGAAAGTTTCTTTTGATGCCTGTTCAGTTTATAGTGCAAGAGTTTATACAGAAATAACACAAACTTAGGTACTGTAGGCTGGAAAGATAACATACACATTACCAGTGACCAGCCCAGGAGTGAATTTTTGGGAGAAAATAGACTTCTCCTTCTCAGAAAAATAGGGAGAAGTGAAATTTCTAAAGAAAGAAATTCTGAGAAGAGAATTCAATTTAATATTTAAAAATTTGTCAACAGACCTGTCAAACACTAAAAATCAAAATCATGGGATTCAGTGGTGGAGCCAGGGGTGCCTAGAGATCCCAGCCCCCCTAACTCCTTCCCCCCCCCCAAATCCCACTTACTCTTGCCATCCCAAAATCTGAAAAGAATTTTTATGATTTCCTGCTCTCAGTACAGGTATTTGTCCTGAGATTGCACCCCCACCCCACCTCTTCTCTTCACTAGCATGGCTTCTGTACCCCCTCCCCGCCCCCAATTTCAGATCTGCCACTGGTGGGATGTGCCTTGTTCTGTCAGTGAGATTTGGGGACTTAACCCTTTCAACACAGGTGGTATCTTCCATGCCAGTTAAAGGGCAGAAATTGGAAGAGTCCATATCCATTATTTGGGGGTAGAGCAATTAATATTTTTAACATGCAGCCTCCAGGCTGCACGTTAAAAATATTAATTGCTCTACCACACATGTTCACTTAGTAGCCATCCTACTTAATGAAATTATGAGGTATTGTGTTCCTGGACCGGAAAAAAAGGCCTCCTGTTTTGAAAGAGTTAACTGGTACAGTGCTGGAAGCCCATATTAGGGCTTTAATATAAAGGGCCGGTACCCCAGCCAAAAGGTGGCAGATTCTGTGGATATGCTTCGTATTATCTTAGATGTGAAATTACTTGGTCTATATGGGTTTGCCTTGTTACAATTTATAGGAGAGTGCCTCTTGGCACTCTCCTATAAATTGTAATAAGACAAAGACACATGAACAAATTTTGATGAACAAAAATAACTTAGCACTCTAACAGTTAATGAAGATGGAAAAATTGAGAAGAAAAGCTGCATTTCAGCAAAAATCAACATTTTCTTATTTTTAAAGGTGGAGCTATGCTCTTAACATGGTGTATAATTGTTGTGCTTATTTAGTTAATTAGACATCCCTTCAAGATACACAGAAAACTGTCGGGTATCTTTATGTTTCCCACTTCAAATGCCAGTGGAATAAAAGAAACACAACGCAAATCATATTTCTTGTCATTTTGATAACCTTTATTGAATTAAGTTGTGATATATGAATCAATTATCAGTTACTTATGCCTATATCTTCACCAATATCTCTAATTTCAACTGCAGAGGTACATTTTTTACAGAATTATTTTATTCAGTTTTATTTCTCTATGTTTATAATCTGTTCTTTTAAAAACAAACATAAGTTAGAGTATCAAATAGCTTTTTGTGTCCTTTGTTTTGTAAATATAAGGGTTGAATTGAAATGACTGCAAATAAACTACATTTATTACGGCAGTTTCTCAAAATCACACAACGACTTTGATTTGGACCAAACATATTTATTTATTTATTGGTGTTTTAAGGTGATATATTTCTGCACAATGGCTAACCATGACCGTGACAGTTTTATGGGTGGAGGAAGCCGGAGTACCCGGAGAGAACCACCAAGCAATGGTGAGCAACTGTCAGCTCCCCAACATATCAACTCCACACAAGCAGGGTTAGCATTGGCTGAAGGCAGGTGTACCATCGACGTGCAGTACGCCTTAGTACACAACATCACCATGCCCCCACGTGGGCAATGGGGGTGAAGTGGCTTGCTCAAGGACAAAACGCGGTTGCCGCAGGTGGGATTCGAACCGAGGACCTCTCGGCTTGCCACCGCGCCCCCTTGGACCAAACACACAAAATTAGGTGAAGTGAGAGGTGCCAAGATGAAGAAATCACCCACTTTGCCCTCCAGGCTGCTCACTGCACATTACAACATCAAAATAAATGTTCCATTAATCGGAGAACATGAATCCCCAAAAGTATGACTGGTTCCTTTCTGGTGTTGAAAAAGTGCAAAAAGTTGTATCACACATGAGTTCGATACAACTTTATTTTTATCACACATTTTGGAATGTTGTGAACAAACTGTTAATTTTGGATGGGTGTGTAATAAGTTAAATTCATCTCATTTTGCTCTGACCTAGCCACTGTTCTCTGTAGAACTGGATTACTGGAATGCCCAATAGTCACAACTAGAAAACTGTCTCACCTGTCCCCAATTTAGGATGGGCAATTGCAGCTATAAATAAACAAGAGGTCCCAGGGGGCTTCAGGCATCCACCTAGAAAAGTTGTTTAACTGGTAGAGTGCTAAATTATTTTTGGCCACCAAAATTTGTTCACATGTCTTTGTCTTGTTACAATTTATAGCAGAGTGCCTGCGGGCACTCTCCTATAAATTGTAACAAGGCAAATCTTATTAGAGTAAATGGTATCACTTCAAAGATAATATGAAACACAGCCACAGAATTTGAATCCTTTAAGTTGCAGTACCTGCACTTCAGAATAAAGCCCAAATATGGGCTTCTAGCACTCTACCAGTTAAAGAAGTATTTAATTAGCATCTATAGCTAGTTAACACAAAAGAGTAATGAAATCATGTATATATTTATAACTCTGATGTCCATATCAGATGGTTTAATAATGCCCAGATTTCCAGTAATGCAAAACTAGGGAGTCCAAATATCAAGCAATGGACATAACTTGAACAAATTTGAATCTGATGCCACCCCCCCCCCCCCCCCCCACCCCAACCCAAAGGCGCCGTATACCAAGTATCAATAGATTCTTAATGGTAAACCTGAAGAAGGAGATTTTTAAAGATTATCCCTCATATTGCATTAAGTTAAAATTGTGCTCCCATATGGAGCCCAAATAATAATCAAGGGACTTGATTTGAATAAGTATGAATTTTTTTTACCATTCAATTCTACTGGCCCAAAGGATGTTTCTTACGTATTAACAGTTCTCTGTTCCATGTGGTTTGGGAAATATGAGTGTTTAGCTTTTTTGTTGTATGAATCAAGTACTTATAAAGACTCAATAATACCAGATACCAAATTTCATTCAAATTAGCTTATTGGTTCAGAAAACAGAAAAAGTGTTACCCCTCCCATTACAAAGGCAAATACTGCCATACAAACTTTGTACAACTTCATTCTACATCTCAAACAGAAGTTCAATACCAAAAATCATGGAAATATATCGGTTCATGAGAATATGATTTTTAAAAATATTTAATATATATCTAACAATGCTCAACAAAAAAATGTTCCTCAAACGTTTTCAAATTCACTTGCCTTGCAATCGCTAATCACTTTTTAAAGAATATACTGTGAAAAATGAATATGTTGATGATGTTCACATTTTTGTGACAATACAAATTGAAAATTTACAACATATTGTAGTTATTATTGACAATAACAAGTGCCGAGATTGGAAAGTGGATATCATGTTACTAGTTTTCATGCAATGCTGTAAGTGTTCATTTGATGTTTGATGATGTGAATGCTGTTACACTGTTATTGTAGTCACAGCATAAAAGCTTTCACCAAACCTGGAAATAAGCAATCTGTCATGTGCAGAACGAGGGCCCGAAAGGGTGAATGTGGTGATGCTATCCCATACAGCTGGCCAATTTATCCTCTGGGTGCCTCTCTCTGTTTAGGCTTGAGACCTTCATTCAGATTGAGGTTCACAGAGAGTAAATTTAGTGAAGCTACCCTGTGCAGGGTAGCATCACCAAATTGACCCTCTGGGGTCCTCATTGTGCAGATGACAGTCTGCTTATTTTCAGGTCTGGCTTTCACATCATCAAACTTCATCAATGAGAGGCCTTTTAGATGTGATGATTGACCTGACACTGTTTGGTGGGGGAGGGGGGGGGATGTTCCAGCAATCCAGTTGTATGGAGATGTCTGTCACACCACTTCCCAACACTATAATACCTTGTAAAATGATTAAGGTTAAAACTGAAGATTGTTCTGTATCAAAAACTGTGATAGATGTGGTCAGGATAGGCAAAAGTCTGGCTGAAAATTGATAAATACACTAAGATAACCATATGAATAGACAGATAGAGAGACATATTGATGGATGAATGAATCCATGTGTCCATAGAGGATGGATATACATAGTGTTTGATGAGTAGACACAGAATACCATAACATCATCATTGATGGGCTCTACCAAATTTCCCCTCCTCTTCGAGCTCATCCACACACTTCCTTTCAAAGGAGTGAGTGGTGACATGAAAATAAGCCTTCAATTCTTTTTGCCATAAATTAAAGATTCAAATTTCAAATACAATTTAAGAAAGGCAGCCATAAATGAAATACATATGGCAGATGATCCACACAGATTACTCCATAACTGGCAGCTCTTGGAACCTGGGATGAAGTTTTATCAGATTAGAGAAAATAATGGTTTGTATATTTCAGCAGAGGAGTTTCAGATAGTCCATTTGATTTCTTGCTTATTGCAGAATGATAGAGAACATGTCAGGTCCTGTTGACAGAATTACAGATATCGCAAGACAAATGTGTGCTTTGCTTTACTATAATCAGTATGCAGAATAAGAGAATTATGTGGAATGTCATTAATCCTTCCAAGAATCAATTTTATCCTCTACATATTATTAATTTATATTCTGTACTTTTGCATTTTTTAGCCAGATCCAACACTTCTTTGATTGGAAGAATAATGTTTGTCTGTTTGTTAACCCTTTACCTAACATGAAAGGCAGACAACACTTGCAAACAAAATTACTGAACAACAATTTTTTCATTTTTTTTAGTCAAAAACAAAGCTTATTCATTGGAACGAGCTCAATAAGCTTGTTCCAAAGAGGGGTCATAAGTTATGTTTTTGAGACAAAAAATGAAAATAAAAGGCCACACAAAGTAGACCTTCTGTTTCTCAGGCCATTATTTGTAAAATTACATGCGGGTGAGCGGTTTTTTATTTTATTTTTCATTTCAGTAATTACTTCTTTGCCATCAAAAGTTCATGTTCTTGGTTCAAGTTTCAGGCCTCATAATCTACAGAATAGCATGGGTGGTGGTGTATTTCATCCCTTGAGTGCAAGAAGGCTTTGCAATGCTAAAGCATTGCAAAGCCTTCTTGCACTCAAGGGACAAATTCATCAATTTTTTTAACTTGGGTAAAATATCAGACATACATGTAAACCATTTAATTTTTATTTTTTTAAGTTTAAATTGGTTATAAAAAGAGAGCATGCAGCAGCCAAAAGGACCATGCGGGAGGGCCTGAGAAACAGAGTTTTTATTTTTTTTAGGCCTAATTGTGATTTTTGTGAATAGCGCTGGCCGGTTTTGGCCGTTATGTTGGGTAAAGGGTTAAAAAGGGGGTTTAACCCTCTACTCTTGAATGCCTAATAATAGTACAAGGTGAATAGTACAGGGTGGAAAATTGCTGAAAATTAATAATAGTATGTTGTCAAATAATAGTGCAGGGTGGAAAATTCCAAGATGTGAACCAGCTGCTTTCATCAGAGCCATTTTTATCATGCAGAAGTCTGCTGCTTTTTAAGTGGTAAAGTGCTAGATTACGTTCGGTCATCATCATTTTCACATGTCTTTGGCTGCAGGCACTCTCCCATAAATTTGTACCAAGGCAAAACCTTATAGACTAATTAATTCCATTTCTGTGATAGTATGAAGCACACCCACTGAGTATTAGGTTGTTGGGTTTCGGTAACATTACTTCAGAATAAAGCCCAAATATAAGCTTCCAGCTCTCTACCAGTTAACATTTTCATTCCATCTTGTGTTTGCTTGTACCTTACTAGTATGTTTTGGTGAACTTTTCAAGATAAGCAGCTGCTCTGCACATTCGATCGCTGAAAATTAATAATCATATGGGGTCAAATAAGGATCATCCAGCAGGAATTTTGTTCAATTTATTTATTTATTTATTTATTGGTGTTTAAGGTCACATATTTCTGCACAAAGGCTAATCATGACCATGACAGTTTTACGGGTGGAGGAAGCCGGAGTACCCGGAGAGAACCATCGAGCAATGGCGAGCAACTGTCAGCTCCCCAACATACCAACTCCACACAAGCAGGGTTAGCATTGGTTGAAGACAGGTGCACCATCGACGTGCAGTACGCCTTAGTACACCAACACCACCGTGCCCCCACATGGGCAATGGGGGTGAAGTGTCTTGCCCATGGACACAACGCGGTTGCCGCTGGTGGGATTCAAACCGAGGACCTCTCGGCTAGCAGCCTGCACCTCTACCAACTGAGCCACAGCACCCCCCCATACATGTTTGATTATTAGGCACTAAGGAGTAGGGCTGGAGATTTGTATATATTTTCGCCACACTTGTGACAGTCTACATTCTCTGGGTTTGCAGTTGTTTCTGGACAAATCTATATAAGCAGCCAAGACTACTTGTCTAGAAACAACTGTTAAGATACTTAGAGTATAACTTCAACTTTACCTGGAAACTGACTGTTGCAGTAAAAAACAATCAAAATTAAGATTAGGCCTTTGAGAGTTAACTCTGACCTGCTTAGTATTTTCTCCTATTTTTTCATAAAATCCAGTCATGGAAACCGTGATTTTCTTTGATTTTTTCATAAAATCCAGTCATGACTGCTGTGAAGCAGCCATGATTTGATTTTATGATAAAAGTCTCAATGACACTGTAGCTTACCTTGACTTTATGTGGCATTGACGAAATCAATGTTATAATTCTTAATTTAAGTCGCATTTAGGCATTTAAGTAAACTGTCATAATTATTGACTTTTTCTTATTTATCAGAAAAAACCCAACTTAACCCTTTACCTAAAGAATTTTCAAAAAATTTCAACAAAACCAAATCATGTGAACTCAATGGAATGAGCTTATGAAGCTTGTTCCAATCAGGGGGGTCAGATGATACAGTTTTGATGAATTTGTTTTTTAAATTTGAAAAGATAATAAAATAAAATAATAAATTTTGATTATTTATTTATTAAGGTTTAACGACACATTTACAGCTAAGGTCATATCGTGTCAGTGACAGTTTTACGGGTGGAGGAAGCTGGAGTTCCCGGAGAGAACCACCAAGCAATGATGAGCAGCTGCCAGCTCCCCAACATCGTAACTCTGCACTGCAGAACAACCAGGGTTAGATTGGTAAATGACATGCACACCATCGATGTGCTGTACGCCTTAGTACACGGCATCATTGTACCCCCATGTGGACAATCGGGATGAAGTGCCTTGCCCAAGTACACAACGTGGGAGTCCGAATCGATCGCTCAGACAGTCACCCATCCAAGGACTAACCGGGCTCGACGTTGTTTAACTTCGGTCAACTGACGAGAACCAGTTACCGCAACGCCACCGTGCCCTCAAAATAAATTTTGATATCATCTGTATTGTATAAAGGGTTAAAAAGTAAAACAAATACAATGGCCCTTCTAGGCAGCCAACTGAGAGAGAAATACCACATTCTCATCATATCAATTCACCCTGCCATGTTTAAAGAAAATTGATCCATATATATATTGGATGTACTGAAAAAATAAAAGATAGCTGTCATAGAGGCCAACCACAGCCAACATAGGATGTTCTGATCTACTCATCATACTGAGTCAGGCCTGAAAATAAGCTGTCTGACATTTGCAGAATGAGGTTCCCCAGAGGGTGAATTTGATGATGCTATCCCATTCAGTGAGCCAATTTATCCTCTGGTTACCTCTTTCTGTTTAGTTTTGAGACACTGATTCAGATTGAGGTTCACAGAGTGTAAATTTAGTGATGCTACCCTGCACAGCAGGGTAGCATCACTAAATTAACCCTCTGGGGACCTCATTTTGCAGATGACAGTCTGCTTATTTTCTGGCTTGTACTGAGTCATTCTGCAACGTTTCAAGAAAATTGCATAAATACGACCTGCAAGCTGTTCTGGAGAAATCCATGATGGTCACTGCGGCAGCTATTATGAGCAGCCTGCCATGACCAAAATAGGATGTTCTCATCTACTCATCATACTAAGTTACCCTGCCAGGTTTCAAGAAAATGCATGCAGAAATGCGACCTGTAGCCTAGGCTGTGCTGAAGAAACTCCAATATGGCTGAGCATGCATTTGAAGTTTGGTGGTGATCAGAAAAGAACTGCGGGCTGTAGCCTGTGCTGAACAAATTGTGGACAGACGTTCAGTACTCACAGACTAACAGACTGTTGGTCATCCATGCACACCTTGACAATAGCTGTATCTGTTATGTATTTTGTGATTATTTTTTTATTGGTGTTTAAGATCACTTTCAGCATTTAAGGCTATATCATGACCATAACACAAGTAGACAGATTTGAGATTTGGCCAATCATTGACACCTATACGAAAAAACAGTGCACGATAAAAACAGTGCTTCATTATGCCTTAGTTAATTCTCATGTTTCTTTTCTTTTTTTGTAATATAATCATATATGAGGCCCCTCCATTCTGGGCCTAACAAGAGTTTTTTTTAAATGGACACCTATGTTAACCACTTTAGAGAACTTTCACCTAGGGAGTTGTTTACCAGGTCCTAATTACCAGTGAAAGAGAACTTCTTTATTTCTGTAAACAAGCACTTCCAGGGGTTTCGACGAGTGGATGTATTATGGGATATGAATATGTATATAAGAGTGGGTGGATGAAAAAAAGAATGATTTTATGACAGCGATCTAAGACAAAAACTCAGTTATGAAAAATCTCACTTTTGTATATAATGCACTCTCATTTGATGGATTTGTATGGCAATAGACCTGGAAATAATACTAACGGCCATTTAGGTTACGTCAATTGTAAAATACGTGAACAAACTACAGGTTACAACAAGTAATACAACATAACTTTATTAAATTACTAATCTTACATGATTTACCAGAAGGACTTAACGGTCTTTCATAACTATCTCAACTCAAAGGTTGAGTATTGTATCCACATGTGAATAGAATGGCATGCTGATTCCATCTTGCGCTAAAATAACTAACAACAACTAATGTGTGACCTCGCTTCTGTGAGATTGCATGTTAGTTTTTGATATTTATATAGTGGAAATCCTGTTAAAGAGTCATAAAGAATGTACCGTATTTACTCTATGTATTGGGACACTCTATGATTTGGGACACACATTTTTTCCAGAAAAACTATATTTTTTTGATGCTCCAAAGTTTGGGACATTCACGAGATTTGTTTCCAGTTGGCCCCTCGCTAGTAGCAGACGACACTCCTAAAAAAAAATTCTTGAGTAACTAAAAATTTTCATTTTTTGCTTCCAAAACATAGCTTATGATCCCTCATTGGAACGTGAGCATTGCGCCCGTTCCAATGAGGGATCATAAGCTATGTTTTGGAAGCAAAAAATGAAAATATAAAAAAAAATTGGACGGCGATTTTCGTATATAGTGATGGAAAACAAATCACACACAACTTTATTCAGCATCAAATCAAGATCAGGCTCTGTTCTTTCCCCATTTTCTAAAAATTGGGACACCTGTGAAAATAATTATTTTTAGCTGTCCCAATACATAGAGTAAATACAGTATGACTGTCATAGTAAAACCGAGAAAGTGGAGAAGCATCACAACACCCTATGGGTTACCACCATGTTATATAGCGTAACCCGCCAACAGGTTATGATGTAAGCCCTTTTAGTTCCAGGCCTGTGGCAAGGGTAACATCTAGAATGCAAGAGGAAACTATTCTGGTAAAAGACAAACAGACTGTTTGCCAAAATGAACAGGGGCGGCAGAACCGGGGGTGCTGGGGGACTTCAGCCCCTCCACTTTTTTTGCAGGGCCATGTTTTTTTGTATGCAGATATTTTAACACAACCAATGACTTGTGAAACAAGGGGATGATCCAAAGCCTCCCCCATATTTTCGCCAGCTATGTTTCTCTTGTACTGGTTCAGTTTCGATGGATTTCGGATCATTTATTGCAGTAAATGGCAGCAAACGCTAAAATCTATACAGTCTGTTAATAAATCGGTTAACTGAAGTAGATCGTAATCTTACAGACATACAAGTACCAAATCCACCCCCAGACAAGATAATCCACAGACAGTATAATTGCTGTAAACATCTGGTAAAGCATACAGGTGGGGTCTATTTATCAGCTTTGGTCGTTACGACTAAAGCTGATAAATAGACCTCACCTGTATGCTTTACCGACATTTTTTAATGGCTCTCAAAGTGTGAAATCTTTCAAATACATCTCCTGAAAAATCTCAAAATATCCACTCAGATGCATGGAAATGGGGGTTTGGAGACACTGGAATTTAAAATTTTCATACCGACGACCATCCATCGCCCAATCCAGCCCCCTCCCCCCCACCCCCCCCCCCCCCCACCCCCTTTGAAAATCATTCCGCCGCCCCTGGTGTATGTTCTTATGTTCTTTAATGTAACAGCCACATACAGTCAGTGCTATACAAAAGAAATTTCATGTTTTTTCTCAATTTTGCCCCCAAACATAGCTAAATGACCACTTATTAATTATAACAGGCTAGAGTTTCTGCTGATCACTTGATCCCAAATATTGCTACTATCACATGTTAACACCAAAAACATGTTATGGTTTTAATATTAAATCATGAAAAAGGCTGGTGTTGCTTGTATAATGTCAATAGGGCTGGAATGGGCAATATTTCAGCTAATGAGAGACAGACATGTTGGGCTGATGAATTTCAAAATAGTGAGATTTCTGAGTGAAAATAGTTAGATTTTGATTTTTATTTGGCTCAAGGAGGAAAAATTATTTACTTTAATAGTGAGCTTCTATTAAAGTTTGCAATTTTCAGGCTCAATTCAGCTATATTGACAAAGATTTATTCTAGAAAGTAGGGAGTCTACCTCTAAAATAGTGAGACATGATGATGGAGTGACAAGTTTTGTTTTCTCAAAAAAAGTTCTTTTGTCTGATTGAGAAGAAGTTGGACAGACTGTATTGCCCAATACTACTGAGTAGTGAGTACTCATCCCAAATGACAAGCTTATCTTAACTCTTTGTACAATAATGGTATCTTCCATGCCAGTTCAGTTTCATCACTTGGAAGAGTCTCTACTTGTTACTTGGGGGAAGACCAATCAATATTTTCAAGGTGCAGCCTTAAGGCTGCAGATTGAAAATCTTGATTGATCTACCACACAAATTCACTAGGCAACTATCTACTTTATGAATGTGAGCCGTCTCATGATACTGGCCCGGAAATGTGGCCTTTTGAGTTCAAAGGGTTAATTAGAAAAGTTGGACACATACTGGAAGTTAGAACACATGTTTCTACAAGAGCTGCAGAAAACTGCAGCTGTCCAGAGTATCCAAAGTTATTGAAAGGGCATCACTTGTCCAAAGACGTCTGTATAGGCATAAAACTGTCACAGTTTGGCATATGCCGGATCAGTCCTCAAAATTAGCCATGGGAATTAGCAATGCCATGTCAGATGCCATGGAAGTCTGCTGATGACCATAGCTAATTTGGATGATTGTGGACTCCTTGTTAGAATAGCTTCTCAACAAACCAGAAAGTAAGCAGACTGTCATCTGTAAAATGAGGTCCCCAGAGGGTGAATTTAGTGATGCTGCCCTGCACAGCAGGGTAGCATCCCTAAATTTACCCTCTGTGTACCTCAATCTGAAACAGGGTCTCAAAACTAAACAGAAAGAGGTACCCAGAGGATAAATTGGCAGACTGTATGGGATAGCATCATCAAATTCACCCTCTGGGGACCTCATTCTGCAAATGTCATTCAGGCCTGCTTCTCAAAATACGTAGGGACATGCACAGAAGAGTAGTATTGCTGGGACTGCTGTTGCAAACCGGAAGTGCCATGGTGGCCATTCTGTATTGTTCTAGGACAATGGCCTATTGTTCTATTGTTCTCCCTATTGTATGGGATTTGTATGGGCATTGTTCTAGGGGCAGGTGTTAGGGGGTGAGTCACAGTTGTGACTGTTGTTTGAGGATAAAGCCAATTGTTTTACAAATTTTACATGCCACATCCCCACGCTATCATTTGACCTTGCCTATTCGTCACGTGAGTGCTAGAATGTTCTAAGTCCCCTATGGGACATAGAACATTCTAGCACTCAGTCGAAGTATTTTTTTACGCACCCCATCCCCATGCTATCATTTGACCTTGCCCCTATTGTTCTAGATGGGCGTTTGCAGGTTTACTAGGAATGGGTGAGTCACAGTATTGTCTGTGGATAAAACCTATTGTGTTTAGCGGCATCCACACGCCATGGCATCTACATCAAGTATTAGTCATAGACGTGGTAGTTCCAATGAACGTGTTGAAATGCATCTGTCAACGTGAGTCATCAGAATTTTTCATAAATGCTCAGGTATAAAAACTCTGAAGTACAGATCCATATTCCCACTACATCAAGAATAGGCAACACAGATCGCCTGAATCAAAGTCTTAGCTGTAACCGTGTAGTAAAAGTAACAAAGTGGAAAAATGATTTGAGGGTGGATATATGTGAATGGTCCAATGGACGAGCACCCACACAGAAAGGAGTGAGCCTTCCCCTCATGAGGTGGAAAGTTTAGTGCGAAAATGTGAGAGACATTAACGTAACTATAAATTGTATCTTGATGGATTAAACAGTGTTTGGAAAGTGCATCTCGGAAGTAACGTATACGTCTCAGTGAACTTTGAATTTAAACTAGTGGATATTAGACAATTCTTTTTACCCAAAGACTGAAGTAATACGCCCTACCAAGAGAGGCATCAATTTAAAGTACAAAGAATGGGATACGCTGTACCAATTAATACCCAAAATCGGAAAGTGCTTACAAGAACGCGATGCAATCATGCCTTCCTACGCCGCTACAGATCATATGAACCAGTTGGGCACGCTCCAGTGTAAAGAATGACACCCAAACTACGGCATTTGAAAAATATTTTGTAACACTGTGTATATATATATTTTGATCATTTATTGAACGGCATAAAATTTATACAAGCGTTCTCGTTTGTCCATCAACATAATAACCATTGTCTAGAAACTCCAGTTAACATCTAGTGCTTTGTGCAATATGTGTATTAGTTCCATACATGTATTGCCAATCATAGGTATCTCATTAAAAAAAATGTAAAAGACAAGCCAGAAAATAAGCAGACTGTCAGCTGCAAAATGAGGTCCCCAGAGGGTGAATTTAGTGATGCTACCCTGCAAAGCAGGGTAGCATCACTAAATTTACCCTCTGTGAACCTCAATCTGAATCAGGGTCCTAAAACTAAACAGAAAGAGGTGCCCAGAGGATACACTGACCCACTGTATGGGATAGCATCATCAAATTCACCCTCTGGGGACCTCATTCTGCAAATGTCAGACTGCTTATTTTCAGGCCTGGTAAAAGAGTGTGTCCCTCCAGCCCTCTTCAAAAATCCATTGCTTTAACATGGATCGTGACAGTAATTCTAACAGTGCTGAGAGATGGAATGGCCAAGGCCAGAAACTTCCAAAGGCAGAAATAGTGGATTTTTGTCAAATGACCATTGTGTACATCATTATTATAACAGCTATAGTGAATCTATCAATGGGTAATGGAAACACGGAATTGTAGATAAGTCTTTTAAGCAGCGCCATTGGGAATGCCCTCCCCAACCCTGCGTTATCCAATTAGAAATCCTAAAAGGACCCGATATAGACCCTTACCCCACGCTTGTTCTCATTTCTCCAAAACGGTTCTCATCACCAACATCGTTTGTACAATGGATATCAGAACCCCTGTGAATCTCAGGAGATTCGCAACCACTCACGGAAATGTTGTGTATAATCCCAACAGATTTTTGGCGGTCCTATGGAGGCACAAAAAGATTGGTGGTTGTTGTTGGGTGTATTTTTCCGGGAGGAACATGTGTAATGGAGCAGCCCCTGACTATCGGGGAGGTAATAAATGGTTGAGACAGTATGCCCGCCTCATGCAAAAGTTGGGACACTCTGTGGTTTTAAATCCTATCAAACTTGTGACCCCATCTGCATACCAAGAACTGAGTGGACCGCTGTGTATCAGTATCAAAGAAACTGAATTTGATGAGTGCTCAATATGGGGAAGAAATATTTCAGGTCGTGACATTTGAAAGGGATGGGATTCATTTCACATGCTTTCCCACAGGTAAAATCATAATTATGGGAAATCACGAAGGAGTAAACATTGATTCACTCATGAAACCAACACTTGTGGAATTAGAAATGTGTACCAAAGACATAAGATGAGGGTAGGATACCTCCCATTTAAAAAGAAATATGGATGAGTATCTGACATCCATATACTATGACCCCAAACACCCAGACAGTTATTCGGGCCAAAAGTGTGCAAGAGTGTGAAAAATGAGGGAAAACATGTCATCAGTCGGAAACAGATTCGTGGTTGGCTGACAGGTCAAGAACCCTTTTGCCTCACGCGACTGTCTAGGATCAAGTTCCTGAGAAATAGAGTCTTTGTTGAGGGAATTGACAGTATGTGGGACGGGGATTTGATGGACATGAAATTTTCGTCCACTTCAAATGAAAACATCAAGTACATATTGGTTTTGATTGGCATATTTTTGTAGTTTGCATGGTGTTATCCAATAAAATCTAAGATGGCCAAAGACATGTACGCAGCTTTGACAAACACTTGAAAGAACAAGTCAGAAGACTGCAGGTACTGTGGATAAAGGGTCAGAGTTCACAAACAAAAGGGTAAATGGACTATTGAAGCGGCATGACATCTACCACCTGGTGACGCAAAATGAACTACGCTGAGAGATTGATCAGGACATTAAAGACCAAAATATATAGGCATATTCTATGTAATAATAACGAGAGATATGTGGATGTCCTCAACGATGTTGTGAACAGGTATAATAATACTATACACAGGTCTCTAGGGAGACCACCATCAGAAGTCACGAAAGCCAACAAAGCCGAAATGATAATGTGGGGTTGTGGCATGTCAAACCTGTAAAACAATAGGCTTCATCCTCAAACAATAGTCACAACCATGACTTACCCCCAACACCTGCCCCTAGAACAATGTCCATACAAATCCCAAGCAATAGAGGGAACATTAGAACAATAAGCTATTGTTCTAGAACAATACAAAATGGCCACCATGGCACTTCCGGTTTGGAACAGCAGTCCCAGCAATACGACTCAGAAGGACAGCCAGAAAAACTCCATCTTTGTTATAGTTGGGTAAACATGGGTCACCCACCCTCCACATATCTGAAGGTTTGAAAATAATTATGGCCAGGCCTGCTGGTGGCCTTGGCTCAGAAGCTCAAGGACTTGCTCAGGCTCAGAGTAGGGTTTAATCCTAGGAAGTTTGGAAGGGATACTTATCAGGAATGAGAATCCATCTGGATCACCAAAACCTCTCAAGCAAATTGCATCATAATTCCAGGCACTCCAATAGCTCTGTGGTGCCTTGTCAGGCACCACATAGCTATTGAAGTCCCTATAAATTAGGTACTTAAAGCAACCCGAACATCTCACCCATAATCAGCCCTGAGCACTCTGATGTCAAAATATTGAAATTTTAACATGAAAATTTTTACCATAATGCAATTGGGAAGTTTATTTTGTTATTTTTTATTGGGGTTTTAACGACACTTTTGACAGCCAGGTTCACCTTGTGTCAAACAGTTTTATGGATGAAGGAAGCCAGAGTTCAGAGAGAGAACCACCGAGCAATGGTGAGCAACTGTCAAACTACCCAACATACTAACTCCACACAAGTAGGGTTAGCATTGGTTGAAGACAGGTTCACCACTCATTGAGTGCTGTCAAACAAGACTGGATTGGTTAAATTCCTAGTTACATCATGGGAAATTTTTGTCGCTTGAATTAAATTTCATATTTTGACATCAAAGTACAGAGGATTATTTAACTCACTGAAAACATAATCCATGGCAGTTTAAGACTATCATGTATACATGTAATATGTTCATGACTTTATCCCAGTGCTGACTGGTAAAACATGGTCAGTTTAATAGGGATTTTTTTCTGCCTACCATACTGACCCGAGAATAAGCCCATAATCAAAAATAAGCCCACATACCGTCTTTTCAGTGTTCAGTTTCCTTGTAAGTAAGCCCAGTCCCTGACTTTGGACAACATAATCCATTACCCAATGGACATGATATCAAAATTTGTTATTTGAATCAATTTTCTTCCAAATGTTTCATAAAAATTCAACAAATCCACATTATGTGACCCCTCACTGGAATGAGCTTGATGAGATCATTCCAGTGAGGGGTCACATGATATGGTTTTGTTGAATCTGTTTTACCTTTTTTTCCAACAGTTTAGTTTGTAAATGATGAGGGTGTATGTGGCTGATTTGTTGGGTAAAGGGTTAATGCATTTTTTGTTATGGGATTGACTGAGGCACCTAACTTCATGTCAGCTTTGCATTTAAAGTCTCCTGCAGGCCTGACCTCTCGAAAACAAGATGAGCAACGCAAAGCGTGTGCCAATTCCCCCAAAATTTTCAGAAGTCAAAAGAATGAAAAAATGTGTGGTAGAAACTCATGCTATACAGGTATCATTCGCCCATGATGCTCTATCACAACACGAAATATCATTCAAATTGGAGTAGCAGTGGCTGAGATACAAGGGAAAATATTGGTACGGACAGACCAATGGATGGATGGACGGAGGTCTCCACCAGATACCCATTCAACTTTTCAAGTCAGGGGCATAATAAGCCCACCCATATACTTTTGCCCTCTTTTACTTCTCACACCCCCATGGCAGGCCCGAAAATAAGCAGCCTGACATTTGCAGAATGAGGTCCCCAGAGGGTGAATTTGATGAAGCTATACGATACAGTGGGCCAATTTATCCTCTGGGTACCTCTTTCTGTTTAGTTTTGAGACCCTGATTCAGAATGAGGTTCACAGAGGATAAATTGGCCCACTGTGCAGGGTAGCATCACTACATTCACCCTCAGGGGACCTCATTTTGCAGATGACAGTCTGCTTATTTTCTGGCTTGCCCCATGGGCTTATTCTCGGTCAGTGTGGTATTTTGCAGTGGAAATGTGGCAGAAATTCAACCTCAAAAAGGCCTTAGATTAAACCCAACAGGGGTCTAGCAAAACAAACCTATCTTGTTGGAAGGTGAACATATTTGTTGTGGAAACTATTATAAACACATTAACATCCTGAAATATAAAAATACAAACATACACCTTAAACTGTTATGACAACTTTTTTTACAGACAATTTCATAGGAAGTAATCAAGTGGGAGGATAACAGAAACAAGTAAGTTAACAGATATTAGTTTCCTTACATAAAACCTGTCATTACTCAATGGCTAATTTGACAATTATGCTAACAAGAAATGAAACTGTTAGATGGGGGCATAACAGTGAGAGCTGAAGAATAAGTGAGAAATTTTCTTTCCACTTGAGCCAAAACAGTTTTTTCTTAACATGATAGATCAATATGATGAGAAGAGTTAGAGATGATGTCTTGTCAGATCAATTTTCCTAATTCTAAGCATCACATTATCTTTCTGCTGCATGTCAGTGAACTTTTATGAATATGGAGACAAGAATTATTATACCGACAGGCTTAATTCTAAGCAGGCATGCAATATAGTCAAGAATTCAAACTAGTCAAGTGTCAGGTTAAGTTTGGTAGCTAGAATTGATTCACTACTTTTTTTTGCCTAAGTTCACTTTCAGCATCTTTGGCTATATCGTGACAAAGCAAGTATAGAGCAAATTTATTTTATCTCTTGTATTGTGCTTATGGAGCTCTGTCAAACAAAACAAGATATAATAGAATAAATGCTAAGTTTATCTCTAGAATACAGGAAAGTGACACAATCCCTGTTAATTGAATAATTTTCATTGGCAAAGTGGCTATTCAATTAACCCTTTACCCAATGCAGACGATATCAAAATTTTTTTTTTTTAATTTCATTTTTTCAAATTTTTCGAAAAATTTCAACAAAACCATATTATGTGACCCCTTGTTGGAACGAGCTCGCTCCAACGAGGGGTCACATGATATGGTTTTGTTGAAATTTTTTGAAAAATAATATTTTTTCAACTACTGAATTTGAATATTACGCAGGCAGATGCGGCCAATTCGTTGGGTAAAGGGTTAACAAGGTTCCACTGAACAGGTCTTTGGCAGGGTACAGAGTCCAATGTACCCTGTCAGAATTTTTATGTCCTGATCCGCAAGCTTATACTGGAAAGCTATCATATGTTAAGAATGCAGCAATTTTCTATTTTCCTTCCCCTTCCTTGCATCACATCAAAGAAAATATATTAAAGTAATCCTATTTATTATATCGCTCTACTGAAAAACATTCAGAGATGGTGTCCGGATTGTTGTCACTCAAATATTCCCACAATGTTTCAATTTCCGAGTGATAATTAGTCTTTCTGGCTGCTATCAATAATTTGAGGTTATATGGTTCGCAAATCTTTTTATCATTACTTGATTCTAAACATTTGAAACCACATGTAACTTTATTTATACACATAATCATCTTCTCTGTTCAATTTTCAAGTGGCATTTATCTCCCTGGATTATGCTGTAGGTAGTGCAGCAAGGTAACTAATCATAATGTGACAATTTTCTTTGCAGTATGACAAAGTTTGAAGCACTCCTATCCTTACTTGCACACATGTAGAACCTTTGTGTTTCAATCCATCTCAAGTTTCAGACAAGTTTGATAGGGATTTTCAAACTATTTATAATTGGTCATGGCGCAGGTACAAAACTGAAGGGTTTGGGGTTGTAGAGCTATAAGCTCACATACTTTTTTCAGAAAGTGTCAATATTTTGGGACATGTAATACAAATGATATTGAATTTTCCCAACAATGCCAGTTCGTGGCAGTACGAGGTCGCGAAATCCAAAAGTAAACGACGCAAAAAGTCCAAAACTTCCAACCATGTATAAACTGTGGTGTTCTGTTTACCTGCCGCTACTCACGACTATGCTTTGTACCCTGTCTCACACACAGTGAAATAGTCAACTGCATCGTGTGTTGTGGGAAGGGAGTGAAGCTGGTAACTGGGTATGCTTCAGTGTGATTTTTATTTTACAGTTCTGCCAGCGTGGACTGGTCACTTTTCACGGGCAGGCAATATTTCCACGGACACAATAATATTAGATTGCAAATGCTAATTGTATAAATAATCAGCAAAAAATTAATGAAGCACCGGGTTCAACCCGATGCTTCATTAACCCTTTACCCAACGTAACGGCCAAAACCGGCCAGCGCTATTCTCAAAAATCGCCAATTAATTTTCTATATATTTTCATTTTTTTCTCAAAAACATAGGTTATGACCCCTCATTGGAACGAGCTCGTCGAGCTCGTTCCAATGAGGGGTTATAACCTATGTTTTTGAGACAAAAAATGAAAAAAATAGTTATTCAAGAATTTTTTTTGCAAGTGTCGTCTGCTTTTCGTGTTAGGTAAAGGGTTAATTGAAATTTTTCTGATGATGATTTTTATTACCTAGAAAATGCATGTGTGGACATCACTGCCCATGCATGGATTATGACCAGACCACGGCGGCTGTACTGTAAGAAACATTCATTTTAATTAACGTGTGAATGGAATCTTTAAAACAGCTATGCACTATACCATTTGTACTCAAGTAGCAATGTTAGTGCAAAAGTTGTTTTAACCCTTTACCTAACCTGAAAAGCAGACGACACATGCAAAAATAATTCTTGAATAACTAATTTTTTTCATTTTTTGTCTCAAAAACATAGGTTAATTTGAGACAAAAAATGAAAAAAATAATGAAAATTAATTGGCGATTTTTGAGAATAGCGCTGACCGGTTTTGGCCGTTACGTTGGGTAAAGGGATAAACCATTTCACACAACTCAAAAGGTAAGCACTACTCCACTTCCTGGGGTTCCCAGCAGACAGTTTGATTGATACATGGGAATACTATAGTATAACCCCAAATTCCCCAGTGGCTTAATTTCTACAAACTTGAGTAGATAATCATTAGAAAGATGTGATATGTCAAACATGAAATAAATTAAAGTGTCCATGACACTGTGCCTTAACTTGACTGTGTGTTGTGTTTGATGAAATATACAATGTCTAATGTTTATGAAAGGATTATGAAATAAGACGAGAATTGTGATAATTGAGAATATGTTAATTTATGTTCCCTATATGCTATATTTTCAATAAGAATAATTTGAGGTGTAGACTGTACTAAAGAACTGAGGCCTGGGTTAATGTGGCCCTCACAGTTAATGTATGTCAACCAAACTTACCAAGTTACAGTAAAATTATTCCAAAACGAATCAACCTACCATGTTACAATGAAATCCCTTCGCAGAAAAAAATTCATAGATTTTGCTAAAGGAATCTAGGTCATGTGACTGTTTGGTGGTTACGGTTGACCGATAATGACCAAAATACGACAGTCTCATCTAGATATCATACAAAGTTATCCTACCAAGTTACAATGAAATCTCTTCAAAAAAACATCCTGTAAACAGTGCTAAGGAATCAAGGTAAAGTGATCAGGCAGCAGTAATGGCTGACCAATCACGATCATGACCAAAATAGGACACTCTCATCCAGACATCCTACCAAGTTACCCTTCCAAGTTACAATGAAATTGCTTCATAAATATGAACGGTAGACTGTGCTAAACAAATCTAGGTCACGTGCCTGTGTGACAGTCACAACCAAAATAGGACGTTCTCATCTACACATTATACTGAGCCATTCTTGTTATTTGCAATGAAATCCCCTCAAAAATGCACTGACTAAAAAAGGACGTTCTCATCTAGTCATTACACGGAGTCATCTTACCAAGTTACAATGAAATACTTTCATAAATATAACCTGTAGACTGCTAAAGGTTTTCTGGTTTTGGGCTCACACAGCCGTCAAGGTCGACCGAATACAACCAAAAGGGGATGTCCTCATCAAGATATTATACAGAGTCATCCTATCAAGTTACAATGAAATTCCTTCATAAATACGACCTGTTGACTGTGCTAAAGGTTTTGGGGTTTCGGGCTCCCACAGCCATCACAGTTGACCGATTGCGACTAAAAGGGGATGTTCTCATTTAGACATGACCTTGAATTTGTAAACAGACTTCCACACACATGATGGCAATAGCTTATCGTGACTTTGTTAAGTTAGCTAAAACTAGTAGTTTGTGAGAAAACATTTTTCAATGCTGCCATGCCCTAGTGTTTTAAAATGCATGCCCAGCATGTTGTTTGCCCATTTAGCAATTGCACTAAAAATTTTGATTTGGCCCCCAAAAATATTCATTGGCTAAAACTTGGACATAAACAAGTACCTTTCACTTGTGAAGGAAAGCCATGGCAGCTGTGAAGAGCGTGATCGATGATGAAACAAAACATTTTTTGTATTACTTCCTGTCGGCTGACAATAAAGTTAGAAACAATAACCAATTTTCAAGAAACATATATAAGGACTAAAAAAGTTAAAAATCTGTTTCTCAGACCCTCCCGCATGGTCATTTTGGCAGCCGCATGCTCTCTTTTTATAATCAATGCAAACTTAAAAAGCTAAAAAATTAAATGGCTTAAAATAGATATAGTGGTCCCTTAAGTGCAACAAGGCTTTGCAAAGCTTCAGCATTGCAAAGCCTTCATGCACTCAAGGGATGAAAGACACCACAACCAATGCTATTCTGTAGATTAAGAGGCCCAAACATAAATCAGAACATGAACTTTTGACGGCAAAGAAATGATTGCAAAAATAAAAAATAAGATAAAAAACTGCCAATCCACATGCAATTTTACAAAAAATGGCCTGAGAAACAGAAGATCTACTTTCAATGTTAATTTCTGTGAGTGGTAATGAGATTTTTTTCTCAACCCTTTACCTAACATGAAAAGCAAACGATACTTGCATACAAAATTCTTGAAATAACTAAATATTTTTATTTTTTGCCTCAAAAACATAGCTTATGACCCCTCATTGGAACAAACTCATTGAGCTCATTCCAATGAGGGGTCATAAGCCATGTTTTTGAGACAAAATTTTTTTGCAAAAATTAATGAAGATTTTCAACACTAATTTATTTTTATAATTTTTATAATGGTCCATTTCAGTTTGTTACAAAAACTTAATAAAAAAGAACAACTACAAAGTAATTACAAAAATCTATTCTTCTCCATTTCTGAATTTTGTGGTTGGTTATTCACTTGAGAAAATCTGAAACCTGTTATGAGAGACCACCTGTCTTGAGAGACCACTTTTGTGTGGCCCAAAGGGCGGTCTCTCAAGACAGGTTCTACTGTATTGGGGTTTAATGACAATTTCAACAGCCAGGATCACCTCATGTCAGACAGTTTTACAGATGGAGGAAGTACCTGCAGAGAACCACCAAGAAACTGCCAGACTCCCCAACATACTAACTCTGCCCATGCAGGCTTAGCATTGGTTGAAGACCAGTGATCCATCAATGTGCAGTATGCCTTAGTACACAGGGTTACCGTGCCCCCATGTGAACAATTGGGATTAAGTGTCTTGCCAAAGGACACAATGCAGTTACCTCTGTTATGCCCCACCATTATAAAATCAGAATTGATATGTCTTGGTTAATTATTATACAGAATTAATATTTTCTACGGTCTTTTTTTATTTAGAATAAGCAGACTCTGGCTTGTGTGTAGGGCTGCACGGTCTTCAAATTTCAATACCAGTATTGGTATTGAAAAAAATACCGCAATATACCGGTATATAGTTTACTAGTTCAGAGGGTGAAAAATTCGGGCAATGTTCTGGACAGCTGATATTCGAAAACAGTTGACATTACAACACATTTATATTTTGGGTGGTTAACAATTGAATAAAATTTACTGTACCTTGTTTAGCTGAAACCAATATCTTTAATAAAGCATTTTTTACAAACATGCACAATGTTATTTTATTTTAATTTCAAATCACATAACAGAGACAGCTCAGACATGAGGGAAAACAATTAAGTGCCATGACTTTTCTGTTTGAAAAGAATATAGTTTATTTTTCGTTTGTTCATGAATATTAATTAACACAGCTGTTTTATGGAGTGTGTGCATTTCACATCCTGCACTTTCCTCTCCATTGTTTGGCTCTTCTTATGACCTATTACATTTTAAGTGTTGATAGGTATGGTCAATGTTGTGTTTGTGTTAGTAATTAATGTTCATGTGAGCGGCCAGTATTAATGTCTGAATGGATTATTATTGGTCAGGCTTCCTTTTCCCTTTGTTTCTGCACCGTGTATGTACATACCAACGAAACGTCACCTGATGTGATGCGTGGTTAGCACAGTTCTTAAAGAGTTAAGATATTAATACTAGGTTTATATGAATTCATTATTAATTTCTGGGATATCATCTGTAAAAAAAAAAAATTGAAGTCACAGAAAAATAGTTAAGTTTTAGATTGCTGGGGTTGTCAGTGTTTTAAAACTGCGACAAAAAGTGACAGGGGCATCCAACCCATATCTTCATTGCCATTGAACAGCATATTAATACTCATAAGTTCAAACTTCACAATGACAGTGTTGATGGAAATGTTTATCAACTTGGCTTCAGGGTTTTATATGTTTTTGAGTGGGATAGAATAAATAAAACGAACACTCCCCGATTTTGTGAGTAATTTTATCATCCACATAGGAAAAAGTGAGATTACATACACAAATGTGTCAAAGTATTCATTCTCTGAATTTGACGTTCTCCCAAAATATTCAACTTTCAGTTTCAAATTGCTGGTATGTGTATACTTACTTGTAACTTAACACAGCTCAAGTACACTGCAAACTGTGTTTTCATTGGTCAAATGAAGATTGATTGACATGGACTTCGTAACAGGAGTTGTCAGTCAGGGAGGAGTTTCAAGTAGTATTTATCTATTTTCTATGATTGACATTTGGGGGATGACAGACATGATAGAATACATTGACTGTTTTTTCCCTAATAATATATCGACTTCAACTTCGATCATTTGATACAGTACCATTTCCCACGATATACCAGTACTTTTAGAACAATACAGGTATTCATCCCATATCATTCTCAATACCGGTAATTACCGGTTTACCAGTATACCGTGCAGAACCTACTTGTGTGATCACGTATTTGCACTGAGTGACCTTTGAATGTTCCTATCAACATGTTTACAGATTCTGTCACACAGAATCCATTTTTAGCTCAGTGTAGCGATTATTTAATTGGGTCACACTTGTTTATAAACAGGTCTGAAAATAATTTTCATTGCGCTTCCAGACAAAATGTCAGACACCAAATCAATCATGTCTGTCATTTAAGAATGATATCTGACATATATTACAAAATGAAGTTTGAGTATTTGAAATAATGTGTTTTAGGTGTACATGTACCTTCATCTTAAAACTGCACAGAATTTATCCAATCATACCTCGTTTGGCAGGGCTCAATGAGCCCTGCCAAACAAGGTATGATTGGTTTCATTCTGAATTGGAACTGAATTACCCTTCAGGCGTAATTTAGATACATGTATGGCTACATCAAATCGTATCCCTTCACATGCTTTTTATACTGATGAGCTGTACAGTCATTTTCTTCACACTTCCCAACTTGCCAGGATCAGAAATCACAATAATTATTAATTTTAGGCTTGCTAATTATGTACATGATTTCCAGCATGCATAATGTTCTGATCACTGAACTTCATTGATAATTTTGGCATCAGACATTTTGTCTGATGATTTTACACCTCAGTCAGACATTAGCCTTTTTGTACCTGACATTGTCCTTGTCTGACCACTTATTTTCTGGTATGGTTATAAACATCATTGATTATTTAGAAACAATGCTTTTAAATATGAATCCTGGAATTCAAATTTGAGCAAACCTGAGTATCATTCCTGTATCTAGTATTTAGATGCTAACACAGAAATAATGCCTGGATATCCAGAATTTCCAATTATATTAAAAAAGCTCAATTTTCCAGGACCTAGAATTCTAAGACCATTATTCCTCACATAACATAGAGAGTAATCGCCTGACTGGACTGGTTATGTGAAATAATTCATGAGAGGTGAGTTTGGTGTGTGTTGGTGGTTAACGTCACATATTTATGCACCATGGCTAATCGTGACACAACATGGAGATGAAGTCAAGTTTAGTCAATCGTTGATCAACATGTTGCCCATTTTAGAGGACTTTCACCCCAAGCATTGGTGACTGGGTCCTATTTTACTAGTAAAGCGGAACTGGTTTACCACAGTAAACAAGTGCTGCTTACTTCCCGGGGTTCCCACGGGGAAGGTGAGTTTGGTTGTACAAACTCACCTTCCCCGTGAGTTTGGTTGTACAAACACGATTGCGCAAATGTGCATGAGTGTTTTACAATATAGTCCCTCGCCTCGAATGAATTATTTCACGTAACCAGTCCAGTCAGGCAATTACTCTGTTTATTACTTTATATTATTTAACCCTTTACCTAACGTAACGGCCAAAACCGGCCAGTGCTATTCTAAAAAATCGGCAATTAATTTTCATTATTTTTTTCATTTTTTGTCTCTAAAACATAGGTTATGACCCCTCATTGGAACGAGCTCATTGAGCTCGTTCCAATAAGGGGTCATAACCTATGTTTTTGAGACAAAAAATGAAATAAAATGAAAATAATAGTTATTCAAGAATTTTTTTTGCAAGTGTCGTCTGCTTTTCATGTTAGGTAAGGGTTAAAAAAGACAAAAAACAATGAAGTCCCCATTGCACCCATGGCAAAGCGTCTTCGCTGACCCATTTGTTGATTGCATAATTCACTTGTGAAGTTATCGTTTATAATCAAACCCAGAAATCCCAGTAAATCACACTTTGGAAAGTAATAAAATAAGTTAATATCTGGGATCTTGTAGGGAGTCCAAACATGAATTCAAGTGCTGATTTCAACAAACTTGAATTTGCCCTCACCCCCTCTCAAACCAAACCAACAAGGTTGTACACCAAATATTAACAGATTACGATTGGTGGATCTGAAAAAGAACATCTTTTAAGATCATTCCTCATACTGCAACACATTAAAATTCAGGTTATCCAGAGAGTAAATATCAATTCAGGGATGTGATTTGAAAGAAAGTAAATTTGATCTCCCTAAGGATTCTGAATAACAAATACCAAACACATCTGAGTGGTGGATCTGAAAAAGAAAAAAACCCGAGTTATCATCCTGAAACGATTGATTTTATACTATTTTGCAACTTTTCAAGGGGCATAACCCTGGAAAAGTAAATGCCATAATGATGAAAATCGAACATTACCTGCTTTTCACAGTAGGTAGTAATATTGCAAAATTATATATATTATGGTCGTACATCAAATTGAACTAGAGTTATCATCTGGAAACTATTGATTCTTTTCCATCAAGCCTTCTGGCTTGTTCGGATGTGACACTGGCATATATTATTCTGCATGATTTATCGTCCTACCTCACTTCAAAGTGAGAATTAATTAATTAATAACAAAGGACACCTCGCTGTATAAATGCAGGTGACCACTGTGAATTGGTGTCTTTTAATTTTGAGCATTCTATCGTCCACATCATGTCGTCGTTGTCTGACTCAACAAATATTATGTCTGATACCTCAGTATCCACAGGGCTCAGCCCTACTTCCAATGAGATTTCACCAGGTACACCACCTTTGGACAGTGAAACTCTCAAGATTTTTGCATCAGACGATGATGCTTGCAGTTTTAGTGGATACCGTAATAACATTTCTAACCTTCAAATAACAGCCACGGTGCACTCGGTCCCCAAAGCACAGACTCTCGCCTCGAATGAGGATAGGATACTGTCCCAGTCAGTACATCTGGCGATGGAGAGGATGTTGTCCTCCAAGTGGAAAACCACTCATTTTGGAGAAATCCAGCTGTAAGAAACAGAATGGTAAACATGAAAAGGCAGTGGTTACCAAACGCACATCACACGCTGACCCGGAACTGGTAACGGTCACAAAACATGTCGTGTCAACTGGGAAGAAATCGAAAGTTCTGTGTTTCCACTCATTCGTCACTGTCTTCGGGAAGAAAACGAAAAAGTGATATCCCGATTTCTGATTCTTCTACAAATAAGGAATTAGCACCAGTTATTGAACACCCTGATATTCTGACCACATCTAACTCTGAGGGCACACCCGTGTCCAGCGATGATGATTTTATCGGTGATAACATTCGGCAGTGATACCGATGATACTGATAGTAATAGCAAACAGGAAACCAGTTTTGAGGATGACGTTTTTTTTAACCTCCCAAAACTTTTCACTGATGACACGAACTATGGACCTCAGGTCAATTCTAAGATTGCAGATTTTGCAAACAAATCATGCACAAACAAGGCTGATTTCTCAGAAATTATTAAAAAACATCCAGTTCCACAAAACTGTAAACTGATTTCAGCTCCAAGGGTAAATTCGGAATTATGGCCACAACTTGACAGCCGGTGTCGTACGAGTGATTATCAACTTCAGGATATTCAAAAATTGTTAGGTCATGCATTAACCGCTTTTCTAAAAATGGTCAATGATCTTAAAGACTTAAAAAATATCTCTCTCCAAGCCATTGGGAATAACGAGGGACGAGAGGCTAAAAAACTTAAGAAGAGTTTTGACAAGTCCACCGACCAAGCAAACACCAACCTTATTGATGATATAACTCTCATGGAATTGGTGGTTTATGATGTTTCCACAAAACGTAAACTTCTGCTCAAACCAAATTTCAGCACACAATACAAATCTTTATGTGCGTCTGACCGTCCGGTAACTCAGCATCTGTTTGGAGATAATATTTCGAAAGAAATAAAGAAAGCCGGCGAAATGGTTTGGGTCACTCTCCCTAAGGGAAGGGCCTTCAGAAGCAAATGCTACTCCCATTTTTTAGGGAAGCGCCCATATCTTGGTCAAGGCCATAGGCCTCCGAAGTTTCAATCAAACAACCAGTACAGGCGACAGTGGTCAGACAGGTCACAAAACTACCAATGACCATATCGACGCAACCAAAGGTTTCAAGAGGACAGGAAGTAAAGGTAAGTGAACAAACTATTGCAGGAAACATTACACATTTCCTTCACAATTCTTATATCATTAGTGCAGTCAAGGGATATGCGATAGAGTTTGTATCTTCACCTCTTCAGCATAAAATTCTACATCCATTTCTGTTTTACCCTGCAGAGGCTGCTCTGATTGACAATGAAGTGGACCAATTACTCCGAAAAAGTGCAATCTCGTTATATTCCTCTGAGGAGGGAGAATTCATCTCAAACATTTTTTTGCTATGCAAACGGAATGGAAAAATGCATCCTATTATCAACCTCAAGTCACTCAATAAATCTGTTGTCTATTCACATTTTCACATGGAAACTTTACCATCCATTCTCCACTTAGTGCAACAGCACGATTTCCTCACTTCTATTGACTTGCAGGATGCTTACTTTAGTATTTCCATCCATGAATCACATCGGAAATTTCTGAAATTTAGATGGTAAAATCACCTATATGAATTCACCTGTTTACCTTTCGGTTTGTCCTCTGCTCCAAGAATCTTCACCAAAATCATGAAGCCAGTATTTGCACATCTCCACAGTAGAGCCATACGATGTACATATTATATTGATGATTCTCTTATTATGAACCAAATTAAAGCTGGACTTGATGAAGATACTAAAACTATCACTGATCTCTTCTTGAAACTGGGGTTTCACGTCAATTTTAACAAGTCCATCTTGACTCCTTCATGGGAAATAACTTATCTGGGTTACATCTTAAACTCTGCAATATTCCAGATCTCTTTACCAACTCATAAAACGGACAGTATTATTTCTCTTTCAAGGCTCATTTTAAAACAACAATATGTTAAAATTCTCCAAATAGCAAGGCTTATTGGTCTGTATGTTTCTACTTTTTTAGTTATTAAGCTTGGTCCATTGTTTTATCGGAATTTGGAAAGGGATAAAACAAGAGCAATTACAAAATTTCATTCATATTCAGGTTTGATGAAACTGTCTAGAGAGGGACGAAATGATATTAAGTGGTGGATCTCAAATATTACATCTATGAATAGCAGACCAATTCGCTATCCTCCGCCATCTCAAGTGTTAGTGACCGATTCCTCTTCTTTTGGATGGGGTGTTTTCCTGGGAGAAGATTGGACTAATGGATTTTGGGCTTCTGATGAACAGACGAAGCACATCAACATTTTAGAATTTTTGGCCATTTATAAATGCTTACAAGTCCTTGGCAACCACCTAAAAGATTGTCATCTTTAATTTGTGTCAAAACTGATAATGCAACTGCAGTCTCCTACATCAATAAAGTTAGGGGTAGAAAATCCTCTCTTTTCAATATCTGCAAAGACATTTGGTTATGGTGTTTCCAACGGAACATACACATTTCTGCTGTACACATTCCCGGTCGAGCTAATATTTTGGCAGATACTCTATCATGGGAGCTGAAAAGTACATCTGAATAGAAGCTGAATTCTCATGTTTTCCTTTAGTTATGTGACACACTGTTTCTCCCTTCCATTGATATGTTTTCCTCCAAGAGAAATCATCAGTTGCCAAAGTATGGCAGCTGGTATCAAGACGTTGATGCCTTAGCCACTGATGCATTTCCTTTTCACTGGGCTGACCACTTACCATATTTATTCCCTCCTTTCAGGTTGCTGGGAAATATACTGGTGAAAATAGAGGAAGACCAGGTAAATCACGCCATTCTCATATGTCCTCAGTGGCCAATGCAACACTGGTTCCCAAAGCCGTTGGAACTGCTTACCAGTCCGCCAATAAAACTGCCTCGCAGCACAAAACTGCTCACAAATCCTCTCACAGGTGCATGTCATTCCTTATCTCAGAAATTAAATCTAATCGCTTGCACTGTGTCAGGAAATTCCTCCAAAGTAAAGGTTTTTCAAAAGAAGCTTCTGAAACCATTACAGTCATGGAGAAAATCCACCTGTAAACAGTATGGGTATGCATGGAAACTGTGGTGCTCTTGGTGTGATTGACAAAAAAATAATTATTTTCAGGCCAGAGAAGCTCAAACTGTAAATTATTTAAGTTCTGTTGGGGTTAACAGATCATACAGTGTCATAAACACACATAAGTCAATGTTACTTCAAACTCTTATCTCCATCGTCTGCAATGAATTGTCCTCCACTCCGCTTATTACCAGGTTTATGAAGGGGACTTTTAATACAAATCCACCTAAACCATGTTACCAGGCAACCTGGGATGTGTCCCTGGTGATACAGTTCCTGAAAACATAGTACCCCTTTTGGAGTCTATCTCTTTCACAGTTGACCAAAAAGCTTGCCTGTTTAATGGCTCTAGTTTCACCACAAAGGGCACAAACTTTTGTATCTTTAGATTTAAATCATATGCAGGACACCTCACATAGTGTGCATTTTACAACCTCCACATTACAGAAAACCTCTCAACCAGGCCATGTATTTTATAGTGTTGATTTGTTTCCATACACTGAAAAGAATCTCTGTGTTGTACATACTCTACGGGAGTATATAAAACAAACACAAACAATATGAAAATCTAATAAACTTTTTATTTCTTTCAAAACAAAGAAGGCAATAACTACATCTACATTTGCCAGATGGATTTGCGATTGTTTGTGTCAGGCTGGGGTGGATCCTTCTTATAAGGCACACTAGACACGCAGTGCTTCCACATCTGCAGCTTTCCACTCTGGTATATCTCTTAAGCAAATTTTGAAATCCGCTAATTGGCGATCATCACAAATGTTCCATACTTATTATTTCAGGAAACTCCCACCTGGTGATGAGTTTGCTGCAGCTGTTTTGCACTGAGGTCTATTTTGTTTCCTACAAAGAATTTGACAAAAATGGTGTCAGAAATATTTTCACAGTACCCAACAATTTATTTTAATAATCTGACAGATTTCATGTGTGATTAAATAGTGGCATTTCATTCCACTACTTGTCATTTATTTCCTCACTTCAATCCTGGACTCCTTCATACAGTATTCAATGATAACCACTTTGAAATCATGCCAGTGTCACATCCAAACAAGCCGGAAGGCTTGATGGAAAAGAATCCCCCACCTCATCCCAATATACGAAGTATATGCAGGATGAGGGGGATTCTTAGAATACAAACCTGTAGGCTTGGATGATATGGCACCCTCCCAATGAGCATTTTTGGCATTACTGGAAATTTCATTCACACCTGCCATTTCCTCACAATTTTTCAACTATGAGATAAATACAAACCCTTCCCTTGTTATTGCTTCTGTCATCATTGAATCCTGTATGCTTTATAAGAGACACCAATTCACAGTGGTCACCTGCATTTATAAAGCGAGGGGTCCTTTGTTATTAATTGATTAGTTCTCACATTGAAGTGAGGTAGGACGATAAATCGTGCAGAATAATATGCCAGTGTCACATCCTCCAAGCCTACAGGCTTGTATTCTAAGAATCCCCCTCATCCTGCATATACTTCGTATATTGGGATGAGGTGGGGGATTTTACCATTTTGAGACTTTTCAAGTAACATAACTCTGGTAAATGCCATAATGGTGAAAATCAAACTTGATCTGCATTTCATGGTACGTAGTAATGTTACAAAATTATAAGGTAATATATCAAAGCAAACTAGAGTTATCATCCAGAAACCATTTGTTTTGTACGGATAGACATATGGACAGACGAACAAAGTGGTGACTATAGGCTCCCCTGAAATTTTTTTGGGGAGCATAAAAATATCTCAATTTCCAGTTACAGATCGGGTTCCCAAATATGAATCATGATACTCAACTTGAACAAACTTAAGAATAAGGCCGATAACAATGCTGTATACCAAATAACTTGAACAAAATATTCCTCATATTGCACCAAGTAATAAATTTGGGTTCCAATTAAGAGCCCAAACATGAACCTTGTGACTTGATTTGAACAAATCCCAATGAACAAACCTCAATGAGAATGCTGTGTACAAAATATCAAAAGATTATGGCTGGTAAGTCAGAAGATTTTAAAGAAAATTCATCATACTGCATTGTTAAAATTCAGGCCCAAGTAGAACACTCAAATTTCATCCAAGGCATTTGATTAAAGCAATTTGAATCTGATTCCCATAAGGATACTGTATACAAATGAAAGTGTCAATGACACTGTAGCTCAACTTGTTAAGACATGTACATGTATAGTATGTGACACAGCAATGACAAACATCTAGGTAATGACCTGATAACAAAGCTACATATAAAGTATTGTAACGGTCTGTACATAAATACTGACCGTAGCCTGTAACAAATGTATAGGTAAAGTATTGTAAAGGTGGGTGAGAGTCAGATGCTAAACTAGAAAAGAAATCTTTGAGTCCCAGAGTGGGTCTGACTGAACCCCAAAATATTTGTTCTCATAGCACAGTGATAACAAAACACACTCGTTCCTGTCCCAAGGTGAAAACAAAGGTACCCAAGAAGTATCGTGCAGATCAGTTCATAAATACGAGCTGTATAGAAGTTCCGACAAAAAACTGATTGGTCCTAATTTCGGTACAAAATGGCCATTGGCAGCCATCTTGAATTTTGGACTGCACCCAGAAACACTCGTTCTTGTCCCAAGGTGATAACAAAGGTACCCAAGAAGTTTCGTGAAGATCGGTTGATAAATACAGCCTCTAGCCCGAGCCGTATTGACATGTGCACTTACAGTGTATAAGTAGCACTGAATAAATCAAAGTTCATCTAATTTGCATAATTTCTGCACGAGAAAAAACCTGTACTATATGTGATGTATTCCATTTTACTAAACATTCATACAAAAATTTATTCAAATCAGAACTTTCATACAGAAGTTCTGTACAAAAGACTGATTGCACTAATTTTGGTACAAAATGGCTGCTGGTGGCCATCTTGAATTTCGGACCACACCCAAAAACACTTGTTCTCATCCCACGGTGATAACAAAGGTACCCAAGACTTTTCGTGAAGATCGGTTCATAAATACAGACTCTAGCCCGAGCCGTATTGACATGTGTACTTACTGTGTGTAAGAAGCACTGAAAAAATCAATCGTTTATACCCCATGCTGCCCATTTTAGAGGACTTCCACCCCAAGCACTGGTGACTGCTTCCTATTGTACCAGTAAAGCAGAACTTGAATACTATACTAATAGTTTTAGTTAAAAATCCTGCCAATCTACGGGTGTCTGTATATGCATCTTTGATACCGAGTATGGACAGTACTGAGAATCAGAACCGGTACCACGAAAATGCCAGAGTACCTCCGATTCCGGCACCGGTACTGGGTACTGTTGAGAAGCCTGCATTTTACTAAACATTCATACAAAAATTATTTCTCGTCCCACGGTGATAACAATGGTACCCAAGAAGCTTTGTGAAGATCGGTTCATAAATACGGCCTCTAGCCTGAGCCCGATATTGGAATTTACAGTTACAGCGCTGCAAATAACACTGAATAAATCAAAGTTAGTCTAATTTGCATAATTTATACACGAGAAAAAAACCTGTATTATATGTGGTGTCTCCCATGGTACTAAATATGCATACAAAAAATTAGTCAAATCAGAGCTTTAATATGGACGTTCTGCACAAAAATCTGATTGCACCTAACTTTGTACAAAATGGCTGCCAGTGGCCATCTTGAATTTCAGACCGCACCCAAAACACCCGTTCTCGTCCCCGAGTGATAACAAAGTTACCCAAGAAGTTTTGTGAAGATCGGTTCATAAATACGGCCTCTAGCCCGAGCCGTATTGGCATTTACACTTACAATGCTGAAAGTAACACTGAATAAATCAAAGTTAGTCTAATTTGCATAATTTACGCATGAGAAAAAAAACCTGTATTATATGTGAACTATCCCATGGTACTAAACATTAGTCCAAAAATTTATTCAAATCAGAACTTTCATCTAGATGTTCTGTACAAAAAACTGATTACACCTAATTTCGGTACAAAATGGCTGCCAGTGGCCATCTTGAATTTCGAACCGGACCCCAAAACACTCGTTCTCATCCCACCGTGACAACAAAGGTACCCCAGAAGTTTTGTGAAGATCAGTTCATAAATTCGGCCTCTAGCCCGAGCTGAATCGGCATTTACATTTACAGTGCTGAAAGTAACACTGAATAAATCTTAGTTAGTCTAATTTGCATAATTTATGGACGAGAAAAAAACCCGTATTATATGTGATGTATCCCATGGCACTAAACATTCATACAAAAATTTATTCAAATCAGAACTTTCATCTAGATGTTCTGTACAAAAATCTGATTGCCCCTAATTTTGAACAAAATGGCTGCCAGCGGCCATCTTAAATTTCAGACCGGACCCGAAAACACTTGTTCTTGTCCCACGGTGATAACAAAGGTACCCAAGAAGTTTCGTAAAGATCGGTTCATAAATGCGGCCTCTAGCCCGAGCCGTATTAGCATTTGCACTGACAGTGCTGAAAGTAACACTAAATAAATCAAAGTTAGTCTAATTTGCATAATTTAAGCATGATAAAAAAACCTGTATGATATGTAATGTATCTCGATCATGGTACTAAACATTCATACAAAAAATTATTCAAATCAGAGCTTTCATATGGAAGTTCTGTACAAAAAACAGATTTCTGTTACAAAATGGCAGCTGGCAGCCATCTTGAATTTTGGACCGCACCCAAAAACAATCGTTCTCGTCCCACAGCCATAACAAAGGTACCCAAGAAGTTTCGTAAAGATCGGTTCATAAATGCGGCCTCTAGCCCAAGCCGTATCCAATTGTTGGCGTAGGGACAGACGGATGACGGGCCATGACAAAAGCTCAAATTTGGCTTCGCCAAAGTTGAGCTAAAAATCAAATGATTTTGAATGATGATCTGAATAAGATGATTTTTAAAGAATTCTTCTAAAATTGCATTAAGTTATTTATTTATTTATTGGTGTTTAAGGTCACATAACTTGGCACAATGGCTAATCATGACTGCAGCATGGATATGAAGCAAAGTCCAGCCAATCGTTTATCCCCATGTTGCCCATTTTAAAGGACTTCCCCCAGGCATTTATGTTACCGGGTCCTATTTTACCAGTAAAACTGAGCTTGTTTACCACAGCTTCACTTCCCAGGGGTTTCCATTGGGATTGCACAAAGTTAAAATTTGGGTTTCCATAGAGAGCCCAAATATCAACCCAAGGATTTAATTTGAACAATTTTCAATCAGACCCTCTACGGATGCTGTATACAAATATCAAAAGAATCTGACTGGTGGATCTGAAGAAGAAAAGTTTTTAAAGAATATTCCTCATACTGCACCAAATAAAAATTTGGGCTTCCATAGAGAGCCTAAGTATGAACCCAGAGATTTAATGTGAATATATTTTAATCTGACATTCATAAGGATGTTGTATATCAAATATCAATAGATTCAGGCTTGAAGATCTGAAGAAGATTTTAAAATAAATTCCTCACATGGCGCCAAATATAGCTTAACTGGCTGAGTGCTGGAAGCCCATGTTTGGGCTCTTCCAAAAAGTACCTCAAGTAAAAGTCTTCATATTCTGTGAATGTGCTTCACATTCTCTTAGAACTACAACTTTTTTCTTCATATAGATTTGCCTTGTCACAATTTATTGGAGAGCGCTTTGAGGCACTCTTCAATAAATTATTACAAGGCAAACCCCTAGGAACTAATTCTAAAAATCAAAACTAATGTAGCACTCTACCAGTTCATGCAAGAAACTCCAACAAACTAGAGGTACTGTGAGCAAACTCACAAAGTGATACCCCCCACGCTTGAAATGTATAAGTTAGATTATCTCCCCTTGGAAATGTCAGAACGGAATTATATTGTTTCATGCACATCTTCATATGGAGTTCTTCCATTGTGTAAAGTTTCATGAAAAATCTTCAAATGGTTTAGGAGGAGTTGCACTTACAAGAATGGACAGACGGACGGACGGATGGACGGACAGGGTGATTCCTATACACCCCCCAAACTTTGTTTGCGGGGTATAAAAATCAAAACTAATCTAGCACTCTACCAGTTCATGCAAGAAACTCCAACAAATAATCTGCGACACTCAAAGATCAAACATATTAGAGAACTCTGTCAATGCAACAGTGAAGACAAGTAACTAGGTTGGGCATTCTACTGAATAATGGGTTAATACCTCAATACAACAACTTTGCGTGGGATGACATTCTAAAGTGGAAACTTCCTGTACCTTCATGTAATAACATAGAGAAATGATGCCAATGTCTGAGTCTATGCAGAAAAGACTAACATACTTGGAATTCATTAATGCTGAATAACATATTTTAAATTCAAAATTGGTGAATTATGAAAACAAACAAATTGTGGGATATTTTATATTTTCTATTAATAAATTTATAATGATTTATTTGTTAAATGCCTATTAAATATCTTCTTAAAAAATTTAATTCATATAAGAATTGATGGGAATTGTTATCTGCCACTTTATTAAAGTATGAATGTGAGAAGCCATGTTATACATAATACTTCATATTAAGCTCAACATGTGCATCCCGCATAAGTCATATCATTTCTTATAATTTAATGCTGAAAATCTGATCACCTTCTTCAATTATCAATTTTCGCAACTTGTGGGTTTATGAATCTTTAACCCCTATGACTCTGGTGGAGCAACAGAATTTTTCCAATCACTCTGTTTTTTCTTGTTTAAATCTAAATTTAGCCAATTATACCTGTCTGACAGAGATCACTGAGCTCAAAAAAGATATATATGGTTAAATATCATACTGAATTATGGATATTTTTTTGCTGCTGAAAACATTACCATTTTCACATCAGAGTGTAGAGGGTTAACCTAATTCGTATACTGGTGAATAAAACTTTCGATACATTCATGACTGAGCACTTGCACCTCTCGTAGCAAATTACTTCATATATGTTTATCACAAAACAGGTAACTCCGCCCACCTGAACACAAGAACAATACACACCATGAGGGTTGAAACGTACATTATTGTCCAAAGTTCATTTTGTACAGTCAGAATGACAAAATGTTTGACAGTATATCATGACCGCAACATAGGGATGAAGCCAAGTTTAGCCAATTGTTCAAATCTACTCAGTTCACTTTAGAGGACTTTCACCCCAGGCTTTGATTCTGGTGTTCCATGTCATCTTGTCATCAATTGTGTTATCAATTTCAGGGGTCTGAGATTGGATAAAATATCACCCCACCAAATAGTAATGTAATTTGGGGACCAGGATTAACAACAAAGTCAAGTAATCAATCACCATATCAAAAACTAAATCTTTTTTAAAGGGGGGAGGGGGATATCCAGCTCTCGGTATCTTCCCCTCTCCCTACCTCACATAGGGCATTTTTCACAATTAGGTTTGGGAAAAACTTTGGGGAGTGTCATAAGCTATATTCTGAGGCAAGCATTGAAGAAATGATAAATTTTAATGGCAGTTTCTGTGAATAGGGCTGGTTGGTAATGGGTGTTATATTAAGTAAAAGGTTACTGGTTGAAATCCTGTTCATGAAATCAAGAGAGGTGCATTTCAGTACCAATAAAAGTACAATCTTGAGCCGGTACCAATACGATTACAATCGTGAGTCATGAAAACACTTAATTTGATGTTAGCTGCTGAAGAGTACACATCATCATGTTAAGTGGCAAGGTGGGTATACAGTGTCAAATGAAGTATGGACAACAATGTGACATTTCCGAGTCTGAGTGCATTGTATAGGTACATTTCCTCTCCATACATTGTTATGGACTCAATGTCTCTCACTTCCAACATGATACATCAACAGACCTTAACCATATCACTATCAGGTGCCAACATATCATTTTTCTCTTGTGTACTTTTGTATTCATTAACCCTCTGCACACTTGTTGAAATATCAAAATTTCAAGAAGCGAATTTTACCCATGATGCAACTAGGAATTCAACCAATTCAACCTTGTTTGAAAGATCTCATTGAACACGATCAAACAAGATGATGCCAGTTAACTGGTAGATGCTGGAAGCCCATATTTGGGCTTTACTTTAAAGTGTAGATCTCACAACATAAAGGTACCATATACAGTGGATATATTTTATATTATCTTAGAAGTAAAATTATTTAGTCAGTATTAATTTGTTTTGTTACAATTTATGGGAGAGTGCCCATAGGCACTCACCCATAAATTGTAACAAGGCCAAGACATGTGAACAAATTTTGATGACCAAAATTAATTTAGCACTCTACCAGTTAAATTGCTGATGAGGTATTAAGCAACAAAAATTAAATAAATAACATTTTACCAAACACAAACAGTGGAACTTGCAAAAAATTCTTAGAACAATTTTAAAATCATCTATTGTCTCAACCACATAGATTATGATTCATCGCTGGAATAAGCTTAAAGAACACATAAGCCAGTCCTTCGATTTTGAAAATGGGAGGCATGCAAGATACCGCTTGTGAACTACTATTTGAAGTGGGGTGCACTATTATTGAGTCCTGGCATCGGGGAAATTTGTTTAAGAAAAACATCAACGAACATGATATCCCTGCATCTTTGAAACTTTCAGGAAGTGATCTGTGTACACAAGGTTAAAAGAACATTGATACTCATCATCTGAAAGAAAGAAACTCACAGACATTGATGCAACTGATGATCGTTTTCTTCAGAACTAAATTACATAACATTTCAGAGTAATTCATTTCCAAATGTTTGTCTTCGCACTGTTCACTGTACCATATTAGGGATTCCAAAAATATTACCTTATGTTGCCTTTAAAGTTTGTGCTCTTCATTTCCCAGATGCATCTCACAAAACTATATCCACAATTCACAACAAATTCTTTGTCTCTCAGGTTGAACAGAGACAGCGCACAAAACTCTGGAATTGTTTCACAAGATGAAACAAAACTTCTGGGAATCACTGCAGAGTTATTAAAAGCATTTTGTAAACAGGTACCACCAGAACGTATATTGTTCACATTTCTGTAGACGTGTTGTATTATTTAATCTTTAGTTGCTTGCTAGGTAGGGCCGAGCTGCACTTTTCTCTACTCGCAAAAAGTCAAATTGTGGACACAAGGCCATGCAAAAGTGACAGCTTGCCTCAAAAGCTAGACTGTGTAAATATTTATCACACACCTATTAATGTAAAACATGGGATTTCCACTGTTCTGCTTGTACAATAAAAATAAAGTTTTATCGCACATGTGGTGATACAAAACACGTTCGATTTCATTTTCAGAGTAAGCAGAGAAGGAACCCCTCTAAATAAATCACGTCATCATTGGTCGAATGCACCAGAGTCAATATCGCTTGGAAATTCCAAGTTCCTCATTTAGATTTGTTTACCCTGGATATTTAAACAATCAGATTCAAGTCAAAAATCAACAAAATAAAAACTAGAACTATCACTGAAGGTGATTAATACCCCCGCTTTGGGTTTTTAGAGGAATGCACTTCTGATAATGTAGGCGAAGGCCATAAGGAAATGTATACATAAAGATCATTTTTTGTTGTTGGAATTTGTATTTGCATGTGGCCTTCCACAGAACAGCACTGAATACTTAAAGAGCCCACACATATATGGTTTACATTTGGAAAAACACATTTACAATGTGCAACATGTATTCAAAATCGGTTCATTAATGTAGGAGGAGTTGCACACACAAGAATCCCATTTGAAAACCCATAATAAATCCAAGTTAAAGGGAGATAACCTGGTTAAAATTGTCGCAGATCAAAAATTTGGGAATATGCGTATGTTCACTTAGTTGTGATAATGTTTGAAAGGTTTCGTCAAAATTGATTGATAAATGTAGGAGTTGCACGCACAAGAATTTCATGTAGAAACCCATAATAAATCTAAGTTAAAGGGAGATAACCTAGTTAAAATAGTCACAGCTCAAAAATTTTGGAATATGCGCATGTTCACTTAGTAGTGATGATGTCTGAAAAGTTTTGTCCAAATTGATTGATAAATGTAGGAGGAGTTGCACGCACAAGAATTTCATGTAGAAACCCATAATAAATCTAAGTTAAAGGGAGATAACCTAGTTAAAATTGCCACAGCTCAAAAATTTTGGAATATGCGCATGTTCACTTAGTAGTGATGATGTCTGTAAACTTTCGTCCAAATTGATTGATAAATGTAGGAGGAATTGCGCACACAAGAATTTCATGCAGAAACCCATATTAAATCAAAGTTCAAGAGAGATAACCTGGTTAAAATTGTCGCAGATCAAAAAGTTTGGAATATGCACATGTTCACTCAGTAGAGATGATGTTTGAAAGGTTTCATCAAAATCGGTTCATTAATGTAGGAGGAGTTGCACACACAAGAATTTGTTCGAACGGAAAGACATAATAAATCTAAGTCAAAGGGAGATAACCTGGTTAAAATTGTCGCAGATCAAAAATCTTGGAATATGCGCATGTTCACTTAGTAGTGATGATGTCTGAAAAGTTTTGTCCAAATTGATTGATAAATGTAGGACGAGTTGCGCACACAAGAATTTCATGTAGAAACCCATATTAAATCAAAGTTCAAGAGAGATAACCTGGTTAAAATTGTCGCAGATTAAAAAGTTTGGAATATGCACATGTTCACTTAGTAGAGATGATGTTTGAAAGGTTTCATCAAAATCGGTTCATTAATGTTGGAGGAGTTGCGCACACAAGAATTTGTTCGGATGGAAAGACACAATAAATCTAAGTCAAAGGGAGATAACCTGGTTAAAATTGTCGCAGATCAAAAATCTTGGAATATGCGCATGTTCACTTAGTAGTGATGATGTCTGAAAAGTTTTGTCCAAATTGATTGATAAATGTAGGAGGAGTTGCGCACACAAGAATTTCATGTCCGGAAAGACGGACGGACGGATGGACGGACGGACGGACGGACGTACGTACGTACGTACAAAGCGATTTCTATATAGCCCCCACTTCTTCGAAGCGGGGGTATAATAACATTCTGACTGCTTGTTCCTTGACAAATACTTTCCACAACTGGTCATATAATAATGGAGTGTGCTAAACTTATTAGCTATTTAAACAGTTTTTGTTGTGTTATTCACTGCAGGTTAGTCAATATTTGAAGTTCGATCATCGTGACTGTAACACTGATCGGCGTCAATTGGTTTCAACCGATTGAATGCCGTACAAATTAGAAAGCTAATTAGGGTTGGTTCCCCACCACCTAACAATGATGTCTCATATCAACAAAGGAAATGCAGCAATTATCCAGTTGAAAAGTGCTTTTAGTTCAATTTTCACACAGACTGGTTGTTACATGGGAGGTGTGTGATAAATACAGAGTCGCACATACATTTGAATGGGTTAAGAATTATTGCACTTGACTGCTTTGGCTCTCATGATATCCTGGGCCAAAACAATCTTGTGCGATAATTCTTAACCTATTCAAACGTATGTGTTGTTCTGTATATGCATAAGATAGGCAAAATTTTTTTAAAATAATAATATTTGAGTGGCAAATTTTGTGATTAGTGCTGGCTGACTAGTTGGGGGTTATGCTTCAGGTTAGGTTAGGGTTATGTTTTAAATGAAGGGCCCACTCTGTTTGGAGTACATTGTTTAATCTAAAAACAAAGCAAATGTCTTGTGCAGAGTTAGTACATTGGTAAGTCTGACAGTTTACTCACCACTTCTTGGTGGTTCTCACCAGGTACTCCAGCTTCTTCCACTTGTAAAACTGTCTGACATTAGGTAACCCTGGCGGTTGAAAGTATCACTAACACCAACTAGAACTATCACTGAAGGTGATTAATACCCCCACTTCCGGCTTACCAGAATGCACCTCTGAAAGTTGAGGTTGAAAAACCAATAATAAATCCAAGTTCATGGGAGATAACTTGGTTAAAATTGTCGAAGTTCAAAACTTTCGGAATATGCATATGTCCACTTGTTAAGTCATAATGTTTGAGAAGTTTCATCGAAATCACTTTATTAATATAGGAGGAGTTGTGCACACAAGAATATCATTTGAAAATCCATAATACATCTAAGTTCAGGGGAGATTATTATATTATTATTATTTATTGGTGTTTAAAGTCACATACTTATGCACAATGGCTAATCATGACCGTGACAGTTTTACGGGTGGAGGAAGCCGGAGTACCCGGAGAGAACCACCGAGCAACGTCGAGAAGCTGTCAGCTCCCTAACATCGTAACTCTGAACTCTGCACCGCAGCACAGGCAGGGTTAGATTGGTTGAAGACATGCGCACCATCGACGTGCAGTACGCCTCAGTACACAGCGTCATCGTGCCCCCATGTAGGCAATCGGGGTGAAGTGTCTTGCCCAAGGACACAACGCGGTTGCCGCAGGTGGTATTCGAACCGAGGACCTCTCGGCATGCAGTCCGCACCTCTACCAACTGAGCCACCACACCCCCTCAGGGGAGATAACCTGGTTAAAATTGTTACAGATGAAACATTTTAGAATATGCGGATGGTCAATTGCTAGTCATAATGTTTGAGAAATTTCATCAAAATTGGTTCAATAATGTAGGAGGAGTTGTACACACAAGAATCTCATTTGAAAATCCATAATAAATCTAAGTTCAGGGGAGATAATCTGGTTAAAATTGTCACAGATGAAAATTTTTATAATATGCGTATGCTCACTTCCTAGTCATAATGTTTGCGAAGTTTCATCAAAATTGGTTCAATAATGTAGGAGGAGTTGCACACACAAGAATCTCATGTGAAAATCCACAATAAATCTTAGTTCATGGGGTGATAACCTGGTTATAATTGTCACAGATGAAATTTTTAGAATATGCGCATGCTCAATTACTAGTCATAATGTTTGAGAAATTTCAGCAAAATCAGTTCAATAATGTAGGAGGAGTTGCACACATAAGTTGGGACGGATGTACGGTCGGATGGCCGGATGGACATTCTTACACCTTCTTTCCTGTGGGGTTTTTCCCATGTTAAACCCTAACTCCACAAGGTCAAAAAATTAACCACACAGTGCAAAAAATAACCCCACAAGTGGCCACTGTACTAACCCAACCCCACAACTACCACTGACCCTAAATTGTAAACCCCACAATGTACCTCTGCTAAGCCTGGATGGATGGACAGATAGAAAGACGGATGGACAGATGGACATACAAACCATCAACAATATAGCCCCCACTTCTCTGATGTGGGGATATAATAAATAAATAAATCCAAATGGCTGGCCAAGAGCTGCATATTTCTTTCGAGTTTAAATAATGGTCTGAGGTTTGTGGCCCAGAACTTATATTCAACTGAGACGTGGCACTCGAGGTTGAACATAAGCTCCAAGCCCCAAAACCTCAAGACCATGCTACCATCAATTCATCACAATAAAGTGTATGTTCAACAGGGACGTGGCACTTGAGGTTCAATATAAGCTCCATGCCAAAAACCTCAGACCATGCTACCATCAATTCATCACAATAATGTGTATGTTCAACAGGGATGTGGCACTTGAGGTTCAATATAAGCTCCATGCCAAAAACCTCAAGACCATACTACCATCAATTCATCACAATAAAGTGTATGTTCAACAGGGACAAGGCACTCGAGGTTCAATATAAGCTCCATGCCGAAAAACCTCAGACCAAGCTACCATCAATTCATCACAATAATGTGTATGTTCAACAGGGACGCGGCACTCGAGGTTCAATATAAGCTTCATGCCAAAAACCTCAGACCCGTGTAGTGATGCTACCATCAATTCATCACAATAAAGTATATGTTCCAGTAAGACCCTACCCATAGCCAAAACTCACATTGTGAAATAAGGCAACCTTTAATAATAAAAAGTTTTTTGCAATTTAAACAATAGTTCATTCAGAACATTTTCTGCAGCACAAGTGAAAAATCTAGAAAAATGAAGCAGTTTTCAAGTCACTCTGTTGACTGAATAATTGCAAATGGGCAAACTCATTTGAAATATTTTGCATGATGATGTCACATGGTAACATAGACTAGAGAGGAGAGACATTGTGTTGGAGAGGTCAGACATGCAGTTGACCTAGAGGAATGAGATCCGTCGCTGAAATGCAGAGACCAAGCAGTCAGGGAAGACTCCGAGCTGATGAAGTCCATCCCAGATGATAAGACGGAGAAGGGACCAGGTCCGACCTCTCTCCGTTGACTCTGAACCCTAGTGACGTGAGTAGGCTCAACAGTGTGACGACATCAGACTCCAGAAAAGCAGCATTGGATTGCCTCTGGAGGATATCAACTAGACAAACCGAAGAAGACACCCTGGACTGTGTGTGATGTAAGACTAACACATGCGACATCAGACAGGTGAAGGCCCAAGGATCCAGGCCGAGGCCAAAGGGAATGGCCTTGAACTGGAAAACATCCTGGGGAATGGAGCAGCGATCAGATCTGAAAGCCTCCATGCTGAACTGAGGAGCAATGATAGACTGCGTCAGAATACTCAGATCGATAACCTATCTGAGTTGGCCATCCTTCTTCGGCACCAAGAACAATGCCACTGAAAGAAAGTTCTTGATGACCTCGATTGCCCCTTTGACAGGAGATCGCCTATCTCCGTGATCAAAAGTTCCCAACGTGTGACGTTGAAAGGGACTCATGTTGGAAGAGGCACTCTCTACTTAGTGGAATGCCTCAACCTGGGATGAAATCGAGGTGACTACTGCTGACATCTACCCTACCCTGTGAGTGAGTAGAAGTGGTGGTAGGAGGATCAGCCCTTAGCTTTGCAGAGGAAGCAAAAGGGTACTTGTTAGGCTTTGGATGGCACCTGCCTCCAACAGAAGGCCGATCAAGCTGACTAAGCAGCAGCAGATCAATGGAATGACAAAGGGAGCCATCCCAGACAGTCGCCATGGAACCATGGAATAGTCACGGACCCGCCAAAAGAGGCAGATTGAAGAGCAGTGCACTGCCCCTCAAGAAGGGGACGTCTTGTGCCCAGCACAACGTACCTGCGAACTAGCCGCGTTACATGCATGTGTGTGAGAAGATACATGAGCGCCTTGAATAGCACACACAAAACAAAACCTGTTTGTCGTCAAGCTCATCTGCGAGCAGATAAGGAGCAAAGCATAGACGACATGATCGAAGAGAGAACACATTCCAGCATCCCTCCCGATAAGCCCAACCTGGACTCCAGAGTCTCCATATGGCTGAGGAGTTGGAGTCCCGATCCAAGACTGTCAATGTCTGGCAGACTGATGGATTGGCAAAATCGTAGGAACGATAACACTCCAGAGGCAAAAAGTGTCAACCTTGATGAAGAAAGACGTCTTCATAGCCTTGGAACTCAGCTTAGAGTCCAAAGCGGTAAATGCTTCAACCACCTGTACCGACAGGCACGGTCGAAGGCACCCAGAAGCATGTTGCTCCACAGGCTGTAGGCGTGCGACCGATGATCGCAGCCGGGCTGACACTGTCGGTTGGTTTGACAGTTTGAGACCTGGATGGGACCCAAACACAAAGTCAAGAGCTGCCCTAAAGTCAGAAGACTGTTGGCTCTCGATGTCAGGAATGTCAGACTCATCCCATGACTCAGAAGACACATAACCCATCATGGGCAAACCAGCGACGCCTCCCATGGTGTAGGCACACCAGGGGATCAGAAAGCGGCCTGTTTCCAATCCCGGGAGGTGGTGCCACAGGGGGTGCCCGGAAACCACTCATAGCCTCACTGGAAGCAATGGAAAAGGCTCTTGGACAGAACCTAAGCGAGCAAGGAGAGGGCCTCCCTAAGCTCACTGACTGTCGGAACGGAACGACGTGGGAACGAACCGACAAAGTGGCTTCACTCCTGACCCATTTACCAGTGAAGGATCACGATCCTCAAATACACCCGACACGGGGCGACGGGCTGCAGCCAAAAACATCTGAAGGCAGATGTGTATTGGGGTATCACATACCCCTAGGATCAACAGAGCGGAAACTCAGGAGAGTAGCCGCGGACCTCTGTGGGACGGAAGGTCCAGGCTGCACAAAAAGCGTTGGTCAAACAAAACTGGCCATGGGACCTGAGTGTGTGGACGGAAATGCCACGGAGCTCATGGTGTCCCCACCATGAACATCCGAATCCAATGAGAAAAACTGAGGTATTCGACGGCTGAGAGACCACGGTAGAGGGTTCGGCCGCCAGCCCCTTCCAACTATGCCAAGTTGAAGTCAGGGAAGGCAGAGGCCAATACCCCACGTCTACACTACCATACATCGCTGCAAACCCCTGCAGAGATAAAACTGCTGTGCTCAATGGCTGAGAGGACACAGCATGGAGGTTCGGTCGGCAGCCACTTCCGAGTTGAAGTCAGGGAAGGCTGAGGCTGATACCCCACAACCACACTACAGACATCACTGCAGACCCCTGCAGGGTTAAGCTGAGGCTGGCTAAAACGGTGACCGATGACGTTGTAGACGGAACAGCAGTAGCAGCAGATACGACGGGAGCTGTTGAAACTGGTAGAATAGGGGAGAGAGCAACCTAGCTCGGCCTCCAAACAAGGAGTCACAACCCTAGTGACAGCCTCAGATGTCGACTGGAGAGAGTGCATAGTCCCGGAACCAGGCATCTCTTCACCGGATATCCAATAGCTCCCGCAGTATCCACCATGGTAAAAAAAACTGCACATCCCCCACGAATGGCGAATAACTCTCACCAGACGTGGTCATGTAGGGAGGCTCTGAAACGACAGCGTTCCCCACCCCCCGCTGGTGTGGGAGGAGCTGCACATACCCCACAGAGGGGGTGTAACTCTCACCAGACGTGGTCGTGTTGGGAGCCCCGAAACGACAGCGTTCCCCACCCCCCGTGGGTGCGGGAGGAGCTGAACATCCCCCCCCCTCTCTGCAGGTGCAGGAGGAACAGCCACGAGAACGCACCAAAAGCGAGGGCAAAAGGAATTGCCCTAAAGGAACCGAACTGGAAATAACAGAGGTGAGAGCAGTAAAAGAAAAAGGTGAACTCAACAGATACAGAAAGTAGTAGAACACTCTCAAGTATGAGAGAAAGTGGCAGAAAAAATAACCAGTGGGTACACGACAGAACCCAGACGGCCGAAAGGGACCTAAAAAACAGAAATTCAGCCCTCAACAGAGTGAAGAGATCCTGTCTATACAGTCCTTCATTGAAACCTAACTCCAATAATAATAATAAAATTTATCAACCGAAAATTTTTATATCCAAACCGCGATGATACGATGTTGAAAAACATTTGCGAAATTGGAATATATAAATAAAATTCAATGAGAATGTGGTTGAAAATATTAACGAGAATATAGAAAACACAGTCCTGTTATTATACGATCTTCAGATCCATAATTCCAGTCACAGGAAAACCATTATCGACGAGTTGAATTATCACTGTTTCGTAATGCAAATGGCGACGACACATCCTTCACGTGTCGTGGACAAAAAAAGAATTATTAATTGATGACTGCACTGCGCATTGGTTAACGGAAGTCGTGGATTTGTACTAAGAGAAGAGCGTCCCATAGTGGGTGTGCACCGATGGCGCTTGGCCCAGTTATATTTTTTCGTGGTGTTTTTTACACCACTTTTCTTTCCCACATCAGATAGAGAGTATTTTATCCGAGTTAGGGTCTTCCACTGTAATGCAAGCCTATAGTAAACAATTGTAAGGTAGGTTGATAAGAAATATGAATTGTTTATAATTATTAACCAAAGACATATCAATTCTGACATCGTAGTAGGGGGCTATAACAACCTGCTATACAGAGAAAGTGGGTTATGACTAAATCAACAGAAGAAATTCCACCCAACTAATTTATAATTTACACTAGCATACTATCAAGTCCAACTTGGGGGTCTATACAATAAACTGAATGACTGCTGTTGTTCTGGTGCTATCTTTTGAGATATTATTTTAATATACGTACCGTTATAAATTATCCAGAAAAATTTAGGTTGTAAAACACCTTTTTTTTTTCGCTGGCAGGGCATATAGAGATTCTGTTTCTCAGCCACACAACTTTTAACCCTTATGGGTCTGGAGATTTTTCATACATTTTTGCTTTACTTTGACAATCCATATCTTATGACTTTGCAGTTGTTTCTTGGCTCCCTATGTAGGCAGCCAAGACTTGCTTAGAAACAACTGCCATGGCACTTTGAATGTAACTTACAAGCTTACCCCAAAACTGCATATTGGGGCACCTGGTTTTGTTGTAGAAAAATGTGATTAAAGTCAGAATTAGGCCCTTGAGGGTTATAGTAAAAATTATCCAGACTGTCGCCTCTGAAAATTCAATAAACCTGGTGACCCTTAAATCAAAATTATTGTTCTGTGGTGTTTTCTTTTCTTTTAAACACATCAGTGGGAAGGTGTCCTTGCTCTCATGCAACTCAGATCATCCATCAGTTACCAGTCATAGATCTTTTACTTCACTGTTTCTCTCTTGGCCACTTCAACAGTTGCCTTTGTAATTCGGATACACATTTGAATTACAAAGGCCAATTGTCGGCCTACCAAATCAAATCACGTTAAGCCTGGGCTTATTCAAACTTATAGGACTTTTACAAGATTTCAGCTCTGCCAGCAGAATGCCTGGCAGGGTTTATATAACAAATTGCTTAGAATGGTACACCCAATGGCTTGCCGTTTGGGTGTACTATTGATCATGCAGGTGGGCCTGCATATTGAAGCCAAATGTTAATAAATTTATACAAAACAATACACGTGTTGTCTTCTCTACATAAATATTAAATTAGGCTAAAAAAAAGTGTTTTGATTGTCAGGCAATCCCTCATTGAATATGAACCCCCTCATTGGACATTTTTAATGCCTTTCAGTGTCTTCCAATATTAGTACAAACTCATAGAGACCCGAAACTTTTTATTTTTTTTGACTGATGCATATTTATTTAGTTGCGTATCCAACATGTTTGCCTTGTTACAATTTATGGGAGAGTTCCTACAGGCACTCTCCCATAAATTGTAACGAGGCAGATCCCAATAGATTAAATATTTTTACTTCAAAGATAATATGAAGAGCACCGAAAGAATATGAAGCATTTGAATTGCAGTACCTACAGTTTGTTTTTAGAGGAATGTTTTATTTTTCAAATAAAAATGAATTTATTTGTATAAATATGCACTTTCTATATTTCTGTGTGTAAAAATACAGCCAAAATCGTCTCCATGTTTGCTCACTTTTTGCATAAAAAAAAAAATTAATTTTAAAAATAAAACCCTTCCTCCCTCCCTCACTGATATGAAAAAAAAATTACCTGAGAATCAATTAATTTATTTTGTGTGGCCTTACCCTTTTTTAATATAATCTGACCCTTCTTTGGGTTAGTATTTATGAAAAATGGTAATGGATGCCACATTTTAACAGAAATACTGCCTTTCAGTGTCTTCCAATATTAGTATATACTCAGGGAGACCCGAAACTTTTTACATTTTTTGACTAATGCATATTTATTTAGTTGTGTCTCCAATATGTTTGCTTTGTTATAATTTATGAGAGAGTGTCTATAAATTGTAACACGGTAAATTCCCACAGATTAAATACTTTTACTTCAAAGATAACATGAAGAGCATCGAAAGAATATGAAGCCTTTCAATTGCAGTACCTACAGTTTGTTTTTAGAGGACTGCTTTATTTTTCAAATTAAAAATGAATTTATTTGAAAAATATGCACTTTCTATATTTCTGTGTGTAAAAAGAAAGCCAAAATCCTCTCCATGTCTCCATGTTTGCTCTCTTTTTGCAAAAGAAAAGGAAAAATTAAAAATAAAACCCTCCCTCCCTCACTGATTTGAAATAAAAATTGCCTGAGAATCAATTAATTTATTATTTTTCTTTCCTTTCTCTCTTGGTATAATAAGACAGAATGCAATGATGGTGGAGTATGGACAACAGGAATCAATGACCCTTGTTGGAGTTATTCCTGTATCTCAATTCAACAAAGGCAATTTCAATCCCTTCATAAATATGACCTGTAGTCTGTTCTAAAGGTAATTCGGACTTTGGGCTCAGGCAGATGTTACGGCTGAATGATCACGACCAAAAGGAGACGTTCTCATCTACACATTATCTGGAGTCATCTTATCAAGTTACTTTGAAATCCTTTCATTAATACGACCTGTAGACTGTGCTAAAGGTTTTTGGGCTTCAGGCCCCTGTAGCCATCACAACTGACCAATCGCGAGCAAAAGACTTTTCGGCTCAGGCAACCGTAACGGTTGACAGATCGCAACCAAATGGTGAAGTTCTCATCTAGACACCATACAGTCATCCTACCAAGTTACAATGAAATCCCTCCATATTAAATACGACCTAAAGACTGTGCTAATACAGGAAAAACTCCAGCAAGGGACACTATTCCAATACTCTATCCGAGTTGCGTTCTACATTTATACCAAGATTCAATTTGAATAAATATGATATTTTTAAAGAAAAATAGGAGATCTCTACTTTCTTGTTTGATGCTGTTTTGTGTCAAAGTTTTCGTTCATGTCATAACGTCACTCACTCATAACGTCCTATTAGATGCATTCTTACATGACATTCTTATGCACAATCCTGATTCAACATATGGTGTATGTAGCAGCACATGTCCCAATATCTGTAGTGTATCGTGTAACACTGAATGTGTACAGCAATCATGGTAACAAAAATACGTTATAAGCTTTTATAAATACAGTGGAACCCTGTTAATTGAATTAGCAGCACATGTCCCAATATCTGTAGTGTATCGTGTAACACTGAATGTGTACAGCAATCATGGTAACAAAAAAATGTTATAAGCTTTTATAAATACAGTGGAACCCTGTTAATTGAATTAGCAGCACATGTCCCAATATCTGTAGTGTATCGTGTAACATTGAATGTGTACAGCAAGCATTGTAAAAAAAATGTTGCAAACTTTTATAAATACAGTGGAACCTTGTTAATTGAATAGCCACTTTGCCAATTAAAATTATTCAATTAACATGAATATTCAATTAACAGGGATTGTGTCACTTTCCTGCATTCTAGAGATAAACTTAGCATTTATTCTATTATATCTTGCTTGACAGAGCTCCATGAGCTCTGTCAAACAAGATATATTAGATTAAATACCTGCACTGGATGTACTGAGGCCAAATAGGTCTATAAACAAAGGAAAACTGGGGAGAGTCAGGGTAATTTCTCGACAGGTTACAAGATTTTTTCATTCAATTAACAGGAGGTTACTCTATAACCTATATTCAACTAACAGGTCAAAGTTGTACTGGAGGTATGGTAAATGGTTTTGTGTTGGAAAATTATATACAATTAACAGGGTTATTCAGTTAAGAGATATCCAATTGAGTGGGCTCCACTGTACACACTACAACATTCACAGTATCATTTATAACACAGTTTTTCTTGCATTTTTTATTTCGGTCCTGAAGCTGCTGTCAGGTAATGTTTTGTACTTGTTCTGTTTTTTTGAGTAGAGACAGCTCAATATAAGTTTCAAGTTTACTGCTGAATCCACTGTATGTATTTTATATCATACTGATTTCATAATAAAATATTGTTTACATTAAGCACTTATTGGCAAAAGGAATAGTTTAAGGTGTTACTTCCGACACTTTTTTCAATATTACCTGAAAATACTTATTGCTATGACGTTAATGCCGATCAAGGTCGAAAAACGTTAAATTGGAATTTATCTGCATGAACTTGAAATCAAGGTAGCTTATAGCACAGCACTTATTTTCCCAAATAACAACAATCCCGAGATATGGCATCATTTCCAACAGGAGTTACCCCCTCCCTCCTGGTGCCCATCCTACACCCCAAACTAAATAACACAGCACTATAATATCACAGGCGGCAAACGAAATAGTTTAGGGTGTTACTTGCATTTTTTTTCAACATTGCCAGAAAATATTTAACGTTAATGCCGATTGAGGTCGGAAAATGTCAAATTGAAACTTCACTCAATTAAGATGAAATCAATGTAACTATAGCACTTATCGTCCCCTATAACAAGTTGAAAACATTTTTAAAATCTGGCTTCAAAAACCGGAGATATGGTGTCATTTCTGCTAGAACTTATTTCTGACATTTTATTAACATTGTCAGAAAATACTTAACATTATGACGTTAATGCCGATAGAGGTCGAAAAATGTTAAATTGAACTATCACTCCATGAAGTTAGAGGATTTTATTGCATGCCTGTTCTATGAAATCCCAATCTATAGCAACACTAAACCATGAGGAAAATGAAAATATGTGTGGAACGGAAATGGTTGACTGACTATTTTTATACACTTTTACACACTTCTCCACACTAAAAACTCTTGAAATTGTGAGTCTTAATTTTTTTATATTCCACCTTTATCCAAAACAATACCCAATTAATGCATTTTTATTCATTTTTCAATATCCAGGATGGTATCAAGCCTCCATATTTTAACTTTTGTCAATAACTTCTCTCACAAAAACCTTATCTAAAAATGTGCTACCGACCAGGAAAATTTCCACTGCTATGGCTGTTTTCTCAGGTTACCCTTTTCACACCAACGTGACAAAAAAGTAAATATTGTCTGATTTTCATGAAATTCTAATACGTTGTAGAGCTCAAAAAACAAAAAATATACATGTTTTTGTAATTTTAAATTTACGTAATTTCCAACGTTTTTACATCAATTCCAGTTTTCACATACACCACCCACCTGGTGCTCGGCCTACACCCCAAACTAAATAACACAGCACTATAATAATATCACAGGTAGAAAAGGAACAGTTTAGGGCATTACTTCCCACATTTTTTTCAAGATTGTTAAAAAAAATTGAAATTTCACTGCATGAAATTGAAATCAAGATAACTTATAGCATTCATCATCCCTAACTAAACCACTGGCCAGAATCGACTCTTGCAAATGATTCCCGCAAGGGAAATGAGAATCAGCTCTTGACTCTTGCAAAATATTTATTAGATTCTGGTCATAGACTCTGAAGTGTCCTTAGTTGGTTGAGTGCTAAATTATTTTTAAAGGCGATTTAAAACATGGGTATTTTTTTTTTTATCAAAGGTACCATGCTAGCAGCAAGAGTATTAAGATTTTGTTCATAAATAATTGTTTGGTTACAATTTATTGGAAAGTTCCAATATCACTTTTTTATATAAGAAATTTTTCTTCTCCTGCTGAGCGAACATCAAGCAAATGCATACAGAGCATCAAAAGAGTCAGGGGCATGGTGGCGTTGTGGTAACCAGTTAAGATCACCGAAGTTAAGCAATGTCGAGTCTGGTTAGTCCTCAGATGGGTGACCATCTGAGCAATCGATTCAGACTCCCACGTTGTGTCCTTGGGCAAGGCACTTAACCCCAATTGTCCACATGGGGGCACGATGACGCCATGTACTGAGGCGTACTGCACATCGATGGTGTGCATGTCTTCAACCAATCTAACCCTGCCTGTGCTCAGTGTGGAGTTACGATGTTGGGGAGCTGGCAGCTGCTCGTCGATGCTCGGTGGTTCTCTCCGCGTACTCCGGCTTCCTCCACTCATAAAACTGTCACATTCATGATTAAGCATTGTGCATAAGTATGTGACCTTAAACACCAATAAATATTAAATAAATCCAAAGAGTCATGATAGTGGCTTCTAGCACTCAACCAGTTGAAATGTTTGGAGAATTCTACTTATTTTTTTCCCTCATAAGGTAAGACTTTGGTTTAGCAGCAGTGTCTAGAAAAGTCTTTGCTGCATAGACAGGTGGCCAGCACTTCACAAGAAACAACTGTCAAAGTACTGCAACTTCCATCAGTAATAACCACCGAAAGCCAATATGTTGGAACATGTGTTCTATATGTATATGAATTTAAGACAATAAAGTCACCCAAACTGGAGTTGAGCCCTTAAGCCTTGAAGGCCTATTTCTGACTTTTATGACCTCAGAACAGGTGCCCTTAACATGCCATCATGAGTCCTGCTGACAACAGAAAAATTACAAAAGCAGCGTTTTCTAGTAAAGTCTTGACTGCCTTTTAAAGCAGCCAAGACTTGACTGGAAATCACTGTTAAGGCACTGGATGTATACAGGCTGTGGTCAGGTGTGAATTCAGGTCAATTGTCCAGGCTGTTAAGGGTTAAACTCTAGTAAATATAATAATAATAATATAATAATAATAATAATACAATGTTAACGTCTAGAATCCACAGCAGTGCTCTCTGACTTACATTATTACCCCGTATCACAGGCATTCACATCCTTTGTTCATTCTATGACATTCTCAGCTAACTCAACGGAGCATACTGGCCATGCTCCAGAGACGGGCACACAAGGCAAATGCCTCAACAGGTCCCTATTTTACACCTAGGTACGTGGGGATTGCGTAGTACTGGTGAACATTCCCAACGTTCACAGCTGGCATGTGATGCAACATCGCAGAAGCATGCACTCAAACCTCGCTTATCGCACACCAGCCACTACTACAGGAAGCACCCGAATCAATCGCCGTATGGTCACCCATCCAACGATTAACCAGGCTTGACATTGCTTAACTTCGGTGATCAAACGAGAACCAGTCTCACTTCGCCAGTGCTAAATATATAAATTTGAGGTTTGTTTTTTGACAATGGAATATGTTTCAATAAGACTACAATCCTAGCCCTCTGATTGGACGAGAGCTCACTTAGTTTTTTACTATGTTTATGTTTCCAATAGCATATGTCATCATCTGATGTCACCACGCGAAATATTTGAAAATGTCCATTTCGCAATTATTCCATCAACTGAGTGTCCCGCAAACTGCTTCATTTTTCTAGATTTTTCACATATGCAGCAGTCTATGTTCCAAATGAAGTGTTGTTTAAATTACAAATCAGTTTACGATTTGAACTGGGATGGAGTGACCTTGACCGTTATCTGATATATTGATTATTTGTCTAGGGAAGTTGTGAGGTATACAAGAGATTTATTTACTAAAATTATGCCTATTAAATGTTACCTTGTTCATTTGCTGGTGTGGGTTTTGGGCTATGGTTATATTGAAATATATATGTTGTGATGAATAATTGGGAACAGGGTCTGAGGATTGCGGCTTGGAGCTTATGTTCAACTGAGAGGCACAATAACTAAAGTTTTACGAGTTGCACTAACAAGGATAAACAGGACTCTCAAATTTGAAATTATTCAAGAACTGAAAACTGATTCTCGTAGCATGAGTTCACGAGAATCGAAACCGATTCTTGGAAATCAGTAAATTTTAAGGCCCGACAAATGTGGATATCCATGCAAAAACACTTGATAACCTTCATATATGTGATGGCAGGAAAATTCATCCCTGTTGTGCTTGGTCCAAATTCAATCTTTATGCACTGCTCCACAGATGCTAATTAATGCAGTTTTTGAAGGGCACCTGTTGAATGATTGTATCTTTGGCCCTTAGCTAATGGTATTTGAAAAAAAAATTAGGAAGGTGATCTCATTATCCAGTAGTGTACAGCAGGGGTGGTCCTTGTTACTAAAATGTTCCTCACCCTTAATTAGAGAGATAAATTCTGATTGTGGGCTTGATAGCTGGTGAAATTGTCTTCAGTCTCAGCAATGATATTTCAATTAAAGCCAGAAATCCTGTCTGAGATGGTGATATATTAGAATGCATTTTCTAACTGATTTGAAATGTTTTGGTTTTATCAGTTACAGAATGTTTAGGACATCATTTTGCTAAATAATATATTAGATTTTTGCAGGATATCAGCAACTTGGAGGGAAAACTAAGATAACTTTTATCTAACTTATAGCTTCTGAAGTTCATCTTATCAGATGCTGTCTCATATTTCATCTTTTCATCTCTGGTGATTACACAGTTAACAATATCAACAAAGAAAAAAAATATTGTACTAACATTCAAAAGTATGTCTAGATATTTATGGTTACTGTGTAAATATTATCCATAATATTCAAGCATTGTGTAATTGAATAGCCAAAAAATCAAGTAAGGCCCAACAAGTTAAAAATCTGTTTCTCAGGCCCTCCTGCATGGTCTTTTTGGCTGCTGCATGCTCTCTTTTTATAACCAATGCAAACTTTAAAAAATAATGAAAGTGTCAATGAAGCTGTAGCTTAACTTGTCTGTGTGTTGTGTTTGATGAAAAGAATACTGTTCAATGTTTATGAAAGGATTATGAAATAAGACAAGAATTGTGATAATAGAGAATATGTTAATTTCTGTTCCCTGTATGCTATGTTTTTAATAAAAATAATGTGAGGTGTACACTGTACTAAAAGGCGGAGGGGTGGGTTAATATGACCTCACAATTAATGTATGTGGCCCTCACAGTTAACATATGTCAACGAAAGTTACCAAGTTACAGTGAAATTATTCCAAAACGAGTCATCCTATCAAATTACATTGAAATCCCTTCATAACTATGGCCTGTAGACTGTGCTAAAGGTTTTCGGGCTTCAGGCCTGTGTAGCCAAGACGGTTGACTGATTACTACTAAAAGGGGATGTCCTCATCTCGACATTATACTCGAGTCATTCTACTAAGTTACAATAAAATCCCTTCACAAATACGACCTGTAGTCTGTACTAAAGTTTTTCGGGTTTTGGGCTCGGGAAACCATCATGGTTGAATGATCGTGACCAAAAGGGGACGTTGTCATCTGGGCATCATCTGGAGTGATCCTATGAAGTTACAATGAAATCCCTTCATAAATATGACCTGTAGGCTGTGCTCAAGGTTTTTGGGCTTCGGCCCCAGAAGCCGTCACAGTTGACCAATCACAACCAAAAGAGGATGTCATCATCTAGGCATTATTTGGAGTCAACCTAACAAGTTACAATGAAATTCTTACATAAATACGACCTATAGACTATGCTAAAGGTTTCTGGGTTTTGGGCTCGTGCAGCCATCAAGGCTGAATGATTGCAATCAAAAGGGGACGTTCTCATCTAGGCATTATTTGGAGTCATCCTACCAAGCTACAATGAAATCCCTTCATAAATATGACCTGTAGACTGTGCTAAAGGTTTTCGGGTTTTGGGCCCCGGTAACCGTCACAGTTGCCCAATCGTGTCCAAAAGGGGACGTTCTTATCTAGACATTATATGAAGTCAGCCTACCAAGTTACAATGAAATCCCTTCATAAATATGATCTGTAGACTGTGCTAAATGTTTTTGGGCTTCGGGCTCGGACAGCCATCATGGTTGAATCATAACAACCAAAAGGGAAATTCTCATCTGGGCATCATCTGGAGTGATCCTACGAAGTTACAATGAAATCCCTTCATAAATATGACCTGTAGACTGTGCTCAAGGTTTTTGGGCTTCGGGCACCTGTAGCCATCACAGTTGACCAATCATGACCAAAAGGGGATGTCATCATCTAGGCATTATATGGCATCAACCTAACAAGTTACAATGAAATCCTTATATAAATACGACCTATAGCCTATGCTAAAGGTTTTTGGGCTCGGGCAGCCATCAAGGCTGAATGATCGCGACCAAAAGGGGATGTTCTCATCTCGACATTATTTGGAGTCATCCTACCAAGCTACAATGAAATCCCTTCATAAATATGACCTGTAAACTGTGCTAAATGTTTTCGGCCCCTGCAGCCATCACAGTTGCCCAATCATGTCCAAAAGGGGGCATTCTCATCTAGACATTATATGAAGTCAACCTACCAAGTTACACTGAAATCCCTCCATAAATATGACCTGTAGACTGTGCTAAAGGTTTTCGGGTTTTGGGCTCGGGCAGTCATCACGGTTGACAGATCGCATCCAAATGGGGAAGTTCTCATCTAGGCATCATCCAGAGTCATTCTACCAATTACAATGAAATCCCTCCATACTAAATACGACAGCGCTAAAAGTTTTTGGGGTTCGGGCTTGGGCAGCCATCATGGTTGACAGATCATGACCAAAAGGGGACGTTCTCATCTAGGCATCCTACCAAGTTACAATGAAATCTCCTCATAAATACGACCTGTAGACTGTACTACTGGTTTTCGGGTTTTGGGCTCGGGCACCCATACTGGTTGACCAATTATGACCAAAAGGGGACGTTCTCATCTAGACATGACCCCAAACCTGCAAATGAAATTTCGTGATGATCAGACAAGAACTACAGGGTGTAGACTGTGCTAAAGGAAAATGTGAACAGACTCACAGATTCACAGACTAACAAACTAACAGACTCACAGACTAACAGACTTCCACACGCGTGATGGCAATAGCTTATCTTGACTTTGTCAAGTTAAGCTAAAAATTAAATGGTTTATGTCTGATATTTTACCCAAGTTAATAAAACTGATAAATTTGTCCCTTGAGTGCAACAAGGGTTTGCAATGCTTTAGCATTGCAAAGCCTTCTTGCACTCAAGGGATGACATACACCACCACCCATGCTATTCTGTAGATTACGAGGCCTAACACATAAAGCAAACCAAGAACATGAACTTTTAATGGCAAAGAAATAATTACAAAAATAAAATAGAAAACCACCCGCCCATATGCAATTTTACAAAAAATGATCTGAGATACAGAAGATCTACTGTATTCACTCTATGTATTGGGACGGCTGAAAATAATTATTTTCACAGGTGTCCCAATTCTTAGAAATTGGGGAAAGAACAGAGTCTGGTCTTGATTTGATGCTGAATAAAGTTGTGTGTGATTCGTTTTCCACCACTATATACGAAAATCGCCGTCCAATTTATTTTTATATTTTCATTTTTTGCTTCCAAAACATAGCTTATGACCCCTCATTAGAACGAGCGTATTGCACTCGTTCCAATGAGAGATCATAAGCTATGTTTTGAAGCAAAAAATGAAAATTTTTAGTCACCCAAGAATTTTTTCTATGAGTGTCGTCTGCTACTAGCGACGGGCAAACTGGAAACAAATCTCCTGAATGTCCCAAACTTTGAAGCATAAAAAAAATATAGTTTTCTGGAAAAAATGTGTGTCCCAAATCATAGAGTGTCCCAATACATAGAGTAAATACGGTACTTTGTGGGGCCTAACTGCTGAATACAATACTTGAGTTAAGTTGAGTGGTGAAGACTGATAATTTCTATGGTTGTAAAAAAGAAGGTATAATATCTGCAACTTGAAGAGTAGTGAGATTCAATTTAATTCATCTTGAAATCATCTGCCCAGTTTGATTCAACACTAAATTTGAGATTTACAGGGCTCTATTGAAGACCACTGACCCCCAAACTATTGAAGTTGTGTTCCAAAGAAAATTTTTCTAACATATGTTGTCGGCCATGGAGTAACTGTGACTAATCTTCTTTCATGACATATCACGGTTCCAGGCTGCACCAGTTGCACAAGTTTGGTAGACCTGGGTCAAATATTTCTTTACTGGTGTTTAAGTTCACATATTTCTGCACAATGGCTAATTCTGACCACAATATGGAAAAAACTGAAGTCCAGCCAGTTGTTTTTTCCGATATTGCCCATTTTAGTGGCCTTCCACCCCAGGCATTGGTTATTGGGTCCTATTTTACAAGTTTGTTTACCACAGTAAACAAGTACAGCTTCACTTTCTGGGGTTCCCACAGGGAACCTGGGTAAAAATCTTCACAATATTTTATTTTATGTAAATAGAGAGTAATCAATTTGTTTTGAGCATTATGGTAAATAATTCATTGAGAGACGGGACGTGAGTAAATCATGAGGGCGTAGCCCGAGTGATTTACGAAACAGTCCCGTCTCTCGATGAATTATTTACCGTAAGTCTCAAAACAAATTGATTACTCTTTTTATTACATGACATTTGGAATAAAGAGGTCTTTTACTATAATCCAACCCAAACTATTGTCAGATATAATCCAATTTAGTGTAAACACGGAGACATTTCTAAAATTAGCAGGAAGGAAATACGAAATAGTCCTGTCTCGAGGCGAATTATATACCGTAACTTGCCATAAGAATGGGTCACTCTCTTTAGTAAATGACATTTCAGACCAAAATATCTTTCATTAAAAATAATTCAACACAAAATATTCGCAAATGCAACTCTGAAATACTTCTGAAATTAGCACGTATGAATACATCACTTTCTGTGTCAAATCTTCAATTGGAAATGGCCCAGTTTTATTTTTGTGACTTTCGTTCGATATTTTACTATTTTATGTGGCGTTCCAGTCGCATTTGGGGAATGGCATTCAGCCATAAGATAAAACATTTCTATTTGGATTTTGTCAACTGTGCTAACGAACCTGTTCATAGAGGAAAGAAAGGATTTTTAAAAATATTCAGAAGGAAAATTCATTTTAATTAACTGATGTGGAACTGAAAAACAAAACATCAACAAATCGGTGGGGGCGTGGCTTATATACGTCAGTCGTTCCAAAGTTACTATTGAAGTGACATAATTCACTCGTGACATACCACTTTTTAATCAACATTAAATTCAATGCAAAACGAACTGAGGAATGTAATAAAGCAACATAAGCAATGCCTCAAAGTCTTTTCTCTGAAATAGAGCATTTTATGAGGTAGCTCCTATATCTTACCCCTTTACCTAATATAATGGCTAATGATATTCACAAAAATTGCCACTGAAATTTGTTTTTTTATAAAAATTTTGTTTTTAAAACACTGTTTATGACTTTTGTTTTAACCCTTTACCTAACGAATCGCCCTCATCCGCCCGCGTAATATGCAAATTGAGCAGTTGAAAAAATATTATTTTTCAAAAAATTTCAACAAAACCATATCATGTGACCCCTCCAACGAGGGGTCACATGATATGGTTTTGTTTAAAAATTTAAAAAATTGATATTTAAAATAATAAATTTTGATATCGTCTGCGTTGGGTAAAGGGTTAAAGGTAAGACTTATCTGACCATATCAGAGAATTCAAGATCACAACTGCAATGAGCCCATAATCATCAAACTTCTTGGGTATTCAAGAAACTCTCTGGTCAGGGTCGACACTTGTCATGTTTTGTATCTTTGTTAACAGACCTACAACATACACACACACAAGCACTAGTCATATCTGTTTCTCCAGAATGCATTTGTTCATTTCCCTTCATGTTTCAACAACTTCACCTTTAGAATCCTGAACTTAACCCTTTACCTAACATGAAAAGCAGACGACACTTGCAAAAATAATTCTTGAATAACTAATTTTTTTCATTTTTTGTCTCAAAAACATAGGTTATGACCCCTCGTTGGAATGAGCTCGATGAGCTCGTTCCAACGAGGGATCATATAACTATGTTTTTGAGACAAAAAATGAAAAAATAATGAAAATCAATTGGCGATTTTTTAGAATAAGGCTGGCCGGTTTTGGCCGTTACGTTAGGTAAAGGGTTAATCAAGACGGTGAACAAAAAATCTGCTCGCACATCCTGGGCAATATCTCAACCAAGTTTCAATAACCTCTGTCATCAGGTGAGAGAGCAGTTTCTCTAACAATAACAGCACATTTCTTACCCTGGCAGTGATCTTCAAGATGAAATAGTAATTTTAACTTGCAAGAACATCAAAGTATCCTTGGTTATCTCCACACCGATTTATATCCATTTTGGTCTTAAGGGAAGGAAGAAGTTGTACTTAAAAACAAAAACAACATGAACCTGCTTGTACATCCAAATCATCCCTTCCGTGCAACAAGGAACTATCTGCAATGCTTTAGCAGATTGTGCCTAGTTGCTCTCAAGGAATGAAATATTCTTGGTCATATCCACACCAACTTACATCCATCCTGGTCTTCGGGGGAGTGGGAAAAGTTATGCTAACAATACAACAACAAAACTTTTTGGAGTCCAGATGTTGACCATTAAGGTCAAAGATAAAATTCTGAATCAGCCAGTACATTGCCATAGTCTGGGTACTTTCGTTATCAAGCTGCGTTCACCTCTCTACAATTGGAAAGTTGCATCAACTGGTGGAGTCCTAAATTATTTTTCAAAGGTGACTTGAAACAAGTGTATTTTTTCAGATGCCAAGCAAACAACAAGGAAGGCCTTAGTTTTGCAAGATTTTGTTCATGCACAACCGTTTTGTAACAATTTACTGGAGAGTGCCTGTTGGCTGCCTTTTTGGCACTCTCCAATAAATTGTAACAAAACAATTTTATAAATAGAGGATATGGAATGAGTGTTTTTCTAATATAATATTTATGAAACGAGTCTTAAGAATTTTCCGTTTTGGCGAGCCTCTGGCGAGCCCCAACGGAAAATTCGGACGAGTTTCATAAATATTATATGAGAAAAACACTCATTTCATATTCTATTTATCATATGACACACTCACGCACAAATTAGCCACTTAGTAGGACTTTTTAACCCATCACCTAACTTGAGTTGCAGACTGCACTTGGAAAAAACATCCTCGTATAACTAAAATTTTTCATTTTTTGCTTCCAAAACATAGGTTATGACCCCTCATTGGAACGAGCTCATCGAGCTCATTCCCATGAGGGGTCATAACCTATGTTTTGGAAGCAAAAAGTGAAAATATAAAAAAGAATGAATGGCGTTTTTCTTGTAGGTAAATGATTAATACAATATAACCCACCCAAAATAGGACAGATAACGTAAATTCTCCCTACTGAAATTATGCAAATGTGACCCAGTTGTATTTTGTTTAGCCAATCAAATTATCCAGTTTTTAAATTGACCAATGAAAGCTCACAACACTAATTATGCAAATTATGAAAATATGGCACAGTTGTATTTTGTTCAGCCAATCAAATTGTCTAGTTTTGAAACTGACCAATGAAATTGAGGGAAGGCTTTATTTATCACTGATTAATATGAAAACAAAATATCAAATGTTTTAAAGTGAACAAAACGGACGAGTCATATGATAAAAATGTTTATCTTCTACTGCTAAGAAAACATCAAGCCTTTGCAAATAGGGTGAAGCCACTAAAGTGGCTTTTCAGCACTTTTCAGTAGAGCGATGATAGTGGCTTCTAGCACTCAACCAGTTAAAAAGATATTGGTTGATTGGAAGGTAGGATGGATGGATAAACAAATTGCTGAATGTACATGCAAATGGATGGAAAGATTGATGGATGGGAGGACACATGGAGAAATCAGGATCAAATCAGAATACTTTCTCTTTCAAAAATAAAATTGGACAAAACACTTCAGTTGGGTTTATTTTTCTATGTATGCCACATGGCCCACATAGAAAAAAAACTGCTTATTTTCTCTGTCCCTGGTTATGTTTGTGTTAACTGGTAGAGTGCTAAATTATTTCCGGTCATCAATATTTATTCACTGGTCTTTGGCATGTTGCAATTTATGGGAGAGTGCCAAATGGCACTCTCCCATAAATTGCAACAAGGTAAATCCATACAGTTGAAATAATTTGACTTCAAAGATAATATGAAGTACCCACAGAGTATGAAGCCTTTTAATTATTGTACCTGCACTGCAGAACAAAGCCCAAATATGGGCTTCCAGCACTCTACCAGTTAAGCACTATACTAATGCCTGGAAGCTGATAAGGTCCAGGATAATATGTACTAACAAACCCCCTACTTATGTCCTTCATTATACTAAGTGACAGAAGTACTTCATACAAAAACTCTTGACCTTCCACAACTTAAATGAAAATGGCTACTAAAGTTAACCCTTTACTCTCTGGTGCCAAATAAATGTGATGACCCAAATAAATGTGATATCTTGCAAACTGAATAAAATTTAATTTCTGGTACACGAAGAAAGACATGCAAAAAGTAAAACTCTATTCTCTAATGCATAAATGAACAGGGTATACTGAGGTGAAAAGCAAGCAGCTGCTTGCTGCGACAACTGGATACATTCAAGAACTGCAAATAATACGCGTTAGCTGCTGCTAACACAGCACTGGCAAGTCGTGCAAAATCCCACTGCTGTGGGAGCTAATGTTTGTCTACATACATTCAAAAGCAATTAATATGAGTTAGCTGCTGCTACCCTGCACTGCAAGAGGAGCAAAATCCAACTGCTGTGGGAGCTAATGATCCATATTTACAGTTTTGGAAAAATGGGGCTCCTGAAGCTGGTACCTGAAGTCATGTGCCTAAGTCTGTTTGATATCCGGATGCAGATTGTGCAATATCACACATGCCCTGGACTACTTCATGCTGTCCTGCACAGATGATATTCCTGGCTGTGCATCCATGATAGGGAACTGAGCTAACCTGAAATGGTGGCACTGAGGTTGCCCAAATGGAGCTGGTACCAGCGGAGAGCCCCCATGATTTTGCAGTTGTCCATTTACATGGATCGTTCGCTTAGAAGGCAGTTGAATGGGCACTGCGACGTGAAGGAAGTTTCCAGAGTACTGTCCGAGAAAACGATTGAAGTGTCCCCATCACCAGAATTTCTCAAATTTCCAGATGGCACTGGAGCGCTGCTGATACAAGATGGTGAAACACCGCAAACAGAAACAATTGACGAGTGGTCCACGATCGTGAAAGTTTTCAGCTGTGAAGGATTCCATATCCAAAATGAAAAGTATTAGTCACAAACCAAAAACACGTTTACTGCGTGCAAAAAGAACGAGCACAGTCACAGATAGTTACACAGTCGAGTTCTCAGCTCACGTGCGGGTGCTGGTCACAAAGCATGTATCTAAGAAATCTTGCAAACTCGGTGACATGAAGTCAATAGTCCTGTGGAATATCAAAGAATTCTTTCACAACAACTGGCAATAGCAAACGTGCTGGTGGAGTGTGTGACAAATCCATGCTGAAATCCAGAACTGAATGGTATGAACAAAGTAAGGAGAGTTATGTATGAAAAACTTTCGAAGAACAAAAACTCTGCAAATTGAGGCAATGGAACAATGGAGAGAAACTGAAGACAAAGGAGTCTCAAGAAATTTGGTACCGGTGAGCAGGGTATCTTGTGGCAGAATTCTTGAAGCTGATTGGTAGCAATGGGAACAGGGTACAGCTGTGGTATGAAAGCGACCAAATTTTGGGGGAATATGGAGATGTAGAAACTGCCTACCTACATGTATATGAATCATGTGAGGTGGTCAGCCTGTAAATAATACATGCGCAGTAGGTAAGGAACTCTGTCACAGGGAAAATAGACATGAGAGCTGACTACAGTAGGAACCACAAATAAAGCCATTTAGCTCGCATTCCATAAACTCTCAGAAATGTATACATTTAATCCTGTGAATAAATGTGATGGCGCTCAATAAACGTGATAACCTCCATCCTCAGCTTTCTGTGTTTATACTGGTTAAGTCAACAGTGTGGAAAGTGGGTAAATATTTCATTGAAGTAGTGCAGTCAGTATACTTTAACCCTTTACCCAATGCACAGGATGTAAAAATTTAATATTTTGACTTTTTGTTTTTTTAAATTATTCAAAACATTTCATGTGACCCCTCATTGGAACGAGCTTGATGAGCTCATTCCAATGAGAGGTCACATTATATGGCTTTGTTGAAATGTTTTGAAATGTATTTTTTAACTGTTTAATTTGAAAATTACGTGGATGGATATGGCCAACTTGTTAGGTAAAGAGTTGAACTAAAATAACCAGTAGTTTGTTTATGTTGTTGTTACTTTCATCAAAGATTCCACACAACATCGATTTAGTTGTATTGACATCCAAAACATGGGCCACAATGAACACTGTGACCGCCGGAAATGAATGAATACAGTTTTGAGTGTTTATTTATTTATTGGTGTTTTTAAGGTCACATATTTCGGTGCAATGGCTAATCATGTCGATGACAGTTTTACAGGTGGAAGAAGCCAGAGTTCCTGGAGAGAACCACCAAGCAGCGGTGATCAACTGTCAGCTCCCCAACATACTAACTCCACACAAGCAGGGTTAGCATTGGTTGAAGACAGGTGCACCACTGACGTGCAGTATGCCTTAGTACACAATATCACCGTGCCTCCACGTGGGCAATTGGGTTTAAGTGTCTTGCCCAAGGGCCACAGGTGGGATTCAAACTGAGGAACTCTCGGCTTGCAGCCTGCACTTCTACCTTCTGAGCCACTATGCCCCCCCCCCCCCCTCGTTTTGAGTGATTATATTTTGTTTTTAATTGACGGTGAGAAATAAAATTTCTACTTCCAAACTGCATATTACTCACATTTACATTTATTTCTATTTTAAAATTCTGGTAGCCATCCTTACTATTCACATTTATAGTTGTTGAATTGCTTTATGGCAGTGGACCACCCACTCATAAACGGTCTACAACAACTGTGTCACTCCAACATTCATAAAACTCAGTCACTGAGTAACTCTCTGTACAGCTGAAAGAAGATGAATTTCTTGGGTTAATTAGAATAAGTTTCGATCACAGCCAACATAAAAGTTGGTAAGTATTATGTAGTCATGTTGGTAAAGGTTCATCTTAAGTCATGGCTGCTTTGTAGCATTCACAGCTTGGATGATATTTTTGTTGTTAGAAAGAATCAAATGCCTAGAAAATCAGTAAGGCCACACAAAGTAGATCTTCTGTTTCTCAAGCCATTTTTTTTGTAAAATTGCATGTGGAGGGGCAGTTTTTTATTTTATTTTATTTTGTAATTCTTTACTTTGCCATCAAAAGTTCATATTCTTGGTTTGTTTTATGTTTTAGGCCCCATAATGTACAGAATATCATGGGTGGTGGTGTATTTCATCCCTTGAGTGCAAGAAGGCTTTGCAATGCTGAAGCATTGCAAAGCCTTGTTGCACTCAAGGGACAAATTAATCAATTTTATTAACTTAGGTAAAACATCAGACAAAAACCATTCATTTTTTATTTTTTTAAATTTGCATTGGTTATAAAAAGAGAACATACGGCAGCCAAAATGACCTTGCGGGAAGGGCTGAGAAACAGATTTTTAACTTTTTTAGGCGTAATGAAAAGGTTAATTCTGGTAGCCCTTACTCTATCTACATTTGCATATTCAGTCCAAATTGCTGTGTTAAGGCTATAGTTAATAATTACTTGTTTTATGTCAATCCCTGGTTCTGATAGGTGGAATCAAAATGCACGAGTTACTAACTATTTATTACCTGCATCCAAGTATCAATGCTTATCGTCTAATTTCTAAAATAATATGAATTGTAAATGCACCAATACATTCAGTTAGGGTACCTGAAAAAGTCCAAATGTAAAATTTTACACAATTTTCGTCGTCCAAACATCTTAGTATACAGTACTAACCTGGCTCTCACATACTAGGCAATCGTGATGAAGTGTCTTGCCCAAGAATACAGCACAGATAAAGTGGGTCAGTATTGAAATGATGGCTTTTCAAGTCCAATGCTTGACCAAATGAGCTGCCATGCTCCCTCAATGTATTAATTTAGATGCCTAAAACACACAGGTTACAGAGAAAAACCTCTTTCAATCTACACCTATAAACATGAAGTTTTGTGGCTTTCACAGCTTCACATTTTTTAATTTTTAAATAAAAATTATATGTTTCATGTCTGATATTTTACCCAAGTTAATAAAATTAATAAATTTGCCCCTTGAGTGCGAAAACACTTTGCAATGCTTTAGCATTGCTAAACCTTCTTGCACTCAAGGGATGAAATACACCACCACCCATGCTATTCTGTAGATTATGAGGCCTAAAACATAAAACAAAGCAAGAATATGAACTTTTGAAGGGAAAGAAATAATTACAAAAATAAACTAGAGTCGATCCATCGCCAGGGGGTGCGATACCCCCACAATCCATCGCCAGGTGGTGTGATACCCCCGCACCAATACCTGAGGGTGAGCAAGGTTAACAATGTGACATCTCGGTGTTCAGAAAACAATAGGTGTCACCTCAAGGTGACACAGACAAATACCCCCGCCTTTCAGCTAAGAAAGGGAAATAACTGTGGAGAAACAAAATTTTCGCAAGACTTTTTACATGTTGCACATCTTCATTGAGTGTATGATCATATTCTGAAGTTTCAACTATGTGAATTGAAAAGTGGGGGAGGAGTTGATTACAGCATGACGGTACCCTCCATTAAACAATTTCACGACAGAAGGACTGATGGACAGACGGACTGACGGATACGATGAATCCTATATACCCCTGCTAGGCGGGGGTATAAAAATAAAATAAAAACCATTTAACACATAAGATGCTAAATGTTTGGAGTCCAGGTCCTTTCTGAGGTGCACTTTTTGTGTGCTTGTGTTTCCCATAAAACAAAGCTCATGTAAAACTTATAAAATTTAATTAAACTACTGACTAACCTGAAAGGAATTAATATGTTAAATAAAATTAACAAACAAAACAACTCTCAAACATTCATAGAACTCACATTCCTCGTTTGAATAAAGTCCTGAAAGAAAAGTTCAAAGGCCTTTTTCACTTGTTGAATCTTCGGGGCCAGTTGATGGGTGTGATGATCTGATTTTGTTCCGTAAGCTGCAAAATATGAAGAGTGACTGATATAACTGATCTTCCTTGTTTGTTAAGTGGGAACAGCACTTCGCACTTTCTAAAGGCACTGCACACAGACTACAATGTTCTGTAGCTCAAGGAGCTCATTTCCTAAAAGCACTGCACGACTTACTACAATGTTCTGTAGGTTCAAAGAGCTTGGTTAGCTCTTTACACAAAACTGATGTTGTTTGATGGTGACCATAATGTCGAGCTTCACTGGCTATACAACGTAATGTAGTTGAAATGTCTCTTCTACTTGTTACTCAAGACAGTGTATTTTTTTTTATTATTATCATTGATACTCCACTGCAGAGTGTGAAATCTACTTCAAGCAGGCCACTTGTACAACACGTATACCTCCTTAACTTCTTGTCTGTCCTCTACATATGACAACACACACACTCCCCTCAGAACAGTCTCTCACATGTTTTTATTTGAAACATATCAGCAGGAAAGGAAATGAAAAAGTTAAATAAATTTAAATTTTATAGTAAATTTCCTTTCTTATTATACCTACCGCAATTGTTTACAACAGGATTGCACTACAGTGGAAGTCCCTAACTTGGAAAAATACTCTCTATTTTCTTCTTTCCCAAGCGATTTGGAAAAGAAAAGTGCAAAAGCACCAAGAAAAAATAAACCAAAACGGGGTTGAGTGTGACCGGCGCACACCCAGTAGGAGACACTCTTCTCCTTGTACTAATCCATGGCTTCTGGAACCAGTGCGCAGACGTATAACCAACATGTCATTCTATTGAATCCGCCAACATTGGAGTTATGTGATTGGTGGGTAGGAAGGATTCTTACCTGAATAAGAAGATGGAAGGACCTCCACATAAACAATTGCGGTAGGTACAATAGGCTGAATAGACAATAGGAGGAGGGAATCACATAACTGACCCCCACATAACCCGACTTCGCTGGAACCGTGGACAGAAGAAGAGTTCCCTAGGCCTATAAAATCATTGCATCACAAACATTAGTAAAAGACAGTGAGAGATGAGGTGTGTGGCTCTGCGTGACACAAAGGCAGAAACGACAGTAACCAAGCACATGGCTGGAACTGACCTTGTAAGAAGCTTAATGGCTAGGGTAGACAACAGCCTGAGCAGAAAAAAGAGGGGCCCAAAGAAAAAAGGTCCTCAGACTGCTCCTGCAACTGACGCAGAGAGAAGGTGGAGAAAGGCGAAGCATTTCTCCAATAGGCTGCCTACGTAACATCCGACAACATGACAGAGTTAGCATAAGCCCGGGAGGTAGACAAGACACGTACCTCATGGGCAGAAATACAATTGGTAAAACTAGACGAGCATAGGGCACACGAATAGAAAGACAAATCTATCAAGAAATGGATTGAGGGGAGATCATCTGTCGACCAGGGATAAGAGACAGAAAAAATTGTTTCCTGCCTCTCCTAATGAACTGCAACTGGTTGAGATAAATGTGAATAGCTCGATCCAGACAGAGCAAAGGGCGATTAGACTCAGCAGAAGGAGGAGTCCTGATACAGATAGGAGGTGGAGTAGTTTCTGGCATCTGATTCTTGGCCAGAAAGGAGCAATCAGTGGTAAAAGTAACACTGTTGGCAGAGCTCCTGAAAAACGCCGGATCAAGCAAGAGGACGTGAAGCTCACTAACCCTTCTGTCTGAGGCAAAAGCCACCAGAAAAGCCATCTTGTATGTGAGAAAATGCATATCCAGCTGGGATAAAGGATCGAATGGCGCCTCCCTCCTCCACAAGCAAAGTTGCACCCAAGAAAGATACCATCTTGGGGTAAACTGCAGCCTATTCATAGAAAAGAGCCAAATAAGCTTGGAGAGGTACAGAATAGTGCCAATACAAAACTTTCCCACATACGAAAAGCATAGACCTGTACCTGTTGATGGTAACAGGTTGGAGACCCTCAAGAATCAAACAGATATACCAGAAACTCTGCAATCTGTGTTATCGAAGGAACGGCATAATCAACAGAGTGATCAGTACACCATCGACTGAAGACCTTCCACTTAACCGCATAGGCTAAACCAGTGGAGTGCCGACCTGAAGAAGAAAAGCACTCTACTGCTCGTCTTGAAAAACCTCTATGGAGGAGACATGACCTGACAAAAGATATGCGTGAAGGCACAATGAAGTCGTGTCAACAGGAAACGTCCTCAGGTGACCTTGACAAAACAGGTCGTGACACAGAGGGAGACATGCCGGAACTGATTGATCCACACCTGCTGAGGTGACAAGGGAACGCCGACAACTGCAGGTTCGTATCTTGGCCAGAACGTGAGACAGAATTGGAACTGACGGGAAGTAGTAGACGACTAGACCATTCCAATAGAGTGACAGAGCATCCACGGCGAAAACCAGAGGATCTGGACATGGGGACATGAAAGTGTCCACCAGATGGTTCCAACAGGTCGCAGAAAGATTGTTGTTGGGACAACACCAGAGATCGCAAAGCGATTGGAACACTGCCCTGTGATGTATCCACTTGGTGGAAATGACCCTGCTCCATCGGGACAGGAAGTCAGCTAGGACATTTAGATGACCACGAATGTGTCGAACCACCACCTCAGCGTTGACATCCTTAGCCAGCAGTAGAAGTTCCCGAGCCAATTCGCACATGGAAACCGAGTGCGTGCTGCCCTGGTTCTGAATGTAAGCGACCACTGTCAAATTGTCAGACAACAGAAGGATCTGACGATTTGAAAGATCGAGGATCCACTGCTGGAAACTTAGAAGAAAAGCAAGAAGCTCCTTTTGGTTAATGTGAAGAGCTGCTTGATGCTGGGCCCATACACCATGAAGAGAAAGACCTTGAGGGTCCAACGTTGCGCCCCATCTGAGATCGCTGGCATCTGCCATCAGAACACGATCGGACATGGCAAGTCCAATGGAACTCCCTGCATAATCCACTGAACATCCGTCCAGGGAAGAAAATGATGATGGAAAGATGCTGGTAACTGAAGCACCAGATCCAGAAAATCGACATTCGGCCTCCAACGACTGAGCAGAAAGTGTTGGAGAGGTCAGACATGCAGCCGATCTAGAGGAATGAGATCCATCACCGAACAACAGAGACCGAGCAGCCAGAGAATACTCTGAGCTGTCACATGCGTGGACTGGGTCAGAGTCAGGGTGAAAGCTAAGAGAATCACAGCCCTCACCTGGGGAACCGCCACCATATTCAGCTGAGTACAGAAGGCCATGCCCAGATGACAAAACGATTAAGAAGGGACCAGGTCTGACTTCTCCTTGTTGACTCTAACCCTAGCGGCTCAACAGTGTGTCGACTCCAGAAGAGCAGCATTGGAGTGCCTCTGGAGGATATTGTCCAGATATGCCGAAGTAATCACCTTGGACTGTGTGCGATGGAAGGCTATCACATGCGACATCAGTCGGGTGAAGCCCCAAGCAGCAGGTTGAGGCCGAAAGGCATGGCCATGAACTGGTAAACTCACCCCAGAAAAGTGAACCAGAAATACTTTCATGGTGTCCGAGGAATAGGAACGTGAAAGTAAGTGTCTCGCAGGTTGATGCTGGAAGCAAAAACTCCCTGGGGAATGGAGCGGCGAACCAACCTGAAAGTCTCCATGTTGAACTTAGGAGCAATTATAGACAGGTTCAGGATACTTAGATCGATAACCGGTCGGAGTCGGCCATCCTTCTTCAGCACCAAGAACAGGTGGGAATAAAATCCCACTGAATGAATGTTCTTGATGACCTCAAGCGACCCCTTTGAAGGAGATTGTCTATCTCCATGATCAAAAGTTCCCTACGTGAAACATCTGAAAGAACTTGGGTTGGTCGAGGCACTCTCGACAGAGTGGGGTGCCTCCGAAAGGATATCCTTCCTCCAACCTGGGATGAATCGAGGTGAGGACCTTCATTTTGAGCCCCGGCGAGGCCCATGAGAGGAGAAACCACCTCCTCTGCTAGATGAAGGATCCTGAGACCTCCCTCCACTCTGCCAATGCTTACCCTTACCACGTGAGTAAGAAGAAGCAGGTGGATCAGCTCTTGGCTTCACAGAGGAAGCAGAAGGGCGTTTGTTAGGCTTGGAGCGGCCACAGCCTCCAACCGAAGGCAGATCAAGCTGGCGAAGCAGCAGCTGAGCTTTGGAATGATGCAGTATGCCATCCCGGACCATCACCACGGAATCATGGAATAGTCACAGACCCACCAAAGAAGCAGAACGAAGAGGAGTGCGCTGCCCTTCAGGAAGGGAACGGCTTGTGTCCAACACAGCATCCCGGCGAACTAATTCCAAAAAAGCTGTGTTACAGGCATGCATGTAAGATGTATGAGCGCTTTAGAGAGCACATGCAATGGGGCCTTATGTCATCAAACTTATCGGAGGAAGATCAGCAGCCAAGCCAGAGACGATGTGATCTGAGAGAGAAAACATGCCTAGCATCTCTCTGGATAAGACCAATATGGACTCCAAAGTCGCCATTGAATAACAGCCGACTTGGGCTTGGAAAGCTGGAGGGAGGAGGAGTCCTGATCGAAGACTGTCAAAGTATGGCAAACCGACAGATTGGCAGAATCGTAGGAATGATAAAGCACAGAGGCAAAAAGGTATTAGCCAGTGAAGAACGAAGTCTTCATAGCCTTGGAACTCAGCTTTGAATCCAATGCTGCAAAAGCTTCGACCACTTGTACTGACTGGTATGGTCGAATGCGCCCAGAAGGAGGTTGTTCCACAGGCTGTAGGCACACGACCGATGATTGTGGCCTAGCTGAAACCTCCGATGGACTGACGGTTTGAGTTCCTGAAGGAACTCAAACACCAGGTCAAGAGCTGCCCCCAAATCAGAAGACTGATGCCTCTCGATATCAGGTGTGTCTGACCCATCGTCTGAGTCGGAAGACACATAGCCCATGTTGGGCATACCAGTGCCTGCTTCCAATCTCGGGAGGCGGTGCTGCAGAGGGCACCTGGAAACCACTAGAAGCCTCGCTGGAGGCAACGGGAAGGCTCTTGGAAAGAACCTGTGTGAGCCAGCATAAGCTCACAACCCATATCTGCCGGTTCGACATGGGATCGGACTGGCAAAGTGGCTTCGCATCTGACCCTCTAAACCAGTGAAGGGTCATGATCCTCTAGAACACCAGACGCGGGGGTGATGGGTGGCAGCCAAAACTTATGAATACAGATGCTTATAGGGGTATGAAATACCCGAAGGATCTGAAGTGCGGGAACTCAGGAGAGTTGACGTGGACCTCTGCGGGACAGAAGGTCCAGGCTGCACAAAATGCGCCTTTCACGCAAAACTGGCCAAAGGATGAGAGTGAGTGGACAGAAGCGCAACAGAGTCCATGGTGACCCCACCATGGACATCTGAATCCAAAACAAAACCTGCTTAACTTGATGGCAGAGAGACCACAGCAGAGGGCAGGTCTATAAACAGGTCAATAAACAGGGGAATTAAGTGATTGTCAGTGTTATTATTGACATATCACACAATTTTGTATTCAATTAATAGGAGTTTGATCAATAACCTGTATGCAATTGACCATGTAAACTTTGTACTGATGGTATGGTAAATGGTTTTGTGCTGGAAGATATATTCAATTAACAGGATTATTGAATTAAGAAATATCCACTTAAGTAGGATACACAGTTTTCTAGCACTATACTGGAAAAAGGAAAGTTACACAGAGATGATGAGAACCGTTCACAGGCAATAAAACCACTGAACGACTGCTATTGCACTCTGTTTGAATTCTGAATGAAACATGTGTCATCATATAAGATACAATTTTGCAAACAAACTTCTTGACCTTACACCCTGGTACTGAAGTTAACTACAGATGTTAAGTCTTTAAATAAAATCTGAATGAACCCTTAAAGGACTGGATATTTTTATTCATTTTTGTTGCACTTTGACACTCAACATTTTGTGCCATTGCAGTTGCATCGTAGCAAGTCTTGGCTGCCTACCTTCCCATAAATTATAACAAGACAGACATCTGTGCAAATTTGGGTGACTAAAAATAATGTAGCACTTGAATGGTTAAATATTAACCCCCTGTACACTGATGTCAAAATATCTAAAGTTCAAGGTGCAAATTTTTCCCATAATGCAACTAGAAATTTAACCAATTCAATCTTGTTTGACAGAGCTCATTGAGCTCTGTCAAACAAGATTGAATTGGTTAAATTCCCAGTTGCATTGTGGGAAAATGGCTTCTTGAAATTTGGATATTTTGACATCAGAGAGAAGGGAGTTAAAAGAGACTTATCATTCTCCTTATTTTCAAATCAGGTGGGCTATAGAGTGTGATCACTTGCTCCAAAATGACAGGCATGGTGATGATGATTTTAATTACAAACCTTTTGAAGATAAGCTTCAAACCACTGTAATAAAAAACTCAACACTGACCATCTCGTTGAAACTCCTAAACTGTTGTAAAAAATAAAAAGCACCTACTTAATTTTTTTTAGGAAACTATAACATCTTTATACATTTCAGATTTTTCGGTTGAAATGTTGTTTTGTGATACACTGTCTCAACTCGCCGAGATCTTTCCAACAGTGAGACACAAAACAGAATACCCTGTACAGTGGAACCCTTTTAACTGAATATAAACTTAAGCAGCAAAAAATAGTCAAAGTATTAATTTAGATGCCTAAATGCATACAGGTTATGCTGTATGTATTTAGGCATTTTATGTTAATTGAATACTCCTGTCAATTGTTGAGTGCAACAATTGACACGAGTATTCAATTAACAGAAAAATGGTCATTTTCCTATGTTCTAGAGATAAACTGGGTATTTATTCAATTACATCTTGTTCGACAGAATAACATCGATGACCAGAGTATAGCCTGGAAAAGCCTATATTGACAACTGAACATGATGAGAGGGCCCTTTTGTGGACTATCAGATTTGTTCTAGGTTTCAGGCTCGTCATGTTCCGAAGCACTGTATCCCGAGGGGTATGCAGCATGCCGAGAGAGTGGAGCAAATCTTAATGTCTCATCTGCACTGGAAAAACAGCTGTTATATTATACTGGGCAACCAGCTGTGCGGTTTGTAGAGCTGGGTCAACGTTCAGAGAATGTAGTAGACAGTTTATTGTCAATAATTCATTAATTCTATTGTAACAACTTTCAAAATGCAGATTCTTTCCTTGATCAAGTTCTTGTGACATCATTGTGATACATAAGTATTTGTTGACTGGTGGTTATTGTTTCAAGCTGGGAAGGAATCTAACCCTTTACCCAAAGTACACTACATCAAAATTTATTATTTTAATTATTTTTTTTTCAAATTTTTTACAAAATTGAAAAAGAAAAATCATTTGAGTCCTCAATGGAACAAGTTCAATCCAATGAAGGGTCACATGATGAGGTTCTGTTGAGACTTTAATGAAAAATAAATTTTTTTCTATTGCTCAATTTGCAAATTATGTGGGTGGATATAACCGATTCGCTAGGTAAAGGGTTAAAGACAGTGATATAGAGGATCCCTGATGAGCCACAATTTTTAACATAGTTCACTACAATCACATATATTTTAATGAATAAAGTTCATATCAAATGGTGACAAAAGTTTGGAGATTTTATTTATCACATAATGGAGCACATTGTGGGAGCATGGTGGCTCAGTAGGTAGAGGTGCAGGCTGCAAGCCGAGAGGTCCTCGGTTCGAATCCCACCTGCGGCAACCGCGTTGTGTCCTTGGGCAAGACACTTCATCTCCATTGCCCACGTGGGGGCACGATGACGCCGTGTACTAAGGCGTACTGCACGTCGATGGTACGCATGTCTTCAACCAATCTAACCCTGCCTGTGCTGCAGTGCGGAGTTACGATGTTGGGGAGCTGGCAGCTGCTCGTCGCTTTTCGGTGGTTCTCTCCGGGTACTCCGGCTTCCTCCACCCGTAAAACTGTCACGGTCATGATTAGCCATTGTGCATAAATATGTGACCTTAAACATCAATAAATAAATAAATAATATGGAGCACATTGTGGCTCAGTTGTGAGAATATCAGACTTCAAAGCAAGAGGTCCATGGTTCGATCCTGACTAGTGATAACTGTGTTGTGTCTTTGAGTGAGGCACTTAATCCCGAAATCTCACATCAGGGAATGATGGCGCTGTATTCTAAGTACTAAGGTGTACTGCATATCGATGGTGCACATGTCTTCAACCTTGCATGTATGAAGTTAGTACATTGGGAAGTCTTGACAGTTGCTTGTTGCTGCTTAGTGGTTCTCTCCTGTACTCTGGCTTCTGCCACCAAATAAAAAAATAATCACACAAGGTGTAATTCATTCTTTACCTAACCCTTTACCTAACATGAAAAGCAGACGACACTTGCAAACAAAATTCTTGAATAACTAATTTTTTTCATTTTTCATCTCAAAAACATAGGTTATGTCCCATCAGAGCGGGGTCATAATCTATGTTTTTGAGACAAAAAATGAGAAAATAATGAAAATTAATTGGCAATTTTTGTGAATAGCGCTGGCCAGTTTTGGCCATTATGTTGGGTAAAGGGTTAACACAAGGGCCAAAACCAACCAGTGCCATTCACAATACTCATCAACCACATTTGCCAAGAAATCATAGAGTGTGACCCCTCTTTGGAGCGGACACATCAAGCTTGTTCTAATTAGTGATCATAAACTATGTTTTCGAGGCAATCGAGCAAGAAATTAAATTTTTTAGTTATTCAAGAAATATTTTTGAAATGTCATTGGCTAGTCTTGTTATGTAAACAGCTAATGAAATAAATCACCACAACACAATTAACTCGCTGAGTATTTTCTAGATATTTTTCATCAAATCTAGTCATGGCTGCTTTAAAGCAGCCATGACTAGATTTGATGAAAAATTAATCTAAATGTAACACAAGAAATTGTTGGTGAAAAACCCATTCCATTTGTAGGGAGACAATATGATTAAATATGCACAAAAAATCCTTATTTCAGAGACAAGAGAAACCTTGTGCTGGGCAGGAATATCCGCCGGCAGCATACAATGAGTGAAGATTAATTCAATTCTACTCCTGTGACCAACTTACTCACACTATTATGACATCATGCTGATATTGTAGAGGATATTTCCATAATGGGCTATTCGATGCTGATTATGTAATAAAACTGTTTTTGCTAATATGATAAGGATGTCATCATTTAATGACTTTGGAACCATGATTGTTGTGCAAATTCAACGTTACAATACATTGAAAATGTCTTAGATACATCACACACAGAATCTGGATTACATATAAGAACATCTTGTAAGAGCACATTTGATTGTACATTGCACGTCTGAGCGACGTTATTCTGTGAATGAAATGCTTCACCACAAAACAGAGTAGAGTCAAGCAAGAAGGTTATTTGATCACAGAAGGATATTTTTCTTTAAAAATATCAGCTTCATTCACATAACCCTTTACCCAATGCAGACGATATCAATATTTATTATTTTAAATATCAGTTTTTAATTTTTAAAAAAAAATTTCAACAAAACCATATCATGTGACCCCTCGTTGGAATGAGCTCGATGAGCTTGTTCCAATGAGGGGTCACATGATATGGTTTTGTTGAAATTGTTTTGAAAAATACTATTTTTTCAACTGCTGAATTTGCATATTACGCGGGAGGATGCGGCCGATCCGTTGGGTAAAGGGTTAATTCAAGTTCACCCATGGTATAAATACAGAACTGTGGTATATACAGATTATCATGATTATGTACGTGTCCAGTGATTTGTATCAGATTTGAGGTGGCGCCCAGAATGGGATATCAACAAGCCGGCTTTTGCGGCGGGTCGTGATCCCATTTTTGGACACCATCGAGAATCTGATGCAAATCACAGGACATGCACATTATCATGATAATTCATTTATCTAACAATTCTGTCACATAAACAGATTAAATCTTAAATTATTCAAACAGTTTTGGGACATAATGTTGGGTCGATCACTGAAACGCACATAGAGTGAATTCATGCACCTTTTATGATAGCCCATCGCATTACCAGAAACGAGTCGTCTATATGATACAGAATCAGAATGAGATATCTATATGATACAGAATCAGAACATATTATGTGATACATACTGTTTTTCATTTTTTTCAGGCCCAAATCAATATGATTGTTAGATAAAAATACAGAACACAACTTGGTACTCGCGAAATACAGGGAAAACTTCACCTCGGGTCATGAATTTCAGTTCCCCATACTCCACCCGTGTTGCGTTCTGTCTTATTATTCACTGTGATTTTTGTAGATTGCATAATAAAACTATTTGTCTCCCAGGAGTTTTAGATCTGTGATACTAATAGATTCCATTGCTAAAGTTAATCACAAAGCAGTCAGAAACAATCTCAGCCTAAGGGTGAATTCAGAGAGGTGGAACCAGTCCTTTTCCCTGTAAATCCCAGATACTATTATAATTATCACACTGTATAATGTTCCAATAAGACTAAAATCTTCGAACTAAGCTTGCTTAGTTTTTTCTATGTTCATGGCTCCAGTGGCATATGTTACCATCTGACGTCACTAATCAAAATATTTGAAAAGATGATAACAATGGGAGGAGATTCAAAGTGCATACAGCCTATAAAATCGCATTTTTTGAGGCCAGTGATCATTGTATGAATATATACCCACATCCCAACAAGAGGCCCCAGGGGGCTTGAGGGCGCTCACCTGACATGGTAGCCTGAATAAAAAACCCAGGGAACTGATTTCAACAAGTTGCATCTGCCCCCCTAAGAAAAGCTTATACCAAATATCCAAAGATTCAGACCAGTGGATCTAAAAAAAAAAATTTTTTTAAAGAATATTCCTCATATTGAACTAAGTTATAATTCGGGCTCCCATAGGAAGCCCAAATATGAACCCAGGGACTTGGCTTGAACAAACTTGAATCTCACCTCCAGTGGGATGCCGTTTTCCAAATATCAAAAGATTCTGACTGGTGGATGTGAAGAAGAAGATTTTTGAAGAATATTCCTCATATTGAACCAAGTTATAATTCAGGTTCCCACAGGGAGCCCAAATATCAAACCAGGGACTTGGCTTGAACAAACTCGAATCTTACACCACTAAGGATGCTGCATGCCAAATATCAAAACATTCCAACCACTGAATCTGAAGAAGAAGATTTTTAAAGAAAAATTCCTCATATTGAACGAAGTTATAATACGGGCTCCCACAGGGAGCCCAAATATGAACCCAGGGACTTGGATTTAACAAACTTGAATCACACCCCCCTAACGATGCTGCACACCAAATATCAAAACATTCTAACTGCTGGATCTGAAGAAGATGACTCCTCATATTGAATGAAGTTACAATTAGAGCTCCCACAGTGAGCCCAAATATGGACCTAGGGACATGGCTTGAATAAACGTGAATCTCACCCCCCTAAGGATGCTACATTCCAAATATCAAAACATTTCGACTGCTGGATCTGAAGAAGATTTTTAAAGAAAATTCTACCATTTTGAACTAAGTTATAATTCGGGCTCCCACAGTGAGCCCAAATATGAACCCAGGGACTTGGCTTGAACAAACTTGAATCTCACCGCCCCTAAGCATGCTGCATAAAATATCAAAAGATTCTTATTGGTAGATCTGAAGAATATTTTTTAAGAATATTCCTCATACTGCACTAATTTAAACATTTGGGCTCCCATAGAGAGCCCAAATATGGACCCAGGGAATCGATTTCAATAAACATGTGACACAATCTTCCAAAGATGTTATATGTGAAATTTGAAAGCTTTTGGAGCAGTGGTTTGGGAGAAAAGTAGTCTTAAATGTTTTTCCCATTACCCACTGTGTTAAAAAATGCTGACTCAGCACCTTTTCAAAAGTCCCAAAAAAGTACTCCATGATCAAACCAATAGCAATTTTTTTTTACCATTCCATTCTGTTGGTCCGAAGGAAGCTTCACACCAAATAAGAATTCTCAGTGCCATGTAGTTTTGGAGATATGGGCATTTTAATTTTTTTCTATTTTTAGCTCCTGAGGTTCCCATGGGGAGATGGGAAAAACATTTTTTGCATAAATTAAGTACTTATGACCCAATAAGCCCTCATGTCAAATTTGGTTCAAATCTGCCTCTTGGTTTGGAAAATAGAAATTTTGGGCGGGCCGAAAATTCTTGTCCCTCCCATAACGAAGGCAAATATAGATCCCCGAACTTCTCTTGAACAAATCTGAGTCTACACCTCAAAAGGAAGCTGCACACCAAATATCAAGTCTCTGCAACTGCTGGTTCATGAAAAGAAGATTTTTTAAGATTTAGGCTCATTTTTTGGGTGTGACCCTACCAAGGGGCGGGTCAACTTGATTTGAATAAATTTGAATTGACATGTGATAGGGAACATGCACACCAGATTTGGTTCAATTTGGTTGAGTAGTTTGTGAGAAGAAGCCCATAATGTAAAGTTAACGCCTGACACCGGACGACAGATGGAAAGTGATTAGTAAAGCTCTCCTTGAGCTTCGCTCAGGTGAGCTAAAAAGGTTGATGTTACTCCATCTCAGTGCAAATCATGAACATGTTCATGATTTGAACTAAGATGTAGTAACTTCGACCTTTATCTAAGTTAAGTGTTGTGTTGTCCAGTGACATTGTGACAAGAGCTTTATTTACAAATTTATTATTGTTAAAGTTGCCTTGTTCATTCAAGTTGTCTTGTTCATTTCACGATGTGGGCTTTGGGCTATGGGTAGGGTCTTATTGGAACATATACGTTATTGTGATAAATTGACAGTGACATGACCTGAGGTTTGTGGCTTGGAGCGTATGTTCAACTTCGACACTTCATGTCCCGCTTGAACATAAACTCTTAGCCGCAAACTGTCCACTGTATAACTGAAAAGTTGATTGATTATGGTTTCGAGCAGACGATAAGTTGAATGCTATCACACAAACTTACAGTTATTCATTGATAACAGGGTCAATTTCTATGGTAACCATGCAACTTCTCAGAAATCATGTACAATGACTAAATATGGCATGGATTCATCACTACCACATACAGGAGAGGAAAGTCCAGATTCCATAAAACATGCCTGAGAAGATGAATGGAAACTAGGACCCTGCAAAGCACAGCAACTTCCATTCAAATAGAATCGGACAGTAAACCCTCTCAACAGCAGTATGGAATAATAACATGACCACTGAACCTGACTTTTATTAATCCAATTTTAAATTTTTCGGCCTTGAGCAGATTGAATGAATCACCAGCCCAATTATGGATGAACAACTGGATACTTTCGTGATGGCCCTCATCCCTGGGTCCTGCAAATGATTCTACCCCAAACCATTCCCGAGTTAGAGTATGGAAACTGTTTTGAATCTGGAGCATCCCATGACTTTGACCTTTGGACCTCCAAATTGACAGGATTCATCCATGTCCCCTATGCAGTGTACCTGTGCATTGTCCAATTAAGAGTTTGAAAATTATTTTTGAATTAACCCTTTACCTAACCTAAAGCAGACGACACTTGCAAAAAAAATTCTTGAATAACTAATTTTTTTCATTTTTTGTCTCAAAAACATAGGTTATGACCCCTCGTTGGAATGAGCTCGTTCCAACGAGGGGTCATGACCTATGCTTTTGAGACAAAAAATGAAAAAAATAATGAAAATTAATTGGCGATTTTTTAGAATAGCGCTGGCTGGTTTTGGCCATTAAGTTGGGTAAAGGGTTAATGCACCATTACCTTTGGCTTCCAAATCCTTGATAGGGTTCATTTGTGTTTCCTTAGCAGTGTACCTGTGAGGTTTCATGACCCTAGGCCAAAGCATTGTCCTGTTAAGAGTTTGCAAATCATTTTTGAATTGAAGCACCCTGTTACCTTTGGCTTCCAAATCCTTGATAAGGTTCATCTGTGTTTCCTTGGCAGTAAACCTGTGAAGTTTCATGATCTTAAGCCACAGCATTATGAAGTTAGAGTCCTGAAACCATTTTTGGGTTAGAGTCCAAAAAGTAAATTTTGCAAGATGGATGCATAGAGGGATCACAAGAACCACCTGTTGGCAGGGCCCTAACAAGGCAATTTTTTTTTCTTTTCAATGGACTCTTATCACTTTGGATGAAGTAATCTTTTGAGTGTGCAAAATGTAATGGGTGCTTTCAAAATCAACATTTAAACTACTGAGGCTAAAAGGTTCAGCAAAACAAAAGAATTCTGAGCTCACTTTATAAATTTTGGATCATGACAACATTTTTCATTCAATTAACAGGTATTTTCTCTCTAATCCAAATAAAACTTGAGAGATGAAATGTGTTCTTAGAATATGGTAAATGATTTTATGCTCAACATTTGTATTCAATCAGCTGGGTTATTCTATTAACCCTTTACCCAACATAACGGCCAAAATCGGCCAGCGCTATTCACAAAAATCAAAATTAATTTTCATTATTTTTTCATTTTTTGTCTCAAAAACATAGGTTATGGTCCCTCATTGGAACGAGATTGATGAGCTTGTTCCAATGAGGGACCATAGCCTATGTTTTTGAGACAAAAAATGAAAAAAATTAGTTATTCAAGAATTTTGTTTTCAAGTGTCGTCTGCTTTTTATTCTAGGTAAAGGGTTAACCAAATGAAGTAAAGCAAGACCCACCAAATTAGGGAAAAATGGGGTAAAAAAAAATACTGTTCAGAAATAAAAGAAAGGAAAATTAATACTTTCTTGACATTTTCCAGCATTTTTCAAGGCTCTATAAGAATTACATTGCAAATCACATTACACTCTTGCAGTCTCCGATAACATTGACTCCAGAACAACTACAAGCACACTCACATGCAGTCAGGCCAGGGTGGATATGGATAGGTAATAGGAATGAGCAACATAAAATCTTTTCATCAATCACCCAACCCCCCTCTCCCAACAGATGCCAGCATGTCTGCTGCTCAAGGCTTAACCCTGCCAGTCCAACTCAGAACAAGAGATTTAAAATCACAGCAACAAACTTCTGATCCACACCTAATTCATCTGTACACTGTAAAAGAAATGGAATCCATGGAATTATTCAAGTCAGGTATTAAAACATACCTTTTCAATAAAGCGTTTTCCAAGTTTGTACATCCATAGAGCACCGTGTGTGGAGTTAAGGCTATAAAAGTATTATTATTATTATTATTACAATAGCCAAAATCAAGGATTTTAAAGGCCGCCTTCATTAGTCCTAACAAGGGCGATGCAAAGCGTGGGCCACTGCCCAGACTACTGGACAGAACCTGTTCCTTGTGCATATCTGTTCCTCCATGCGGGTCTAGCAACATACCAAAGAAGATCCAAATCCGACTGATGGTTTTGAAATTACAATGCAAAACATGTGTATGGACAGATGGACGAATTGATGGCTTCACTAGATACCCACAAATCCTCCTTTGGAGGTCGGGGGCATAACTAGGAACCTCTGGTCATTACCCCCCTAATACCACTTCCCTTCAAGGGAAGTGGTAGGAGGAGGTAATGTCCAGAGGGTCTGAGTTAGGGCTTTGACTTCATCATCTATGGCATATAATTTATTTATTTATTTATTAGGGTTTAATGACACATTAACAGCCAAGGTCATATCGTGTTAGTAACAGTTTTACGGGTGGAGGAAGCCGGAGTATCCAGAGAGAACCACAGAGCAGCTGCCAGCTCACCAACATCATAACTCCGCACTGCAGCACAGGCAGGGTTAGATTGGTTGAAGACATGCGCACCATCGACGTGCAGTACGCTTCTTTAATACACGGCATCATCATGCTCCCATGTGGACAATCGGGACGAAGTGCCTTGCCCAAGGACATAACGCGGGAGTCTGAATCGATCGCTCAGATGGTCACCCATCCAAGGACTAACCAAGCTCAATGTTGCTTCACTTCGGTGATCTGACGAGAACCAGTTACCGTAAAGCCACCATGCCCCCTTCTATGGCATATAAAACTATATAGTTATGATTACATGCTTTGTGGGCATTTCTATTTTGTGAATGAATATTTAAGGCTTTATAAAGCCTCCTGACCCATTTTCCAGAATTTCAAGGCCTAGAATAGTCTTGGTCCAAAGGTCATTCCTTGAATCTAAGGCTCCTCAGGAACCTTGCTATATGAAACAAGCCATCAAAACATACTTAGTGATGCATGAGAATGGAGCGGCACCTAAGGCTGGCCCTGGGTGGTAATCAAAGCTTGTCCACCACTGCTTGAAAGAACTTTTTATGCAACTGTTAGTGCTAAATAATACTCCACCACACTGGAGAACACTCTGTAAATTTAATGTTCTGTCATAAAGTCATAAACTGCTCCACTTGTAAACTCGTGACAGGAAAAATCAACTTTTGTCAAAATTTCAACTCTAACATATCCAAGTGGCATACAGTCACAATTATGAAACACTGTGACATGTATGAGAAAAATACATTGGTTAACTAGTCAGTCTGACAGTATGACAGAGAGAACAAAAAGGGTGAACAAACTCTTTCATTCAAAAGTGTCATAGGTAATTCAAGAGGAAAGGAATTTGACAACATATTTTTCCAGTTTCTCTCTGAAGTGATAAGGAAGACATTCCATTTGGCAGGATCTGATAAGTGTGGAAATTACTCAACTTGAAATCTACAGGAACATGCCATGAAAAAAACCAAGTAAGTGAGGCATTCTGCCATTATTTTTACAAGAAATCCTATATGATATCAACATTCTGACAATCTCTGTAATGGCACTCAGAGAGAGCAAGGGAGAGAGAGAGGTAGAATGTCAAATGAGCAATTCTGATTGACTGATCGATTGCATAAGATGAATGGAATATTGTGTCACACAAGGGAAATAAATTTTATCTGTTTTAACTCTTAGAAGCCGAGTCGAGTTTTCTTGCCTGTGATGTAATATGGCAGGTAACCTGGCTGTGATGGTTCGTCTATCTTTGGGCTGGGGGACAATTAAACACTGAGCAGGTGCCTCTAGTCAAGTGTCGTCTGCCTGAATAGGCAGACGACACTTGACTAGAAGCACCTGCTTTACTGTAAGTTTTTCGTGGTATGTCACGTTCAATAAATTCATTCTGATTTCTAAGAGCTAACCTTTAAAGGCCTGAAGATTTTTAAACATTTTGACACACAGTAACCCTTTATCTAACAAATTGCCTGCACATGCCCACATAATATAGAAATTCAGCAGTTGAAAGAAAAAAATATTTTTTTTAAATTTTCAACGAAGCCAAATCAAGTGACACCTTAGAATAAGCTTGTCAAGCTCATTCCAATGAAGTGTAGGGTGACCCAAACCCAAAGCTTGTTCCAATGAAGGTTCACATGATATGATTTTCTTGAAGTTTTTTGAAAATTTAAAAAAAATAATATTTAAAATAATGAATTTTCACATCAAGTTAACATTCTACAGTCTGTGGCTTTGCAGTTGTTTCTAGGCAAGTCTTGGAATGGTACTTAGAATGTAACTTGCTTAACCAAAGACTTCATATTGGGTCACCTATTTTGTTGCAGAAAACTGATCAGAATCGGAATTCTGCCTTTAACTGTCTGAGGTCTACATAAATTATTTTTGGTGGTCTGAATTTGTTCATCAAAATTTGTTTTATTACATGTTATAGGAGAGTGCTGACAGGAGTCCTGATAGTGGCTTCTAGCACTCAACCAATTATGGGTAAAAGGCAGTGACGCATGGGAAAGGCGCGTGATCGCTCTCGCGCACCATCGCTCATGCAAAAAATGTCTAAGGTGCGCAAATAATTACTCGCCTCTATTCTTGGGTGTGTAAAAAAAACGGTGCCCATTCTGAGATATGAACATTTTAATACTTCCGTATTTTTTCTATCAAAGACATGCGGAATGTTGCCCATTCCTTGTTTTCTTTTATACTCGTGACACCTGTCGCTCTAATTCACCAGTGACACGAATTAATGTGCCCCATTTGGAATTTATGCACCCATTTTCCACGATTTTAATAATGTGCCATTTAAAATCCAGAACTAATTTTAGTGGGTTACATGTATTTTCACCGTCAAAATTTCCATCCGTGTTCAGTTGTATTCATGCATTCTTTTCAAAGGACGCTTCACAGTTGAAGTTAAACATTGAAATCAACACTCAATCGAATTCACTCTCCTCACAGTTTTCACTCTCGCACACTTTATTTGAGGTGAGCGATTTTCCTCTCGCCTCCATTTTGCTCCCATTCGTCACTGAAAAGGTGAGTCCTATATGATTGGCTCAGGGTACACCAAATCACAAACATAGTTTCACCCATTAAGCTGATGCTTGAAGTACAAAGCACTTAACTGCAAGATGGAGAGGCCTGAATCTAGAAGGGGTGGGGATGGTGGGAAGGGGTCAGATGGTCCGCCCTCTTTGATCATGTCCATTGGAAATTTTGTTGTTCTAGAGATTGCCAACATTCTCTCTGAAAGCCCTAAATTGAAAAAAAAAGTTGACCATTTTGAAACCAGAATTTCCATTGTGTCTTAATACCCTAATGCTGTGTATATCCATTTTGCGAAAGTGCTTGTTATTTATTATTTTAACCCTTTACCCAATGCAGAGAATATCAAAATTTATTATTTTAATTACTATTTTTTTTAATTTTTCAAACAAAATTCAACAAAACCATATCATGTGACCCCCATTGGAATGAGCTTGATGAGCTCGTTCCAATGAGGGGTTTCACATGATATGGTTTTGTTGAAATATTTTGAAAAATTAATTTTTTTCAACGGCTCAATTTGCAGATTATGCAGGCGGATGCAGGCGATTCATTATGTAAAGGGTTGAAGAATTAGTGTCATTAAAGGAAAGTAATTCTTTAAAATAATAATAATAAATTAACGTTTTGGAACTATTTTGTTTTTTACTATTGTTTTAAATTTTTTGAATTATGATTCAAGTTCTTGATGACGATCAACAATTCAGGAACAATGTTGGAAAATCTCACCCCACTTTGGGCCTGAGAATGATTAATGAAATAACCCTATAAATCTATACGTTTTAGTTCAAAATTTCATCTCCAAATGTCTGTCTCAAGGCTTGAAGTTGGTGGGTGGGTTCTGGGGAGGTGGGGTGGGCAGGAAGACCAGCCCCATAAATCTGCTGGAAAATTTAGTGTGCAATCAAACGGAGTCAAGTTTTTTTTTTTTTTTTCTTTGGGGGGGGGGGGGGGGGGGATCCAAATAGAGAGGTTTTCCCCCTTTACCCTACGCAGATGACATCAAAATTTGTAATTTTAATTAATATATTTAAAAAAAACTTGAACAAAACTATCTCATGTGACTCCAATGAGATATCCCGATAGATTTTTGTGGAAATTTTTGAAAAATAATTTTTTCACCTGTCAATTTGTGAATTACAAATGTGGTTAAAGCCGGGTCATAAATGTTTTACATGTCTGCTCCCTGATGTTGGATGTCCTAGCTTCAGACCCATTTGTCTCCTTTTGACTACTATATATTTCAGCATTTTTGAAGATAGAGTGCTCAAATTTGGTACACTGAAGTAATTTTTCTCACAAGTAACATGAGAGATATCTTGGGTCATTTTATTTTTGAATGAAAGTGTCAATGACACTGGAGCTCAACTTGTCAAGACAAAGACATGTACATGTATAGCATGTGACACAGCAATGACAAACATCTAGGTAATGACTTGATAACAAAGGTACATATAAAGTATTGTAACGGTCTGTACATAAATACTGAGCGTTGCCTGTAACAAATGTATAGGTAAAGTATTGTAAAGGTGGGTGACAGTCAGATGCTAAACTAGAAAAAATCTTTGAGTCCCACAGTGGGTCTGACTGAACCCCAAAATATTTGTTCTCATAGCAGGGTGATAACAAAGGCACCCCAAAACACACTCATTCCTGTCCCAAGGTGAAAACAAAGGCACCCAAGAAGTTTCGTGAAGATCAGTTCACAAATATGAGCTGTGTAGAAGTTGTGACAAAAAACTGATTGGACCTAATTTCGGTACAAAATGGCCACTGGCAGCCATCTTGAATTTTGGACCGCGCCCAGAAACACTCGTTCTCGTCCCAAGGTGATAACAAAGGTACCCAAGAAGTTTTGTGAAGATCGGTTCATAAATACAGCCTCTAGCCCGAGCCGTATTGACATGTGCACTTACAGAGTATAAGTAGCACTGAATAAATCAAAGTTCATCTAATTTGCATAATTTCTGCACGAGAAAAAAACCCGTACTATATGTAATGTATTCCATGTTACTAAACATTCATACAAAAATTTATTCAAATCAGAACTTTCATACAGAAGTTCTGTACAAAAGACTGATTGCACTAATTTGGGTACAAAATGGCTGCTGGTGGCCATCTTGAAATTCGGACCACACCCAAAAACACTCGTTCTCATCCCACGGTAATAACAAAGGTACCCAAGAAGTTTCGTAAAGATCGGTTCATAAATACGGCATCTAGCCTGAGCCGTATAGAAGTTGTGTACAAAAAACTGATTAGACCTAATTTCGATACAAAATGGCCACTGGCAGCCATCTTGAATCTGGACCGCACCCAGAAACACTCATTCTCGTCCCAAGGTGATAACAAAGGTACCCAAGACGTTTCGTGAAGATCAGTTCATAAATACAGACTCTAGCCCGAGCCGTATTGACATGTGTACTTACTGTGTGTAAGCAGCACTGAAAAAATCAAAGTTCATCTAATTTGCATAATTTCTGCACGAGAAAAAAACCCGTATTATATGTGATGTATCCCATGGTACTAAACATTCACACAAAAAATTATTCAAATCAGCGCTTTCATATAGAAGTTCTGTGCAAAAATCTGATTGCACCAAATTTCGTACAAAATGGCTGCCATCGGCCATCTTGAATTTCGGACCGGACCCAAAAACATTTGTTCTCGTCCCACGGTGATAACAAAGGTACCCAAGAAGTTTCGTAAAGATCGGTTCATAAATACGGCCTCTAGCCCGAGCCGTATTGGCATTTGCACTTACACTGCTGAAAGTAACACCAAAAAACATCAAAGTTAGTCTAATTTGCATAATTTACGCACGAGAAAAAAACCCGTATTATATGTGATGTATCCCATGGTACTAAACATTCATACAAAAAATTATTCAAATCAGAGCTTTCATATGGAAGTTCTGTACAAAAAACAGATTTATGCATCGTCGGTACAAAATGGCAGCTGGCAGCCATCTTGAATTTCGGACCGCACCCAAAAACACTCGTTCTCGTCCCACAGTCATAACAAAGGTACCCAAGAAGTTTCGTAAAGATCGGTTCATAAATACGACCTCTAGCCCGAGCCGTATCCAATTGTTGACGGACAGATGGATAGACGGACGACGGGCCATGGCATAAGCTCAAATTTGGCTTCGCCAAAGTTGAGCTAAAAATCAAGGGTGGCAAAAAATCGCTTTCCTGGGAGCTACTTCAGTGAACAAATCGCTCTCCTGAACTACTTTTCATTGCCTTGCTTCACAGCATCTTTCAAATGCCTAGTAAATGTGTGCTTTCTCCATGAAATTCATTCAAGCCAATCAATGCCAATAAGCTAATGTTGAACCCGTGTTCATTTTTCACAAACCTTTCTTCCCCAGTATGGGCTCATTGAGCAAGAAGTTCTGCCTGGATTCCAGGCAGAACTTTTTACTCTGTTAGCCAATACAGTAACTGCATTACCAAATACTGTGGAGCCCACTTCAATGTATAACCAGTTTGATCTTATAAGGAAACAATACTCACACAATTACAATCATGACACGGATACCCCTTCATTACACTTCCTGCATAGACATGTAATGACAGAAGGGTGCAGTTATTTATTTATTTATTTACTGGTGTTTAAGGTCACATATTTTTGCACAATGGCTAATCATGACTACAACAATTTTACGGGTGGAGGAAGCTGGAGTACCTGGAGTACCACAGGGCAACTGTCAGCTCCCCAACATACTAAGTCCACACAAGCAGGGTTAGCATTGGTTGAAGACAAGCACACCATCGATGTGCAGATACAGTCCATCATATACGTCAGCTGGAAGTTGGTGCTTCAGGGTTGGCAAGAAGCAACCTGCTTATCTGACTCCGTCCACTTCTCTCCATAACACCCGAGAGAAATAACAAGTCCCATAGTGAAGTTAGTGTCGTTTGACTGCAACAAAGAGATGGGTCATTATGTTTGGGTGTGGGGACTACATCAGTTGGCACATCATAGGGTGTCGAATGTAATGAATTAACCCATACCAATAAAGGCAAATGCTCTCATGACAGATCACCTGCTCTGATGTGTGCAACAAATTAACGGTCTATTGTTTAATTTATTGTTAACAATTTGTTAATTATACACAATGTTTGTAAGACAAATGTAGAGAAGAAGCACAGCAGGTTGCACAGGATGAGGATTCCCGATTAAGACACAGGGCATGATTATTTCCTGTGTTGGTGATGAACTAATAATCGGAATCGGCAATCAGAACCAGCCGGTTATGGGGCATCGGCCGATTAGGACAACCAGCAGTTAAAAACCGGTAGTTTCCGGTTATTCTATATTTAACACTGACTATTAAAAATCCCTTTGATATCTGGCCATTTCAATAAAGTTTCCCCATTAGAAACGTGTGTTGCGCATAGACAAAAATTTAGGGATTTGCAGAGCAGAGATATAACAGAATTTACCAACTGTAATCAGTACGAGATCGCCACCATTTCCCGAAGATTATAGAGTTCATGTAAACTTTGGAGAAACACATCAAGAGAGGTAACAAGGTGAAAAAAGAACACTGAATAATACATTCTGATGTACGTGTAAATCATGCGTCATACGATTTCACAACACATATTAACATCAAAATTATTATTCAATTAAGACACAAAGTATGCTCAGTATATTCCTGTTTATTACAGCCAAGTGTATTGTTTCCTTACACAAAACCGTATTAACACTATTTACCAGAATAAAACACAATCTTCACGAGAACAATATCGTAGGATTGTATTGTTAATAACAATCTTTTCCCCACACCCCAACCAAAATGCAAATATTACTTTGGCTAATATTGTCCATCACTAAATATGAATACTCTGAAAATGTATATGGTATTAAGCTTTCTTAATTGATGATTTATCAACAAAATTCTGTAGTATAACAGGCACTAACAGATTTTCTTCAGTGTCCTATTTCAACCATCAGAATCGGTAAAATCGGCAGAGAAATAACCGGTAATCGGTTGATAGCAAGTTTTGATAATCGGTTCATCACTAATGTGTGATGGTGATTTTCAAATTTACAAAGTGCAATCAGGGCAGTAGAGATTATCGAAATGGACAAATAACTGGAATATGATGAAATGAATATAGAAGTTTATAAATTGTTTATTTATTTATTTATTTATTTATTTATAATCATTTATTTATATATTTATTTGTCGGTGATTAACTCATTAAATGCTGCTGGCAGATATTCCTGCCCAGGACAGGAAATCTCTTAGACACTATACAGTGGAGCCCACTTAATAGGATATCACTTAACCCTGTTAACTGAATATAATTTCCCAACACAAAAACATTTACCATACCTTCAGTACAAATTGACCTGTTTATCGAATATAGGTTATAGAGTAAATTCCTGTTAATTGAATGAAAAATCTTGTAACTTGTCGAGAAATTACCCTGACTCTCCCCAGTTTTCCTTTGTTTATAGACCTATTTGGCCTCAATCATGATCAGTACATCCAATACAGGCATTTAATCTATTATATCTTGTTTGACAGAGATCATGGAGTTCTGTCAAACAAGATATAACAGAATAAATGCTAAGTTTATCTCCAGAATACACAAAAGTGACACATTATCTCTGTTAATTGAATACTGCTGTTAATTTAATAATTTTAATTGGCAAAGTGGCTATTCAATTAATAATAATAACTCTTTGGCCAGCCGCTGATTTGTCGCGGTCCTCATAAGAGAAGGCCATCATTCCCCCTGCACCCCACCCCCTCTTCCCCTCCTCTCCTCCCAGCATTCAGATATAAACTGCTTAATAGTGTCCCTCACTTCCTCTTTTTCAATTTCTTCAATAAGCATTCCTACCCTCTCCCTCGTGTCCCCCTTCAGCCATCTATCCTTTGTTTCTTCACCCCACTTCTGCATTATTCTTCCAGTAAATTTTATTCTATGAGGTATATACTGTGGGCATTCCAAGAGAAAATGTTCCAGGGTCTCCACTACTCCAGAGTGGCACATTTGGCATCCCTTTTCCCCATCTCTCCCAATTTTTCCCCCGAAGCTCCAGTGATCTTGATCTCAGTTTGAACAGCAGTGACCCTCCAAAGGTGCCATCTAGGTACTTCTCAAAAGCTGGCTTTTCTTTATATTGTAACCCCTGCAGTGATCTTTTCACGCTAACCACTGCTCGCCAGTTTCGATTGCAATCTTCCATGACTCTCTCTTTGACAAACCTTTTGCCTTCTTTCATTCCTACTTCTATGTTTGTGACCTCTATAGAGTAATTGTCCGTTAGTTCCCTCACATGTTTTGACCACCCCGTTTCTATATTAGAATTCCAAATGGTATCGAGCATCAATTTGCACCACTGGTTGTCAGGCAGGTTTCTCAAGTAGTTAAAGTAACACAGTTTTCTCAAATCTACCCTGTCCTTGATTTTCATCCACCCAAGCTCCCCCCTTACTGCTTCCAAAGCTGCAGCATTACTCGACCCTGTTATCCATCTGCCGGCATCATTTTGAGTATTTTCCAACTTCTTAGTAACGGTTTGGTTTAATGGAATCACGTCCGTGCCATACGTTATACTTGGTAAACCCACCCTCTCCCACAGTGTTTTCCCCACAAAGACCTTGTTGAAACTATTTTTCCCTAAAAGTTTTAGTTGGTTCAGAATTCTTTTCCCCTTCAGAATCAGTTTGGCTGAGTAATTTCTGTACACCCCTCTTCCCGTTATATTTATGCTTACCCCTAGATACTCATACTCTCCCGTTTCTCCTACAGTGATTTGTTTGCTTTCCCCTTCGGGGATTGAGAACTCCCCCACTCTCCATCTCTTCGTCATATATACCTTGCGTCCAACGGGTATTACCTTGCTTTTATTTTCATTTAGTTCGAGCCGCCAAGTGTTCCCATATCTACCAACAATTTCCAGCAGTTTCTCTAGCCCCTGTTCAGTTCTAGACATTAACACCATGTCGTCCGCAAAGAATAAGCCTGGTATCTTTATGTCTCCAACATTTACCCCCTCCGCACTCTGAATTAGTTCGTCCCCTAAATCTTTAACATACAATGCAAACAAAATCGGTGAAAAGATACACCCCTGCTTGAGGCCTATATCCATAGGGACTCGTTTTGTAGTGATACTCCCTAGACTGAGTTGGCTTTGCACATCTGTATACAGTGCTTTCATGATTCCCACAAAGTCACCCCCCAGTCCGATGCCCTCGAGCTTTCGCCACATACCTTCCCTCCACACTCGGTCGTACGCTTTTTTCACATCTAGAAATGCCAGAAACATCTTTTTCTTTTCAGCCTTTGTTGATTCTATCAGTTGGGTGAGTGTAAATAGGTGATCAGTGACTCTTCGACCTTTCCTGAAACCATTTTGAATTTCTCCTAAAAAACCTTTCTCTTCTATAACTTCCTCTAGTCTACCGTATATGACCTTACAGAATACTTTTCCGATGTTACTACTAACTGATATCCCCCTATAGTTATCTAGAACTTCCTTATCCCCCTTTTTGTGTATGAACGACACCTTACTTTCCCTCCACTCTCTGGGGACCTCTTGCTTTCGCAGAGCCAGGTTGAAAAGGTTTGTCAGGACTTCAATAAGTGCCTCCCCTCCATTTTTGAGGAATTCGTTCGGAATTTCATCAGTCCCTCCCGCTTTACCATTTTTTAATTTTGAGACCACGTTCCGCACTTCTTCTGCTGTTATTTCGCTACATACACGATTGGATAGGTTCTCCTCCACCAGTGTATTTCTTTTTGGTGGGGACCCACTGCCCCATCGCCTATCGTTTATCTTTTCCCAGTGCTTGACTAACTCTGAAGCGATACGGCCTTTATCTTCTGTTCTTTCCCCATCCACTTTGATACTCTGCACACTACTTTTCCCCCGTTTATTTACCCAGTTCCAAAATACGTTTGAGCTCGAACCCCCCGTTTTTTTTATTGTTCTGGCAAGACTGCAATTGCGCTCCTTCCTATTATTATCCTTTATCTCATTCACCTTTTTCCGTGCCAGTTCATATTCTCCTTTCATTAGTCTCGTGTCATTGTTATCCACCCCTTTAAGCTTCCTACTTCTTCTGTAAGCAGCGCATTTTACCTTCCTTTCTTTTATAGCCTTTTTCAGTCCCTCGTTAACCCTGTATCCAAGCTCTCTCGTTGTGACCCTCACCCTTCCTATACACTCCTTCCCTGTCTCTGTTAGGCTATTTACTATGCCATCTGAAATACTCTGGACATTTGCATCCCTAGGTATACATTCAAGATTTGGTTTTAGTTTTTCCCGAAACTGCTTCCAGTCGGCTCCTTGTTTTAGTCCCCAAACTTCCTTGAAGGTATTTCTGTCTCTATTCGTCTTTTTGCCCATAATCTTAACTGTTATCAGGTTGTGATCACTACCTAAGTCATTTTTTCCCTCGTCATCTATTTCTACATCTATAACCTCCCTCCATACGCTAATGTCAGTGAGTATATAATCAATTATTGTTTTCTTATCGTTCCTCTCCCAGGTCCATTTACCCTTACATTTCGCATCCCTGTTCAGGATCTTTAAACCAAGCTCTTTTGATAGGTCCAACATCTTCCTCCCATTCGTGTTAATTTTCCTATCACCTCCCTGTATGCCCTCCTCCTTATCCCCGATGTGCCCATTGAAGTCCCCCATTAGGACAATACTGAACCCTCTGCTCCCAAGCTCTGTGATATTCGATCTAAGAGTTGTATATATTGAATCATTCCACTCGGGCTTACTTCCCTCCACTGCTAAGTATACAACACCAACGGCAACACTCCTGCTTCCTAACTTGATTTTTGCCCAGACTATTTCGTTGGATACTGGAATCTGAGTCCTTGCTTCTGTGAGATCTGTAATCAATGAGGGCTGTAATTCCTCTTTAGCGTAGATGCCAACACCCCCACCCCGTTTCTGACCCTCAGTTCGCCCAGCTCCTATCCACACGCAACCCTTCATCTGATCAACCCGCTCATCCCGTCGTATCCACGTCTCACTTAGACCCATTATATCGAAGTCTCCTTCGTCCATCATTGTTGATATTTCGCTTACTTTCTTGTGCAGACCCTGGATGTTGCAGTACCCAAACTTAATGAATCTTTGTTTTTTTGTCATCACTGGCACATTATTATAACCCTGGTATGTCCCTGTATTGTGCATGTTTGTTGTTCTTCCTATGTTCCCAGCATTTGTGCCACTCTGGGTTACCGGCTGTGGTCCCCTATCCCCCTTTTCTCCAAAAAAGGCCCAGCCACCTGTAAGATTTTTTGGCCCAACAGGTCTGTACCCATCCTACTTAAATGCAATCTGTCTCGCCCATACAACTCTCCTTGTCCCCAGAATGAATCCCAGTGGTCAATGAAATGTACTCCCAAGTCTTTGCAGTGCTCTCCCAGCTCCTCGTTTAGTGCCATAATCTGTGAGTTCCTCTCATTCCCACCACCCATAACGGGGAGCACCCCTGAAACGATGATCCGAGCATTCCTGCTAAGTAGCTTACTAATTAGGTCCTTGTATGTGTCCACCAAACGAACTGATTTCCTCTCCCTGATGTTATTGGACCCCACATGTAATACCACTACCGGATCAGGCCCCGACCCAGTTACAATACCGTCCACTCTATCCCTCAGGTCCTCCACTTTAGCCCCCGGAAAGCACAGAACTGCTCTATTTTTACTGTCCGGACCACAGACAACCTTGTCGATCCCCCGAACTATGCTACTTCCCACAACCACCAACTTACTTTTGGACCTCGCCCTATTTATCTCCTCTAGTCTCCTATTGTTTACAGCGTCCTCTTCCTCTCCAACAGCCCCACTCGGAATCAATATCGGTATCGGTATCTTTGACCTAGGATTACTCCTATCCTTGTCCCTCCGTCTCTTTCCAGGCCCTGAGCTACCTGGACTACTCCCTTGGTCTTCCCCCGGATCCCTCCTCCTTTTTCCTGGCCTAGACCCCAAGCTACTATCTGTTGCAACTACCTCCATCTCCTCCTCTGTCTCTTCCGAATCGAGCACATCAAATCTGTTTCTGGTGCTGCACTCCCCACTGCCTTTGGACTTTACACCCCTATCTACCTGCTTCTCTGGCCCCCCTTTCCTACCACTTTTGGTAGTCCACGCCAAACGCTTTACAGCATTGCTCCGGCCTGGGCCCCCCTCATCTGTCCTACGTACTTTTCTAGCAGCCCCCACCTCATCACCTACCTCATTCACATCAAAGGTTCTACCCCCATGTTTCCTCTTGGAACCACCGACAACCTTCCATCCTTCTCGGAAAGCCACTTTCACAGGCGTAACTCCAGACAGCCCCGCCCTACCAAGTTTTCCCTTCAGCTCAGCAATCTCCCCCTCAAACTTAACAATTGTCTCAAGTAGGCGGAGGATTTCCTGACAGTTTGCACATACCTCTCCATATCCCATCGAGCGACAGTCCCCATACATCATAGAACACTGTTTACAAACTTCAAGCCCAATATCGCCATCGGTGGCCCCACCAACCCGGCTCTGACCGACACCCCCAGTGACCTCTGTCTGCACACCAATACTTACTCCGTTGGCACCGTTGACCTGGACCACGATATTACACGTATTTACCTCCATACTTACCTCCGTCTGAACAGACTTGCTCGCCATCATCAATGATGAAAAATCTTGTAACTTGTCGAGAAATTACCCTGACTCTCCCCAGTTTTCCTTTGTTTATAGACCTATTTGGCCTCAATCATGATCAGTACATCCGATACAGGCATTTAATCTATTATATCTTGTTTGACAGAGATCATGGAGTTCTGTCAAACAAGATATAACAGAATAAATGCTAAGTTTATCTCCAGAATACACAAAAGTGACACATTATCTCTGTTAATTGAATACTGCTGTTAATTTAATAATTTTAATTGGCAAAGTGGCTATTCAATTATCAGGGTTTCACTGTAATAAGTATAATCTGGGCACATTTACCCTCCCACCCCCACCCCCCAGCCCACATGTGTAAATTGAATTTACTTTTTGACCAATAATATCTTAGTTGATCACAGATGAATTTTTTCATCAAATCTAGTCATGGCTGCTTCACAGCAACCATGACTGGCTTTGATGAAAATATTTTTAAAACACTCAGTAGGTTTAAAGTTAAGGTCACATATTTCAACACAATGGCTAATTGAATAAACGCAAAGGAGCACTGCTTCACTTTCCAGAGTTCCCAAGGGGGGTCTATAAACTGGATAAAAATTCTTTTATTACTTTCCAAAATGTGAGTTACTGGGATTTCCGGGTTTGATTATAAACGATAACATCACAAGTGAATTATGCAATCAACAATTGGGTCATGTATCCGTGCGCACAAACGAAGACACTTTGCCGTGGGTGTAATGGGGACTTTGTTTTTTGGTTTTTTAAATAATATAATTATCTTTAATAATGAAAAGTAATAAACAGAGTAATCGCTTGACTGGACTGGTCACATGAAATAATTCATTCGAGGTGAGGGACTATACTGTAAAACACTCGTGTGCATTTGCGCACTTGTGTTTGTACAACGTCCCTCACCTCTCATGAATTATTTCACGTAACCAGTCCAGTCAAGAGATTACTCTCTATGTAAACTGTCTAAGAATTTTACTGGATCACCACTGAATTTCCCACATTTATAGACCTATGTGGACTCCATAGATCCAATACAGGCATTTAATCTATTATATTTTATTTTACAGAGCTGAATGAGCTCTGTCAAACAAGATATAATAGAATAAATACTCATATTGTCACAAGAAGAAAGGAAAATGATCCAGTTCCTTTTAATTGTATACTCCTATTAATTGAATACTTTCGCTGGCAAAGTGGCTATTCAGTGTACTATGGAATTCTGTTCATTTAATAGCCACTTTTCCAGTGAGAATTATTCAATAACAGTAGTGTTTATTTAACAGGGATTAGGTCACTTTGCTGTCTTTTAAAGATATTTATTTAATGGTGTTTAAGATCACTTTCACCATCTCTGGCTATAGAATGACCTCGCCATAAGTAAAGTTCAGCCAATCGTTTTTACTACCTATGATGTCCCCTTTAGAGGACTTCCACCCTCAGCATTGGTTCAACCCAGGTCCTATTTTACCAGCACAGTAGAACTTGGTTACTGAAGTAAACAAGCATTGCTCCACTTCCCAGGGTTCCCATAAAAGGATTCTAGAGATAACGCTAAGCTCTGTCAAATAAGGTAAGTTCAATTAAATACCTGTACTGGTCAGGCCAAATAGGTCTACAGTACAGTCGCCATGGACTGGTCGATATCCAAGCGTGGGCAGTGATATCCATGCATGTGTTTACAAGGTAATAAAAATCATCATAAGCAAATATTTAATTAATGAAGCAGCGGGTTGTACCCGGTGCTTCTTTAATTAAATTTTGGATCATTATTCCTATGATGAGTGTTTGGGATGTGAAAATATTGCCCACACATGGAAAGTGACCAGTCCACGGCGGCTGTGCTGTATAAACAAGGGGAATTTCGTGACTGTCAGAGTAATTTATCAACAAATTACAAGATATTTGATTTTTTACTCTATATGTAACTAACATGTCAAATTTGTCCCAAAGGTATGGTAAAGGGTTTTGTGTATGGAAGTTATATATTCAATTAACAAGGTTATTCCATCAGGAGATATTCAATTAACAAGGTTATTCCATCAGGAGATATTCAATTAACTGGTTGAGTGCTAGAAGCCACTATCAGGGCTCTACTGAAAACTGCTGAAAGTCAATGTAGTGGCTTTACAGTTTGCCCTAATTTGTTGTTGGCTCAACAGTGGAAGAAAAGATTATTATTATAAAATTGTTTTGTTACAATTTATTGGAGAGTGCCAACTAGCACTCTCCAATAAATTGCAACAAAACAATTATTTATGAGCAACATTTTGCAAAATTAAAGTTCCTTTTGCTAGTAGTAAGATATTTATTTAATTTATTTATTTAATGGTGTTTAAGGTCACATATTTCTGCACAATGGCTAATCATCTTTTGCTGGTAGTAAGATATTTATTTAATTTATTTATTTAATGGTGTTTAAGGTCACATATTTCTGCACAATGGCTAATCATGACTGCGACAGTTTTACAGGTGGAGGAAGCCAGAGTACCCGTAGAGAACCACCGAGCAATGGCAAGCAACTGTCAGCTCCCCAACATATGAACTCCACACAAGCAGGGTTAGCATTGGTTGAAGACAGGTGCACCATCGACGCGCAGTACGCCTTAGTACACAACGTCACCGTGCCCCCACGTAGGCAATGGGGGTGAAGGGCCTTGCCAAGGACACAACGCGGTTGCCGCAGGTGGGATTCGAACCGAGGACCTCTTGGCTTACAGCCTGCACCTCCACCTACTGAGCCACTGCACCCCCAGTAGTAAGATATCTTTGAAAAAAATACTTGTTATAAATGACATTTGAACATTTATTTAGCACTCTACCAATTAATTAGGTTCCACTGTACTGACTCTCATGCCAAGTAGCATCCATGTTATTTTGACCCTTTACCCAACACACACATTTTAATTACATAAATTATTTTTTTCCAATGTGTCAAAGAATTTCACCAAAACCATATCATGTCGCTCGATGTGCTCATTCCAATGAGGAGTCACATGAAATGGATTGGTTGAAATGTTTTGAAAGAAAATTTTTTTCAACTGCTTAATTTGTAAATTACGTGGATCGATGCCACTAATTTTGTTGGGTAAAGGGTTAACCCTTTACCTAATGCTAGACATGGGTGGTTAACCAACAAGAGGGATGTGTCCATCCCCATTAGCTCACCAACACATGGCATGCAATAAATCTAGGCTTATTACAAATCAGCAAAAAATGTCTGGTCATGTACATGCATAGCAAAACAGGTCAGAAAGACCACAGTGACAAAAAAGTCTAACATTGCATTAAAAAAGTCAAAAATCTCTGAAAAATGTCCGGCCAAGGGTTAATGTTATCTTATATTGAGGCATTTGACACATATATGAAATATGAAAGCCACAGCATAATAGTGGTAACCCCGGGTGCAGGTCGTTTCTGCACTGAGTCGTTTCGGCACCAGTGTTCAGGTCGTTTCGGCACCTCGGAAAAGTCGTTTCTGCACCTGGAGTAGGTCGTTTTGGCACCTGCAGTAAGTCGTTTCGGCACCTGATTAAAGTTTTTCGGCACTTTATTCTGTCATGTATTTTAGTTGTTTAATAGTGTATTTTCAGTATATTATGAATATTTTACACTGTTTTTTTTCGTTTGAAGTAGTTTGGAACTGTATTGAATGATATTAAATTTTTAATTAATTTCAAAGAGAAATGATTTCTTAGTGTTTTGTATGGCTTTGTTTTCAATTCGGAATTCGCTTTTGCCATTCTCCAAAATGTCTGAAGACATATGTATCCAGTGCAACACAGCAGTCCGACCCCGTCATCATGGGCTTCAATGTGATGGGTGCTCAAGATGGCAGCACAGGAAGTGTGGAACGGGAGTTACTCAGAATCAATACAGAGAAGCGATTAGGCAACGTAGAAATGTGGAATGGTCATGCATAGAATGCTCTCAACCAAATGGTAATGACAATGTCAGTGGTGACAATAGTATTAATAGTGGTGATATTATTGACGACAGTAATAGTGTTTCTGGGCTTAATGCTAGTTTCTTTGTTCAGCATTCATTTAACACAGTGGATGAGGAACCGAGGGCTGAACATACACAGTCTTTTAACATTGACTCATCATTTCAAACGTGGGAAGCCGTAAATGAACATTCACTATCAGAAGAGACAGAAGATACTGCTGTTGTGCAGGCATCAACTTCAAACCCAGAGAGTATGTATCATATCATAGACTCAGGTACAAAATGTGGAAAGCGGGTGCTAGTAGACGACAGCGGCTATATGGCTTCACTGTTAAAAAAAACAAAAAAAAATGAACACACATTATGGCGCTGGCGCTGCACAAAACGGGAACGAGGAGCGAACTGTCCAGCAACCATGATCCAAGACGGTGAAACATACGAGAAAGGCCGGATGGAGCATGCTCATCCAGCTGAACCCGGAAAACATATAACCGTCACCATAAAAGCTGAGGTAATTATTTTAATCTCCTAGTTACGTAGAACAGAAAGAAAAGATTAATGTCTCCTAGTCCGTATTTACTTAGAATAGAAAGAAAAGATAAATTTCTAAAAATTGCATAATTTATACCACTTTTCTTCACAATATTTGCAATAAAACCACACAAATACGGATGTCTGGTCACATCGGTTTGATTGGTTCTCTTATAAATATGTCAAAAATTTTCACAATATTTGCAATAAAACAATAGAACACTATAATTGCTAATCAGGGACAGTCTCTGAAAGATTTTTCTCGCGAAACATTAATTGGTTATGTAATCCTTCTCAACTGACCGCACTAAAGCATATAGCCGTCACCATAAAAGCTGAGGTAATTATTTTAATCTCCTAGTTGCGTATTTACGTAGAATAGAAAGAAAAGATTAATGTCTCCTAGATCGTATTTACTTAGAATAGAAAGAAAAGATGAATTGGGAAAGGAATGGTTTTGTGCGCCGAAGGCGAGCAGGGACAGTATGGGGGACAAGCCCCTTTCGACCCTCAAAGATGAATTTCTAAAAAGTGCGTAATTTATACCACTTTTCTTCACAATATTTGCAATAAAACAATAGAACACTATAATTGCTAATCAGGGACAGTCTCTGAAAGATTTTTCTCGCGAAACATTAATTGGTTATGTAATCCTTCTCATGTGACCTCACTAAAGCATATAGCCGTCACCATAAAAGCTGTGGTAATTATTTTAATCTCCTAGTTGCGTATTTACGTAGAACAGAAAGAAAAGATTAATGTCTCCTAGATCATATTTACTTAGAATAGAAAGAAAAGATGAATTTCTAAAAAGTGCGTAACTTATACCACTTTTCTTCACAATATTTGCAATAAAACAATAGAACACTATAATTGCTAATCAAGGACAGTCTCTGAAAGATTTTTCTCGCGAAACATTAATTGGTTATGTAATCCTTCTCACGTGACCGCACTACAGTATATAGCCGTCACCATAAAAGCTGAGGTAATTATTTTAATCTCCTAGTTGCGTATTTACGTAGAAAAGAAAGAAAAGATTAATGTCTCCTAGATCGCATTTACTTAGAATAGAAAGAAAAGATGAATTTCTAAAATTTGCGTAATTTATACCACTTTTCTTCACAATATTTGCTGGAGTGTGTTCATGTGCAGTGTCAGGACCAACAATGACACTGAAGGTTGGCACCATCGATTAAATTCGAGGGTGAACGCCAATGGGTCTGTGCCTTTTTATCTTCTGGTGGTGGAACTTTTCAAAGAAGCACAGGGTATTCCCCTTTTAATAAAATTGCTGTCAGAAGACAAGTTGCAGAGACAACAGAGGAAAAACACTGCAAAAATACAGGGACAATTATTTGAACTTTGGGATGATTATAGAAAAGGGGAAATAAGTACCAGTAAGTTACTAAAGAGGTGTGCTGGCATCTACAGGCCATGAAAAAATGTGTTTATTTGTTTTCCATTGTTTGTACTGTAATTAATATTTTGGTTATGATCTGGTTTAACCCTTTACCCAACGTACTTATCTCGTGATGCTTATGATGCTTGTTGATATTGTGCTATGTTAAACTGAATGTTGCTATTTTCATGTGCGGCCACAAATGTAAAAATGCTGTTGTTTTCATCAATTTTTAAGATATCTTTAATAAAACTTTGAATTTGGAGGCAAATTATAAATTGTTGTTATGTTTTGTTTAACCCAACAATGATAAAATCCGTAGGTGCCGAAACGACTTGTGCTGGTGCCAAAACGACTTGGTGCCAAAACGACTCGGTGCCGAAACGACCTGGCCAGGTGCCAAAACGACTTGCCCCGGTGCCGAAATGACTTGGTGCCAAAACGACCCGGTGCCGAAACGACCAGGATTCGTAACCCCCACTCATATACAGCAAAACAGGTCATTCTAAGTCCACAGTGACAAAAATGTCTAACATTGCATTAAAAAAGTCCATCTCTGGAAAACCTCCGGCCAAGGGTTAATGTCATCTTATATTGATGCATTTAACACATATATGAAATATAAAAGCCACAGCATACTGGTGGTAGCCTCCACTCATATACAGCAAAACAGGTCAGAGATTTTGTAAGTCCACACTTTTTGTAAGTCCACACTGACAAAAAAATCTAACATAGCATTTAAAAAGTCCAAAATCTCAAAAAAAATGTCCGGCCAAGGATTAATGTCATCTTATATTGATGCATTTAACACATATATGAAATATAAAAGCCATAGCATACCGGTGGTAGCCTCCAATCATGTATAATAATAATAATTAATAATAAGAATAATCTTAAAGCCTAGAATTCACACACGGTGCTCAATGGCTGTACAATAATTGCATACACACATATACACACATACACTCTCTGACATATACATTGATACATGGATCACTATTATCATTTATTGGTGCCCAATGCCACATCAGCAACCAAGGCTATATCGTGGCGATAAGCGACAGAACCTAAAAGAAAAAGGGTATTGAATTAAAACAAAATAACGGAAAAAAAACCCCAAAACAACAAACTACAACTTTACCAAAACAAGTATGTGAGTGCGACTTGATGAGTAAAGAGGCAATCCTCACTGACTCAGTCACACTCGCGCACCTGGTAATGTCAGTTTATGACCAAAATTAAAAGACCACTGAAGGAAATGCCCTTCGAAAAAGGTAGGTTTTAGTACCAGACTTGAATGATTCAAGTGATTTACTATTTTTTATGTCGATTGGAAGAGAATTCCAAAGCCTTGGGCCAGCAACCGCAAAGGCTCTATCACCAGCACTAGTAAATTTAAATGTGGACTGAACCAGATTGAGTTGACCTGATGACCTAAGAGACCTCGGTGGTTTGTGGATGGTAAGCAGATCGGACAGGTAGGATGGTGCAGATCCCGAGATACACTTAAACACCAAAAGGACAATTTTAAATTGACTTCTTTGCTTAACAGGTAGCCAGTGTAACTCCGAGAGCACTGGTGTTATATGGCAGTACTTTTGAGTTCTGGTTATGACCCGTGCAGCGCAATTTTGGATGTGTTGTAGCTTTTCAAGTATAGATGTTTTAGAGCCAATCAGAAGAGAGTTGCAGTAGTCGAGGCGACTGGTAACAAAGGCGTGAGCAAGCTGTTGTGACGTCTGTGTATCAATGAAGGGTTGAATTTTGCTAATATTTCTAAGATGAAAAAATGCACTGTGAGAGACATGTTTGATATGTTCATCAGCGACCAAATTTTCATCCATTTAATAACCCAAGTTTTGAACACAGCTACTGGGTTTTATCACAGAACCTCCATTATTGAGGGACAGTTTGGATATTTTTGAAAGTTGATGAGGTAGACCTATATATATTACTTCTGTCTTGTCATCGTTCAATTTAAGAAAGTTTTTAGTCATCCATACCTTGATGTCTGAAACACAAAGTTCAATCTTACTGCATGCTTCAGGCTCAAAGGCATGAGTAAAACTAATATACAGCTGTGTGTCATCTGCGTAAAAATGAAAGTCAAGGCCATGGCTTTGGATAATGTCACAGAGAGGTAAGATATAGACAGTGTACAGTAAGGGACTCAACACCGATCCTTGAGGGATGCCAAAACATAGTGTGACCTTGTCTGTTGACTCATTGCCAATAAGGACACTCCGTGTGTGACCATTAAGGTACGACAAAAACCAAGGAAAAGAGGTCAAAAATTTTCTAAGTCCACACTGACAAAAAGTCTAACATTGCATTAAAAAAGTCCAAAATCTCAAAAAAAATGTCCAGTCAAGGGTTAATGTCATCTTATATTGATGCATTTAACACATATATGAAATATGAAAGCCACAGCATACCGGTGATAGCCTCCACTCATACACAGCAAAACAGTCCACACTGACAAAAATGTCATTGCAAAAACACTAAAAATCAATAAAATATCACTGGTTAAGGGTCTGTGGGTAATTGTAAGCCATAGAAACACAGTATGAGGTGCATAGCAACAGGGCTGCTAGTCAAAGTGGACTGGTACAATAACTTTAACACAAGTGTTGATGCCGACACATCTCGGGTAATGACATAAGCTCACACAACTTTGTTGGTGAGCTTAAAATGTGGTGAGGTATCGATTACCTGGCACCTATTCTACCAGTAAAGCAGTGTTTGTTTACCACAGTAAACGCGCACTGTTCCAGGTGGAATTATTTAAAATCGAATCAAAACCATAGTATATTATAGGAAAAAACCAATACAAATCTCAAATTTTCAATACTGCTCATCTCTTCATAATGCTAGAGCCATACATCTAGTGCAAATCATAAAAATCACCATTCAAATTTTATTACTTTTTCAATTTTCACATTCAACTCTTAGCTGGAACATGCTCATCCAAAGAACGAGATCATCAAACTCCGTCCCAAGATGAAGTAATATGATATGTTTCAGAGGCAAAAAATTAAAATTTCTTGACTTATTGAAGAGTGTGTTCTTTCTAGTCGTGCTACGTGAAGGATTGGAAAAACTTTCTACTCAGTCCATGTATGTCTGACATGCAAGACTGAAGTGCAGTAGCTGTAATGGTTCTATCCAGAAAATATGAAATATTTAAAGTTTCACCACTGTGGCAAATGTGACATATTTTGACATTCATGGCATGTCATGGCTAATTAAGAGTGACAGAACAAGCCCCTCAACATTGACAGCCATTGGGTAACGTGCAGGTATTACTTATATATAGTACCTACAAGGTTTATGAATGCGTGCAAGGACAATGTGAAGTTGTCCAAGCCCTTGAAACACATAGCTGAATATGGCATTTTAAGTACCCTGTCAAAAGGATGCAAAGGAGTTGAGTAACCAGAAAGGCTCAGATATTCCGAGGGATGATGTCATAAGTTATGTCTTCAGGCAAGTGTCGTCTACCATTTCCATTGATAATCTGGGATCCAAAGTATAATCTGCCTCAGGCTGATTTCCATTTCAATGCAAGTCTTCAGGCAAGTATAGACTGCCACTTACATTATTAATAATATATAATCTGCCTGTATGGTGAGCAAGTCACCAGGAGTTAGGTTCCGATCCACAGTTTTCCTGGCATTTCCAAATATGACATGCCATACACTCTCTTCAAATGCAAATATTCTGTAGCTTAGTTATCTAACTCATAACATGTATTACATTTCCCAAATCCACAAAAAACATATAACACTATCTGACTAAGTAGAAATAAACAATCTGAATGTGGGTGGAATAATTTATTCTCAAAGGCCAAACTTCAACCTGAAAAATTGCATGAAAAAATGCCGAAACCAGTCATTTTCAGCCACCTAGCAGCCTCAAAAGCAGAATTTTCCCACCAAGCCCACCTACCCACCCCTGGAACAGAGCATCCCCTGTTTCTAAAATGCAAACAAAAATTTCTATGTTTCCGTCTCATTTTTTAGTTACCTGTCTGGTAACAAACTCATGTAAAAATTACATTTTAAAAAATAGCCAATTTTTCGAAGCCACTGTTTCCCATAATTCATCTGGTAATTTACCCCTATGTATCAGACTCCAACTTTGGGACCAAAACTTCAAATTTTCTTGTCCAACAAAAAACCTAATGTAATCATATATCTGATACTAAAAATATATCTCTATTTTACATGGCCTTAGTTTCAACATATGCCCTATGTTTAGAATTTCACTGTGCAATAGTGCGAAACTGTGGAGCGGAACCTTAGTGATACCAAAATCAAAAGACCCCTTGTGGAGGAAGACCAATCCAACAGATCCAATGATTCTGGTTTGGAACAGGCTGGGCAGCCTGATTTTAATAGATCCATAATGGGGAACCAGTTCTCTAGTCCTGTCTTGGTTGCTCATACAATGGAGCCCACTTAATATCTCTTAATTAAATAACCCTGTTAATTGAATATAACTTCCAAACACAAAACCATTTGCCATACTATCAGTACAAATCTGAACTCTGTCAAACAAAATATATATATGTTATTACCACCATGTTGGTTACCAAGATGGTGTATTGAAGTTGAGACCTTGTCTCTGGGTATATATTAATGAGTCCATTAGGACGAGATGATATATGACCAGAGTCAAAGCCAAGACTTCATTTCACCACATGGTGGTGATAACCAATTTACCTCACAATATTTCTCCCTTTCTTTACTTGTTCACATAATGAAGGGATTAGGTACCGTTTTTAATGGCGTCTGTTTTGACAATCTTTCAGAGTCCGTGAAATGATTTTATATGAGTGAAGATCATGATGTTATGGTACTGCGTTCTTGTATTGTGCATGACATTATCCCCATTCATTGTTCTACTTGTACTATAACCGCATGGTTCTTTTGGCTGAATACTCTCTTTTTATAACCAATAACTTGAAAAAATAAAAATTAAATGGTTTATGTCTGATATTCTTCCCAAGTTAATAAAATTGATGAATTTGTCCCTTGAGTGCAACAAGGCTTTGCAATGCTTTAGCATTGCAAAGACTTCTTGCACTCAAGGTACGAAATACACCATCACCCATGCTATTCTGTAGAATACGAGGCTTAACCCTTTACCCAACATAACGGCCAAAACCTGCCAGCACTATTCCCAAAAATTGGCAATTAATTTTCATTATTTTTTAATTTTTTGTCTCAAAAATATAGGTTACGACACCTCGTTGGAACGAGCTCGATGAGCTCGTTCCAACGAGTTGTCATAACCCATGTTTTTGAGACAAAAAATGAAAAAAATTAGTCGTTCAATAATTTTGTTTGCATGTGTCGTCTGCTTTTCATGTTAGGTAAAGGGTTAAACATAAAACAAACCAAGAACCTGAACTTTTGATGGCAAAGAAATAATTAAAAAATTAAAAAATAGGCCGATGAAATCATCAGATGTGTACCATAGCGCAACTAGTAGAAAGCTGTATGACGGGGGGCCATCCCGGATGCCAACATAATGTACACCATACATGGTATGGGTACATATAGAAATGGATTGGAGGAGTGCCTAATCTGATGGATAAAGGCTTAATATCTCCGGATCAAATTATTAGATTTACATAAAAAACTATACAGCACAGCACATCAGTAACCTGAATACATATAAAGTAACCTGATAATCGGATTAATATTTTTTGAGTTATCGCATGCCGAAGAAATGGATTGGAGGAGTTCTCAATTTGAGGGATAAAGGGTTAATATCACAGGATCAAATTATCAGATTTACACCAAAAACTATACAGCTCGGAACATCAGTAATCTGAACACATATATGAAGTAACATGATAATCGAATTGATATTTTTATCGAATGCCAAAGGGATTGGAGGAATTTTCAATTTGAAGGATAAAGGGTTAAAATCTCAGGATCAAAATAACAGATTTACACCAAAAACTATACAGCTCGGTACATCAGTAACCTGAACACAAATATAAAGTAACTTGACAATCCAAACAATATTTTTCAAGTTATCGAATGCCAAAGGGATTGGAGGAATTTTCAATTTGAAGGATAAAGGGTTAATATCTCAGGATTAAATTATCAGATTTACACCAAAAACTATACAGCTCGGCACATCAGTAACCTGAACACAAATATAAAGTAACTTGACAATCCAAGCAATATTTTTCAAGTTATCGAATGCCAAAGGGATTGGAGGAATTTTCAATTTGAAGGATAAAGGGTTAATATCTCAGGATCAAATTATCAGATTTACACCAAAATCTATACAGCTTGGCACATCAGTAACCTGAACACAAATATAAAGTAACTTGACAATCCAAGCAATATTTTTCAAGTTATCGAATGCCAAAGGGATTGGAAGAATTTTCAATTTGAAGGATAAAGGGTTAATATCTCAGGATCAAATTATCAGATTTACACCAAAAACTATACAGCTTGGCACATCAGTAACCTGAACACAAATATAAAGTAACTTTACAATCCAAACAATATTTTTCAAGTTATCGAATGCCAAAGGGATTGGAAGAATTCTCAATTTGAAGGATAAAGAGTTAATATCTCAGGATCAAATTATCAGATTTACACCAAAAACTATACAGCTCGGCACATCAGTAACCTGAACACAAATAAAAAGTAACTTGACAATCCAAGCAATATTTTTCAAGTTATCGAATGCCAAAGAAATGGATACAAATGCCGGATGGTCGGACGGACAGACAGACGGACAAAGGATGGACGAACGACAGATGGCCACCCCGGATGCCGGCATTATGTGTACCATACATAGTATGGGTACACATAAAAATAAAATAAAAAAAAAACACCGCCACATGCAATTTAAAAAAAAAAATGGCCTGAGAAACAGAAGATCTACTTTGTGGGGCATAACTGCTCAAGCCTCTCAGGCTAAATTTCTCATTTACTTAGATTCAAACATAATTTTTGTTTTGAAAAATCTAGGCAAGCCAATAACTTCCAAATGGAAAACAATGTGACAACAAATTTGTCCTTTCTGGGTTTTTTTTCAGTTACAATGCATTCATTTGTTTCATAAAGATGTGTGAAATTCCAAGTATCTATCACTAAGTCGATGACATATTGTCAATTGACATACTGTTGGAAACGGCTGTCAATGCCTATGCTTTCATATTATATAACAGCATATTATTAACACAATGTAACAGATTCCAAGAAGGAAGTGTCACATTCTGTATTGCTCAAATCAGAGTTTACCCTTGAGAGGGAGTGGCTGAATATATGTTGTTTCAGCTTCATAATTATGTTGGGACACCCATCATATTATCAATGAGATCTTGAAAAACATAAGGAGCAGAAATTGTACACTGGAAACAATCTTTAACTTGTTACCTAGCACGACTATCAAGTGAACATGAGTATATTCCCAAACTTTTCATCTGTGACAATTTTAACCAGGTTATCTCCCCCTGAACTCAGATTTATTGTGGATTTTCAAATGAGATTCTTGTGTGTGCAACTCCTCCTACATTATTGAACTGATTTCAATCAAACTTCTCAAACATTTATAACCAGCAAGTGAACATGTGCATATTGTAAAATTTTTCATCTCCGACAATTGTAACCAGGTTATCTCCCTGAACTTAGATTTATTATGGATTTTCAAATGAGATTCTTGTGTGTGCAACTCCTCCTACATTATTGAACTGATTTCAATCAAACTTCTCAAACATTTATAACCAGCAAGTGAACATGTGCATATTGTAAAATTTTTCATCTCCGACAATTGTAACCAGGTTATCTCCCTGAACTTAGATTTATTATGGATTTTCAAATGAGATTCTTGTGTGCGCAACTCTGTTGAATCATTTTTTAAGGATCAGACAAAGTTAGTACAGTAGAATCCTCTTAATTGAATATCCATTTTGCCAGTGAAAATTATTCAATTAACAGGGGTATACAATTAACAGGGATTTGGTCAGTTTCCTTTGTTCTGGAGGTAAACTGAGCATTTATTCTATTATATCTTGTTTGACAGAGCTCATAGAGCTCTGTCAAACAAGATATAATAGAATTAATGCCTGTATTGGATGTAGTGAGGTCAAAAAGGTTGATAACTAAGTGGAATTTGGTGCGTGTCACAGTAATTTTTTCGACAATTACAAAAATTTATATACAATTAACAGGAGTTTACTCTACAACCCATATGCAATTAACAGATCAAATTTGTACTGAAGGTATGGTAAATGGTTTTGTGTTTGAAAATGATATTCAATTAACAGGGATATACAATTAAGAGATATCCAATTAAGTGGACTCCATTGTACAGACATGCGGTCGATGGCCTTGATCTTTGAGTTATGATCTTGGGCCAAGGTCATGATACACACACAGACTTGAGACAATAGAATTGAAATCCGTTAACTATTGTTCAAAGTTCAGACCCCATTGCCCATGTGGGGGTTTGGTGGCATTGTGTACTAAGGCATACTGCACGTCAATAGGCCACTTGTCTTCAAGTAATGCTAACCCTGCTTCAGGTGTGAAAAAATTGAAAATTTGCATAACCTGAAAAAGGGTTATGCTAATTTTTTTTTGCATAACCTTCTTATGTTTGCAAATCCTTTCTTGTGTTACATATTTTCTAGCATCTTATATATTTAATTACAGTGGAGTGCACTTAATGTATATCTCTTAACTGAATAACCTTGTTAATTGAATATAATTTCCCTAACACAAAACCATTTACTATACCTCCAGTACAAATTTGCCCTGGTAATTGAATATTGGTTATAGAGTAAACTCCTGTTAATTGAATAAAAAATATGTAACCTGTCGAGACAGTACCCTGACTCTCCCCAGTTTTCCTTTGTTTATAGACCTATTTGGCATCAGTGTATCCAAGACAGGCATTTAATCTATTATATCTTGTTTGAAAGAGCTCATGGAGCTCTGTCAAACAAGATATAATAGAATAAATGCTAAGTTTATTTCTAGAATAAAGGAAAGTGGCACAATCCCTGTTAATTGAATACTCCTGTTAATTGAATAATTTTCATTGGCAAGAGGCTATTCAATTAACAGGGTTCCACTGTATTTGCAAAATAAAGATTAATATTTCAAACTAAGTGTGTTTCATTGTTTCAACCCCAAGGAAGGCCTATTCCAACATTCCCGTAAGTCCCATGCAGGTTTGGACTATATCTATGGAGCAAAAATGTATCACAATCCTCGCTCCAATGAATCTGACAGCCTGTGAAGAAAGTTACAGCATTACCTCCTCCCTCCCCAATCTGTTTGGTGCAGTAGATAAAAGTGTACGTCAGCAGATCAGCACTCTTTGCTTCAAAGGGTCCCCGGCAAGGAGGTGCATTTATTTAAATCAAGGTGTGTGCATGTACTTCCCAAAGGTTTCTCTTGAAATGGTGAATTTTAAGCGGAACTCAATTTCAACTACAGGTCCGAATTTGGGTGGGTCGAGATGCCTCGTGTTTTGTACAGAGCACGTGTTTGGACGAAAATTAAATTTTCATTTGTGGCACACATATGAACAAATAAGGCTAGAACCATTGTTTGTTGTTTTCAGTTTGATGAATATTTTCAATGCACATTATCATCACTAAACATATTTTGTTAAGATAGTTTAAATGCCCTTTCGCATATTTCACCACTTGGTGATTTACTTATAATCTGCTCTTCACGTCTTCTACAGGTCTGATTATGGGAATTCTGCATGAATGGAAAAAACGGTTATGCCAAACAATTTTGCATAACCTTTGCACGAACGTAACGATCGTACATGCAATTTTTGCATCCCTGTTGCTTGTGTGGAGTTAATATGTTGGGGACCCAGACAGTTGCTTGCCATTTGCTCAGTGGTTCTCTACAGGCACTCAGCTTCCTCCACCCATAAAACTGTCCGACAGGTGGTGACCCTGGCTGTCAAAAGTGTCATTAAATACCAATAAATAAATAAAGTTCCGATGGATGGATGGACAGACAAATGGATGGGCTGAGAAAGATGGGTGGTTGGATGAATGGACAGACAGGATGGATGGATGGATGGATGGATGGATGGATGTGGATGGATGGATGGATGGATGGATGGATGGATGGATGGATGGATGGATGGATGGATGGATGGGGATGGATGGATGGATGGATGGATGGATGGATGGATGGATGGATGGACAGTCAAATGGAGGTCTTCGTTATAAACCTCCCTTATGGGGGTAATGATAATAATTTTAAAGCCTGAAAATCCACACATGGTGCTCTATGATGGAAATGCTCTATGGTGCTCAAATGAAGCTGTTACAATGAATTGTGACAGTAAATTGGGAAACGAGGGCCATGCCTTCCAAATTTTGCCAGAACTTCTGGGATAACAATGAAAAACACGAATCTCTTGGCAGTGAAGTTTCTCTAACCAGCATCCTGGACCCTGCAAATAGATGACACAATGCTTACAGGGTTCTAGAAAAAATTGTTGGCGTATTGAGTGCAGTCAGACATATGTGTCCCAGTTTGGTGGCTGAAATGCATGTATTTCTCTCACCTCATCTACAAACAATACATGGAATTTCAGGGAATGTTACCCTTATTTACAAAGTTGTTGTTATGCATGCCACCAATATACTTGAGAAATGAATTCAAATGAGCATTCAATCGTGTTCAACTGTGGGACAAGAACATCACCCCTATATGTGATTAGAACAGTATGGTTCAACTCTTTTTACAATTCTAATTTACACCCGTGAAACATTCATAAATTTCCAAGCGTTTTATCTTCCTCTTCCGCAGTCAACTGCGATCTATGTCACTTCAAAAAATAACAGTACTTTAGGTCATTAAAAAAAAAAAAAGGAACATCAAATCTTTCATAATCAGGCTAGTTTCTGATACAAGCCGGGAAATAAGCTATCTGTCATTTGCTGAAGGAGGTTCCCACAGGGTGAATTTGCTGATGATATCCCATACATAGGGCTTATTTCCAGGCTTGTTGTGATAAATCAATAATTGGAGGCAGATTATGGTTATATAACAGACCTTTGGAAGATAGTTAAAAAGCTGTCATGGAAAAAAATACTCCCAGTTTATCATCAAGATAATCAAAATTGCCTTTTACATCATGATGGCTTTTCATTACTTTTTTCTGTGAGATGAAAAAAGCAAATGGTCAAAATATCAAATTTCAACTGATAAATTTTTCCCATAATGCAAGCAGAATATTAATGCAATCACTTAATTACAAGTCCTTCCTATTCAGGCCAAATGGTTGAAATGTTTTCAGTCCATAAATCCCAATTCATTTTGGGATAACAGCGCTGTTCAGTAGAATTTGATCTATCAAAGCTGAATAGCTGTATAATGTGATAATGAAGGTTTGTAATCATGTTTGGATGATTAGTAAAATGTATAGCTACTTGCAGATCTGGAAATAAGCGGTGTCATTTGCAGAACAAGGTTCTCCAGAGGGTGAATTTGGTGATTCTACCCCGTACAGCAGGGTAGCATTACTAAATTTATCCTCTGTGAATCTCAATCTGAATCAAGGTCTCAGGCTTAAACAGAACGAGGTTCCCAGAGGATAAATTGGGGGATTCTAGCCCACTGTATGGGATAGTGCCAGAAAATTCACCGTCTAGGGACCTCATTCTGTAAATGACAGATTGCTTATTTCCAGGCTTGGCTACTGGTGTGTGGCATTTATGTTGTATGCCCAAGGGCATGGGAAGCATCCGAGTGCTATGGGGGCAGGGGTAACAAAAAAGAGCATTTGACTCTGGGTATGAGTTAAGATGGTGAGTTTACAACATATAAATTGTAATATGATAGTATTGACATTATGTATATATAAAGCTTTAACCCTTTGAACACCAGCGACCGCTTTTCTGGCCAGGAACATGATATGTCATAACGTCATTATATTGGATGGCTGTTCAGTAAATATTGTGGAGTAGACCAATCAGTATTTTCAACATGCAGCCTCGGGCTGCACGTTGAAAATACTGATTGGTCTACCCCAAATAATGAATATGGACTCTTCTAATTGCTGTCATTTAATTGGCATGGAAGTAACCAATAGAGTTCAAAGGGTTAAAACTGCCCATTCCGACTGCATAGCTAGATTCCTTGTTTGGTGATTATCGAAACTGTATGCACTAAATCTTGTCATGAAATAGTTTCTGAATGTATAGGAATACAAAAAATACATTAGAAACAAATACTTTGGAGTTTCTCAGTAAAAATTCTCTGAAAGTATATAGGAATACAAAAAATACATTAGAAACAAATACTTTGGAGTTTCTCAGTAAAAATTCTCTGAAAGTCGTCTTTTTCCACAAATCCACTTCTGGTGAATAAGGGCCCTTGATCTCCTAGACTCAGGGCAGCTGCTCCCCTCCCCCCCCCCCCCCCCCCCCCCCCCCCCCACCCGCCCCACTTCTGGAGCCTTTGTGGGCCAGCACCATTCAACTCTGACAATGTGAAGTCCATTTCATTAACTCTTTCAACACAAGAGGCCACTTTTCCAGTCCAGCAACACGATACATCATAATTTCATTAAGGAGGATGGCTACTAAGTGAATGTGTGTGGTAGAACAATTTATATTTTCAATGTGCAGCCTGAACTGCTCTAATAATGGATACGGACTCTTCCAATTTCTGCCATTTAACTGGCATGGAAGATACCACCAGTGTTCAAAGCATTAAGGATAATCAGACCACTTTGAACTTGAACTTAAAACTTTAATCCTTTACCTAACAAATCAGCTGCATCCGCCACAAAATAGAAGTAGTTGAAAAAAATATTTATGCATGCCCATCCTTAATATAGAGAATGGTAAAAACATAACTAAAAGTGGCAAGTCCGATGCGTCAACACCATGTGCCGACGATTGGAAGCGAGAATTTTACTGAACGTCAAGCGTGGAATTCCAAACAACCACACGTCCACTTCTGCAACCTGAGCACTCAGCGTTAAGGGGTCAGAAAAACTGCAAGCAAATGGCTCCTTTGCACACGGGGCGTGCGGAAACAAATATTCAGCAAACTTCACAACAAAACTACTGCCAAAAATTAAAACTTTTAACCCCATACTGAACGGCAACTACGCAACAAAAGTGGAAATTGTAAATTGAGGAGGACGTAAATAATATTAAAAATAAGAAGTACTGACCTGTAATGGAGAAAGGAATTACACAAAAATATGTCTGATGAAGATTACGTTTATTCACGATGCTGGAAACAAAGGAATGAATGATGAGATGATGCTCAAATCTTGACCGCTTCATTAACCTCCAGGTCTGATTGGCTGAAAACAATAGGCTATTTAGTTCATAGAATGACTTCAGCGCCATCTGCTCTGCATTGACTGGATTAATTACTAATTAAACTTGATTTGACTGGCACTCATTACACCATGCCAGTGCCCTCTGTTTTCCAGGCTACAATCAAGACCGAAACGTAATCTTTACACAAGGACTGCCAGCATAAATATTTTTACCAGTAAGGCCACACAAAGTAGATCTTTTGTTTCTCAGGCCATTATTTGTAAAATTGCGTTTTTTTATTTTATTTTTTATTTCAGTAATTACTTCTTTACCATCAAAAGTTCATGTTCTTGGTTCAAGTTTTAGTCCTCATAATCTACAGAATAGCACGGGTGGTGGTGTATTTCAGCCCTTGAGTGCAAGAAGGCTTTGCAATGCTAAAGTTTTAAGTTTAAATTGGTTATAAAAATAGAGCATGCGTCAGCCAAAATGACCATGCGGGAGGGCCTGAGAAACAGAATTTTTATATAATGTATATTTTTCCAAAAATTTCAACAAAACCTTATCATGTGATCCCCCCTTAGAACGAGCTTAGTGAGCTTGTTCCAAAGATGGATCACATGATGTAGTTTTTTAAATATTTTAAAAAACAATAATTAAAATAATAAATTTTGATAATGTCTGCGTTGGGTGCTGGCTTAACCAATTCAGTTGTATTTGACAGAACTCACTGAGCTCTGTAAAGCAATACTAAATTCATTAAATTCTTAGTTGCATCATAGGAAAATTTTCAGCTTGAAATTTTGATATTTTAATTGTAACTTAATACAGTGGAGCCCACTTAATTGGATATCTCTTAATTGTATACCTCTGTTAATTGAATTTAATTTCCCAACACAAAACCATTTACCATACCTCCAGTACAAATTTTACCTGTTAATTGAATATAGGTTAGGCCTAAAAAAATAAAAATTCTGTTTCTCAGGCCCTCCCGCATGGTCTTTTTGGCTGCCGCATGCTCTCTTTTTATAACCAATTTAAACTTAAAAAAAAAAAAAAAATTAAATGGTTTATGTCTGATATTTTACCCAAGTTAAAAAAAATTGATAAATTTGTCCCTTGAGTGCAAGAAGGCTTTGCAATGCTTTAGCATTGCAAAGTCTTCTTGCACTCAAGGGATGAAATACACCACCACCCATGCTATTCTGTAGATTATGAGGCCTAAAACTTGAACCAAGAACATGAACTTTTTATGGCAAAAAAGTAATTACTGAAATAAAAAATAAAATAAAAAACCGCTGGCCCGCATACAATTTCACAAATAATGGCCTGAGAAACAGAAGATCTACTTTGTGTGGCCTTAAAGAGCAAACTCCTGTTAATTGAATAAAAAATCTTGTAACATGTTGAGACATTACCCTGACTGTCCCCAGTTTTCCTTTGGTTATAGACCTATTTGGTCTCAGTACATCCAATACAGACATTTAATCTATTATATCTTGTTTGACAGAGCTCATTGAGCTCTGTCAAACAAGATATAATAGAATAAATGTTAAGTTTATCTCTGGAATACAGGAAAGTGACACAATCCCTGTTAGTTGAATACTCCTGTTAATTGAACAATTTTCATTGGCAAAGTGGCTATTCAATTAACAGGGTTCCACTGTACTGTGAGTATTAAGTGAGGTTTGTGTAAGGGCAAATGAAAATGAATGCAACAGGTGAACTCATCTGCTGGTCACTACAACCTCTATCTGACACTGGCCATGCCATCTGTTGCTATTTTAATAAGACACCAAGAGTGCTTTGTTTCAACATTCCAAGGCTAATCAGTGTTTGGAAAGATGTCTTATATTCTGAAATCAAATCACTTTCAAAAATTTCCCACCTCCTCCCCAAAGCCAACAGTCACTCGTTCTTATCATTTTCTTGCAGGAGGTGGGCAAACCAACAGAAAGACATTTCTCTTGAAATGACTCAGGATGTTGTTTTATGCCTACAAAAATACATACATGTATGTCAGTATAGGACGCTCTTCATCTGTTGTTGGGCCCTAACCACGGGGGCAGACATCTGCATCATATGTTCCAATATCAATCAGTCACTTGCTGGGCTCTAACTAGGAAGCCAAGCATTTCACATCTATATCATCTGTTTTCAGCTGTTATTATAGCAATCAGTCAATTGTTGGGCTCTATCCAGGGAGCCAACCATTCATTGTCATGTGTAGACGAGTCTACTTTTCTCAGACGAATTGTTACTGTAAATAAAAAAAAAATGTTTTAACATCGTAATAACTCTTTGCCAAGCTTTAAGCACTAGCCTTCAACAGGATGTTTACAGATAACACAGCTACACCATCACAACTTAGTCTCATGTAGGCAACCTGGATAAAGTGCCTTGCCCATGGACACAACGTGGGTCGTCCTGGACAGGGATCGAACTTGGGACCTCTAGCATAGAATTCCAACACTCTACCACTGAGCCACCATGCTCCTGGCAAAGAGTTATTACTCTGTTATATAAAGTTTTATTGTCCCTTATAGTCTGGACATTTTTTGCTGATATTATTAAAAAAAAAATAAAGTTTACTATAACTTCTTTGTCGTTTGTCTTGTGCATAAACAGTAGTGTTCAGAGGGTTAGTCAGCCATATTTCAGTTCATTTTAGAACTAGAATCAGTAAAGTGGAAGTTAAAACTTTTGTAGCAGCTGGATCAAGTTAGTAGGAGAATAATTATTTCCTATTCTTGACATGATGTTTCCCTCTCATTAAGTTTATTACTGTGACATACAGTTTATTTCTTTAAATTGTTCGTGTCAATCTGCATGCCATGGAGGTGTTTTCAACTCCACAAATGTCATGCAAATTTCATATCTGTGGTTTAAAACACCAGTGTCAGTGATGCACTTGACATAAAGTTTGCAGGTACACTTACTCAACTAAAATAACCTTTCACCTCCACATCATGCAAGTACCTGCCTCTTGTTACACTACTGTGTGATGCATGTGAGCAGACTATTATATTTGAAAAATATTCAGTATCTGAATGCCATCAAGGTCTGTACTGTTTATCAGTTATGTAAATCAGTTACAAATGAAACCCAAACCATTTCTGGGTTCCTGCAGGTAAGGACTGAAAATATTCAAGGTTGTTTCTTGATAAATATCAGCATTTTCAAGACTCTACAATAGCCAAATTCAAAGTTTTTCAAAGCCCTGCCTTCACTAGTCCTAACTGGGACCTCTTGGCATTACACCCTCCTCCTACAAGGGAAGTGGGAGGAGGTGGTAATGACCAGAGAGTCCTTGTAAGGACTATGCTTCCACTAACTCTGGCATATGGGAGCATGGTGGCTCAGTGGTAGATTGTTGGACTTCCATGCTAGATGTCCCGAGTTCGATCCCCATCCAGGATGACCTGCGTTGTGTCCTTGGGCAAGGCACTTCATCCCGGTTTCCTACATGGGGGCATGATGATGCCATGTACTAAGGCATACTGCATGTTCATGGAGCACATGTCTTCAACAGCTGTAACCCTGCTTGAGCAAAGCTTGAACAGAGTTAGAATGTTGAGGAGCTGACAGTTGCTCATCGATGCTGAGTGGTTGTCTCTGGGTACTCTGGCTTCCTCCACCCGTAAAACTGTCACAGTCACGATTAGCCATTGTGCATAAGTATGTGACCTTAAACACCAATAAATAAATAAATAAATAAATAAATAAATAAATAAATAAATAAATAAATAAATAAATAACTCTGGCATATAAAACTATATAGTTATGATTATGTGTTTCATCAGCATTTTTATTTCATGAATATTCAAGGCTTTTCATGTCCTTCTAACACTTTTTCCAGGATTTCAAGGCCTTCATTGACTCTCAGTCAATTCAAGACAGTTCCTTGAATCTAAGGCCCAGCAGGAACCCTGCATTTCATGTCACAAAAAAAGGAGAAAATACCACTTTTGACATATAAGCCAGTTTTCACTATCATATTTGTCACATCTGCATTGCGTATTGCTTTAAAAAAACATGGTGCTCCAACAAATTTTTTAGTGTCAATATTTTGGATGCTTCACAACTAGACCTCATTCAAACTTCAATATCATCACCGTAATCCTTTGTTTTGACAGTAACTACCATATTATAGTATCAGGAATTCTTGGGGTATGTGGGAACATGGGTAGGAGGAGTAAAGGTGTCATCCACTAGCCCACCCAATCTTGAAATGTAACAGTCTGGGAAATGTCAGTGCAATTTCAATTATGACCATTTGTTAAATGAAAGTTCCAGGGCAAGTGAGTAAAAAATCTCCTGAAGGCTGATATTGTGTCCTATTATATATGGCCTATCTATTGAACAGGATCTGACAAAAACGTCCAGTGCACTGGAACATCTACGAGCTGAAATACATAATTAGACAATTTTAACAAATTATCTCAAGCCCCCCCCCCCCCCCACCATTCTCTCTTATCATTCTGGCATCCCAACATGTCACTGATCTTCCTGGGAAATTAACTGAATTGTATACATTAAAAAATAATGCCAACAATATTTTTGTTATCAATAAACACAAAACCAGTAATGTGGGTGGGAGAGGCTGTGTTAATATTAGCCCCTAATTTTGAAGTTAGTGATGGTGCTAATAAGCTTATAACCACCCCCCCCCCCCCCCTTCACATGCACACTCACCAGTCTCATTGTGCCTGCCATAACCAGAACTAGATATGTAATCCATTGTATTTCATCTGACACAGCCCCAATAGGTTATATAGGCAATACATTTTATGTTAAAAAGTGCAAAATGATGGGTTTGTAATAAATTTATCTTTTGACCAAAAAGATTTAACCTCTTCAGTCATTAGGACATAAATGGCACATTGCTTTGGATACTAACACCTGCGCTCTCTTGTTCAACCTCCAACTTAACCCCCCCTCCCCCTCCCCCTCCCCCTCCCAAGAACATTGACATTTAACTACCCAGTCAAGGATTAAATTAGCATCATAACTTTTTCAGAAAAACATAAACCTGTACTTGACATGTCATAACTGCCACTACCTTTCATTTTAAAAACAGCTGAACTTTGCCCTTTTGGCAGTACACCATCAAGATATCATTTTGCCAAAATTTGTCTGTTCAACCATAAATGCTTGATTCACTTTTGATAGCACATGAAAATGATCTGAAACATAAAGTAGTAAAATTCACATAAAAAGGCTGTACAGAATAAAAATTTTGCTGACATAACACATCAAGATACTGGCATATTACACACCTGATTGGGCCTAAAATTGTTCAAGTGATGACAAAAGTTAACCCTTTTGGCCATAAAAAATAAATACAGAGATTATTATGAGAATTTTCTTTTAAATTAGGGTGGAGGGGCAGATTTTAATTTTAGCTCACCTTGACAAAGTCAAGCTGAGCTTATCTGATCACTCTCTGTTTGCCGTCAACACCATGTTTTGGGCTTTTCCTCCAAAACCACTGGACCAATTCAAGTGAAAGTTTGTGTGAGTGATGGTGCTGAGGGGGCATTGTGTTTTTGTACAACTCAACATGCCCAGTCCCATAGGGAGGGGGGTTGAAGAATATGCTCCAAAATTTTTGTAAAATCTTCTCATGAACCAGTGGGTACAATGACTTTATATTTGGAATGGAGTTTCCTTTTGAGGTGTAGATTCAAGTTTGTTCAAATGAAGTTCGTGAAGCAATATATGCCTTTGTAATGGGAGAGGCAAGATTTTTGGTCCTGCCCAAAATTTTGATTTTCTGAACTGATGGTCCAATTTGAACCAAATTTGGTTGGTGATATTATTGGGCCATAAGTACTTGATTCATGCAACAAAAAAAAAAAATTTCTCGTGTCCCTGTGGGAACCCCAGGAGCTAAAAATACAAATATTTTAAAACTCCAATATTTCCCAAACCTCGAGAAACAGAGAACTGTTATTTAGTATGAAGCATCCTTAGGACCCATATAACTGAATGGTAAAAAAAATTGTCATCGGTTGTTTCTGGATGTTTTGTAATTGTGGGGTGGGGGTGGGGGGGGGGGGGGGGAAGAGCATCGAAAAAATGCTGAGTCAGCATATTTGCAAAAATTTTAAATAGACTTTTCTCCAGAACCAATGATCAGAATATTTTGATATGTCAGATGTAAGATGTTAAAATACTACCCCTTGGTTCATATTTGGGATCAATACAGAAGCCCAAATTTTTAACTTAGGACAATATGGGGAATAACCTTTAAAATATCTTCTTCTTCAGAACCATCAATTAGATTCTTCTGATATTTGGTATACAACATCTCTAAGGGTCAGATTCAAGTTTGTTCAAATTGGATCCCTGGGTTGGTATTTGGGCTCTCTACTGTAGCCCAAAATTTCAACTTAGTGCAATATAATGAAATTTCTTTAAAAATATTCTTCTTCAGATCCACCAGTCAGAATCCTTTCATATTTTGTATAGAACATTTCTAGGGAGGTAAGATTTAAGTTTGTTCAAACTGGGTACCTGGACTGATATTTGGGTTCCCTATGGTAGCCCATATTTTAATTTAGTGCAATATGAGGAAATTTCTTTAAAAATCTTCTTCTTCAGATCCACGGGTCAGAATCATTTTATATTTGGTATACAACATCTCTAGGGGGTTGAGATTCCAGTTTGTTCAATTTGAGTGTCTGAGTTGATATCTGGGACTCCCTATGGGAGCACAAATTTGAACTTAGTGCAATATGAGGAAACATCTCGGGGGGGGGGGGGGGGGGGGGGGGGGGGGGGTGGTTAAAAGTTGAAGTTAAAATTTGGGCTCCAACAGAAAGCCCAAATATTAACCCAGGGACTGCATTTGAACAGACTTGAATATCTGCCCCTCCCCCCAAAAGGAGGTAATATACCAAATATCAAAAGATTCTAAATGATGGTTCTGTAGAAGGTTTTTTTAATTTTGGAAAACAATTTATGGGTGCTATCAGAGTAATGCCCCTTGTGGTGCCCCCTGTGGGTTTAGCAACATTATTTGAACAAACTGGGATTGACATATGATAAGGAACATGCATATCAAATTTAGTTCAATTTGGTCAAGTGGTTTATGAGGAGAAGTCAATAATGTAAAGTTTATGCTGCACGGACGGTCGGACAATGGATGGACGGACAACAGACACTAGACTACGGACAGAAAGTGATCACTTAAGCTCCCCATGGCTTTCAGTTAGGTGAGCTAAAAATTCCTCATATTACACTAAATTGACATTTGGACCTCCATAGGGAGCCCAAATATTTACAAAGGTAACCGATCTGAACAAACCTTGAGATGTAGTATACCAAATATGAAAGGTTTCTGACTAGTGGATCTGAACAAGATTTTAAAAAATTTTTCCTCATATTGTACTAAGTTAAAATCTGGGCTCCCATAGGAAGCCCCAATATAAACCCAGGGACTCGATTTGAACAAACTTGAATCTGCTCCACCCCAAGAGTGTTGTATACCAAATATGAAAGGATTCTGACTAGTGGATCTGAAGAAAAGATTTTTAAAAATTTTTTCTCATATTGCACTAAGTTAAACTTTGGGCTCCAGTATCATATGTCAATTCAAGTTTGTTCAAATAAAGTTGCCACACCCACATGGGGCACCACAACGGCCATTACTCTGATAGCACCCATAAATTGTTTTCCAAAATTATAAAAACCTTCTTCAAGTTTGTTCAAATCGAGTTCCTGGGTTAATATTTGGGCTCCCGAGACTAAGCGAGCTCGACATTGCTTAACTTCATTGAACTAATGAGAACCGGTCACCGCAACACCACCACGCCCTCTTTTAGGTGGATATACCACAGTATCGGTTTCGGTATTTGGTATCTGATGTGACAAGATATTTTCTTATGGTACCAAAGGGGAATTGAAGTGGAATTCACACCAGGAAAATATAGAATAAGTTGTTCTTGTATCATTCCACCACAAATGCCACTGCCAATGAGTTCAACATTGGCATTCTTCGTGCGATCTGGACAAAAATTGCAGTGTGCTGATTTGAAAAGACACAAACATTTGCTAATTCCTCTACACTTTTCTAGTGTTACCAATGGCACGTAGTAAACAATAAACATTTAGTTAAATTCTATTGCAACATTTTATACCTTTTTTCAAATAGCGGGTGTGAATCAGCTTTATTTTGTATGCATGAAAGGTTTGACATGTTTAAATTCACAATTTACTGAACAAACAAGTGATTTTTCAGTTTAACTCCTTGCATGCTCCAGGGGGATATTCCTGCCCAGGACAGAATTTCTCTTGTCTCTGACAAAAGTGTAATATGGGCACATTTCATCAAATTATCTCCCTGTAAATGAAAAGGATTTTTTCACCAATGATTCCTTGTACAGTAGAGCCCTCTTAATTGTATATCCCTGTTAATTGAATATAATTTTCAAACACAAAACCATTTACCATATCTTCAGTACAAATTTGATCTGTTAATTGCATATGGGTTGTAGAGTAAACTCCTGTTAATTGTATATAATTTTTGTAATATGTCGAAAAAATTACTGTGACACGCACCAAATTCCACTTATTTATCAACCTTTTTTTGACCTCACTGCATCCAATACAGGCATTAATTCTATTATATCTTGTTTGACAGAGCTCTATGAGCTCTGTCAAACAAGATATAATAGAATAAATGCTCAGTTTACCTCCAGATCAAAGGAAACTGACCAAATCCCTGTTAATTGTATACTCCTGTTAATTGAATAATTTTCACTGGCAAAATGGATATTCAATTAAGAGGATTATACTGTATTAAGTTTAGATGAATTTATCATGAAATCTAGTCATGGCTGCTTACTCATCAGGTTAAGAGTTAATACATCTGTTAATTCACAAGACGGCAAATTTTAAAGAGCTCATGCACAGTCTGAGTTTCTAAACTTCTGCATTATGTCAGCAACATAAATTTAGTGAGGAATTTAGTGAGTTTTTTGATTGGTTCTTATTTGTCAGAACCATGTGATGTCAAAGATGGGAAATGTTTCCTGTCCTTTGATCACTTTCAAACTGTCAGTGGGTCTTTTTTCCGAAGAGTAGAAATTAAAATGTTGACATATTTTAATATAAGTTATTTCCGCCAACATGTATGATATATGGAGATTTAATATCTGGATGTCAGTTTTTAAACACCGAGCCACAGGCGAGGTGTTTAAAGGAGACATCCAGGTATTAAATCTCCATATACCATACATGTTGGTGGAGATAACGTTTTTGTCAATAGAAACATCGTGAAAAGAAATTTGTGGACGCATTTCTTATGAAATCGACATTTTTAGATAAAGTGCAACGGACAATTGTTTTGCTTTTACAAACGTAGAAGACAACATGTAGAGTTACATCCCTTCAGTCATTATTGGAAATGCGTAAACAGATCAGGGACTAATTTGTTGACAGATTTGCTCTTATTTTATTTTTTTCAAGTTGTTTGATTTAATTATTCCTTGACTATTTAATTTTTACAGCAAAATATACTCAAATTGTCAGAAATCTGATATTTGTGACTATTTTCAGGGTTTTAGGTTCGATTTTTATATTGAGGCGAGCGAAAGTGAAAAGCTTTCATTTAAACCATATACCCCCGATGTTTTGTGTGCCATTATACCCTGGATGTTGCACACTCTCATATACCTTGGATGTTGGGTGCACCCTTTGCCACGGCTATTTGTCCTTGGCATTCTGTCCAATCAGAAGACCAAATTTATCGGGATATAGGGACAATATTTTTCAGTTTTACACAAACTAACTTTAAATCTAAGGTTAGGTAACCCATCACAATACTGATTTAATATATCATTTAATTATGACTTTAAAATGTACTTTCTGCACGTTTGGACTTTGGAGAATCATTTTTCTCAGAATAAACTATTTGGTCTTGGAACACATTGAAAAATTACTGTGGCTGTAAATTCAAATTACAATGGCAAAGATATACCATGGTTAAGGTACTCCATAACAACATTGCCAATTGGACTGCTGGAAAAGCGTAACCTAACCAAAACGTGCCCACTAAAATGTTCCCAAACTCTGGTGAAAACTTTGGTCAAAAGGTCCCCTTAAATTTGGTCAAAAAATCCCCAGACACTAATCAATATGTCTCCAGCATCACTCAAACCCCCATTACCACCCCCTTGGCACTGGCAAAACATCCCCCCTCCCCCACCACCAATGGTCAAAACATCACCGAAGGAAGGAAGGAAAAAATATTAGTTTTTAACAGTTTCCTCCCCCACCCACTCACCTCCTCACCGCCCAAAGCACACACTCAACTTTTGTTTTGACAAACAGTAGTCAGGGGATGAGATAGCGGACATGTTTATAGTATGACACTTGGTTGCCATGTGAGTGAGAGCAGGCCTAGAAATGAACAACTATCAGAAATGAATTCTTTGGATTCGACTTCTTGAAAAGAAACTGTGATAGAAATTAATTCTTCGGATTCGACTTCTTGAAAAGAAACTGTGTAGACATCCATTCCTCACTTGCAGACAAAGTTAAAACTTGAAAACCCCCAAAGCAAGTCTGCTGTGTCAACCTCCAATTGCCTGCCTGGTGTTTTCTGACCGACAGATTCTCTTTCGTAGTCTTGAAACTGACAAATAAATAACTAGCATTTGAACAATGCCAGGGAACATTTTGACCAATTTTGTTTGGGGAATGTTTTGACCAACAGGGTGAGTGGGTGTAGGTAATTCTGAGGACAATTACTAACACCAGAATATCTAAACATGAATACATTGAGAGTATGTGCAAAGTGCACACATTGTGTATAATTGGACTGTTGCCAAAGAAAGTTCAAACTGTTTTTAATGTTATTTTAAAAAAATATCATTTGACTTGAACAACATATTTGCCTTTCTTTGGAACAGAAAATGATCCTTTTTTCAATTTATAACTAAACAATAATTACTCAATTAAATGGTGGGAATTTGGGTATTCGTCCACAAAGAATATCTCCCGCACAATACTTACTCAACTGCCAAGACATCTTAAAAAAAAATAATAAAATAAAATTTCCTACATAAACCCACATGTTTTGTATTTTTTTACCTTACATGTGTGTCACTTTTTCTTCCTAAACTCCAAGGGTAAATTCTATGGCACACATATAATGTTATTTTATGGTAGGATACCCAACAACATTAAAATCACCCCCAACGATGTCCTCTGGGGTTAAGCTTGTTTGACAAAATGCACAGAACACGTGTGATGTTTGATCAGAGCCACCGGGTGCGGTGGCCAAATTTTTATTTATAATTTTTCAAGCAGCACAGCTTATGGGCCCAGGATGCCCATCAAGGCTTGACCCAGAACAATTACAATGTTGGAGCCCAAAATGTTCCACCCGTTACTGATGTGAGCTTATATATATACATATGTACAATTTTGTCAAAGGTGGAGCAAATACATGCCACGCATGGACATATCTCGATATATAAGCTCACAATGATGAACATTGGAAACAAAGAGTACAAAGTTGTGAAAAATTAACTAATGCTATTACATGTACACATAGTCAATGGCCCCACCCAGGATGCAGGGAAACGGAGAGAATATGGGTAATGAATGGAAAAAGAAAGAAATGAAAGTCTGAAAGATCCCAGCCCAGCATGCAGGGTACTACAGCAACAAGTATAAGGTAGAAGCATAATAAACGCCATTACCTGTGTATATATACATCCCCGCCTAGAATGCAGGGTGGGAGAGTCATAAGGTTCGGAAGATATAGTCAAAATCACAACTACAGATACACACCTGAAAGTTCTAAAGAATCCCCGCCCAGCATGCAGGGTTCTACTGAAACACATGGAATATGTTCAGATACCTGTGAATATTTACATCCCTGCTCAAAATGCAGGGATTTGAGTCAAATGCCTCACAGAGATACACCAAACCCACAGTAAGCGGAATATCCTTGAATCACTCAGCTGGGTAGCTGCGAACCAAGATACACATATACACGTCCCCACCCAAAATACAGGGAGTTGAGTTCCAAAAGCACCTTATTGAACACCCAGCCACAAAAGCTGCAATCACTGTGCCGCCTGAAGCTTCCAAGGCGGGGGGTTTGAAGTAGAATTGATGATCAAAACAGCGACCCATGCATCCATTGTTATGCTTCAGAGGAATCTGTAGTCTGGCCCATGTTGATCAGGAAACTGCAGGAATACAATCTTCAGGGCTTGCACAGTTAAGTATGTAGCCAACCTCCCCACCGAACTGGCAGGCATCATATTCTGGGAAGACTGGTGAAGCACAGGGGAATAAGGCAGAAAAAGTGTGACTGGCAGTGAGAAAACAAAGGCAGAGGAGACCTAGATCTGGTGGCGATGGGACAGCGGTGGGAAAAATGGCAACTTGTCCTTTCCACAGAAAGCTGGAGAATGCTGCCACAGTGTTGCAATATTCAGACGGGTCCAAGAATTGATCAATGGGCATTTGCGAAAGTTCGCGGGACTCAATTAGCCGAAACAATGGGGGGTATAGTTTGTTCTAGTTTTGTGGAGGTGCCAACATTGGTAAGGGAACTGCCTGGAAATAGACATTTGCCAGGGATTTTGAAGTACATTATACGTCAATCAGATGCCAAAATTTAAATATTCAAAAGGGGAATTTTCCGTGACTTGATTTCTGTCCCATCTGTAACTCGAACTGTTGAACTTTCTTCATTACGTGTACACTCCATATAAAACTGCACTTCGCGTACCCCACTTTTTGTGAAGAAAAGTGGGGTACCCAGGTGCGGTTAGGAGAGAAGCATTACATAATCAAATAGTGCTCGACGAGAAATTTCTTCCAGAGTCTGAACCTGATTAGCAATATTAGTCTTCAGGCAGCGAATTTCATAAAATAATGACATAAAAATACCATATCTGTCTTTTCTAGATCATTGTACCCCGGAATAATGTCCGATTTTAAACAATTCGCCCAGTATTTTTCGAGATATTGAACTTGTTTCCGTATTAAAAGACATTTGCCCCTTAAATGGGTAGGCAATTGCCCCTTAAACGTAGATTTTGCCCACATTTGCTTCCCATGTCCATAACCTCGATTAAGCGAGTTCAGACTATTTTATGTCATGTAAATCCAATAGATGGAAGAGCCACACTGCTTCACGGGATTGTCAAAATTCACATTTTTTTTCAAGATTTATTAGAACACAAAAGATGAATTATTGGACCGATTTTCACATTTAAACGATTTTTTTGATACAGAAAATCCCCCCAAAAAATATTTCAGGCACAGAAAAAGGATTTAGTGAAGAGAACTTATTATGTAAATTGCGAGATGTTTTTCCAATCAACACTGATTAGTGAGTAAATACCTGCTGTTATATAATCATACATAACACACTCAGTCGATATTGGGATAATTTTTTTATATTGAGTGTACACGTAATGTTATCTTCTTTACCTTTGATTGAACTTTGTGTATCTCCCATAAAGACATTTATGCTCATGACATAAAAGAAGATTTATGAGCAGATCTTACAATAATCTTGTCTTATCTTTTATTGGAAATCTTTTTGTATGAGAGCTTTCCAATAAGTGACAATAAAGAAACAAAAGGGTTAAAGAAGGATTTAAGGTCACATTCAGCATCTACATTAATATACTTAATTTATTTAAGCTGGGGTCGGTTGGGTGAATTTTTTTCCCATAAAATGACTAAAACACCTTCAAAACACATTTTGAAGCAAAGAGAAAAAAAATTCTCCCAGTGTACTCCCTATCCCCAATAGGGTGAAAGTTCGTTTTTTTCATTAAGTCAGTCAAAACCCTTCAAATCTTTTACTCAAGCAAAAACATTTTTTCCCAATGGACCATTTGAACCCCCCCCCCCCATCCCCACCCCCCACCCCCCCCCCCCCCCCCCCCCCCCCCATCCCCACCTCATGTGGCAATGTGGGCAGGATTCCTACTGGGAGTCCAAATATGACACCAGGGACTTGATTTCAACCAACTTGAATCTCACCCCACTAAGGATGCTACATACGAAATCTCAAAAGATTCTGACATACAGATCTGAAGAAGAAGATTTAAAAAAAATATTTCTCAAGTTACACTAAGTTAAATTCGGTCTCCCACAGTGTGCCCAAATATGACTCCAAGGACTAATTTGATCAAACTTCAAGCTGAACCACCTAAAGATGCAGTATACCAAATATCAAGAGATTTTGACTGGCAGATCTGAAGAAGAAGATTTTTAAATAAATTTCTTCATATTGCACTAAGTTAAAATTCGGGTTTCATAGGGAGCCCAAAATTGAACCCAGGGACTTGCTTCAAACAGACCTGAATCTGACCCCTCTAAGGATGTTGTATACCAAGCATCAAAAGGTTCTGATTGGTAATTCTGGAGAAGATTTTTTTAAATTAAAAAAAAAGTAAATTTGTGGCTGCTAACAGATTTATGCTCCTGCGCTGCCCCCTGTGGGTGTGGCAACCTTATTTGAGCAAATCTAAATTGACATATGATAAGGAAGATGCATATCAAGTTTGGTTCAATTAGACTCATTGGTTTATGAGGAGAAGTGGATAATGTAAAGTTCAAGGCGAGTACTGGGCAGGCAGAAGATGGACAGAAAGTGATCAATAAAGTTCCTCTTGAGCTTTGCTCAGGTGACCTAAAAATTTGGTATTGTATAACCTAAAAAATGCTGATAGGATCACTGATCCAATGTTGAGTTGTGACAGCACAAAAGTGGGTTTAAGCATTATCAACTTATCGTCAGGAAACCAGTTGTTTATACAATTTACTATGCGGAGAGTCGCTGTGACCTTGACCTTTGACCTAGTGATTCCAAAATAAATAGGGCTCTTTCTTGCACCAATGCTAACCTATCTATGAAATTTCATGAACGTGGAACCATTATCAAGTTATCATCCGGAAACCAATTGTTTACGATTTAATATGCTCAAGGTCACTGTGACCTTGACCTTTGACCTAGCAAGTCCAGAATAAATAGAGGTCTTTCACTCACCTAGGCCAACATACCTATGAAGTTTCATGAATATGGGTCAAACCATTATCAAGTTATCAACTGGACACCAATTGTTTACGATTTACTATGTTGAGGGTCACTGTGACCTTGACCTTTCACCTAGCAAGTCCAAAATAAATAGGGTTCTTCCTCTCAAGAAGGCCACCCTACATATGCAGTTTCATAAATGTGGGTTGAACCATAGTCAAGTTATCATCGGGAAACAATTGTTTATGATTTACTGTGTTCAAGGTCACTGTGACCTTGGCCTTTGACCTAGCGAGTCCAAAATAAATAGGGTTCTTCCTCTCACTGATGCCAAGCTACATATGAAGTTTCCAGAATGCACGTCAAACCATTATCAAGTTATCGTCCAGAAACCAATTGTTTACTATGTTGAATGCCACTGTAACCTGGACCTTCCACCTAGCATGTCCAAAATAAATAGGGTTCTTCCTCTCACTGATGCCAACCTACCTATGAAGTTTCATGAACATGGGTCAGACCATTATCAAGTTATCAACCAGAAACCAAGTGTTTGATTTACTATGTTCAGAGTCACTGTGACCTTGACCTTTGACCTAGCGAGTCCAAATAAATACGGTTCTTCCTCTCACGAAGGCCAACCTACATATGAAGTTTCATGAATGTGGGTTCAACCATAGTCAAGTTATCATCCAGAAACCAATTGTTTATGATTTAGTGTGTTCAAGGTCACTGTGACCTTCCCCATTGACCTTGTCAGTCCAAAATAAATAGGGTTCGTCCTCTCACTTAGGCGAACCTACATATGAAGTTTCATGAATGTGGGTTAAACCATTATCAAGTTATCATCCGGAAACCAATTGACAGACGCCCACCCGCCCACCATTCATCAAACTATAAGTCGCGTTTGACTTCATCACAACTCGACTAAAAATTGGAAAAGTTTTAAGTGAATTTCAGTCTTGTATTCAAATCCAAGAAATTGTACTGGAGATTGTCAGGCATAGGTAAGAAAAAATTGCTATTGAAGTAGTGAGAGAGTATTACGTTGTCAGAAGATAAAAAGGAAGTGGCACAGAGAGTGGAACCCTGTTAAATGAATTGGCATTTTGATAGTAAAAATTATTCAATTAACAGTATTCAATTAACCCTTTACCCAACGTAATGGCAAAAACTGGCCAGCACTATTCACAAAATTCAGCATTCAATTTCTATTACTTTTTCATATTTTGTCACAAAAAACATAGCTTGTGATCCCTCATTGGAATGAGCTCATTGAGCTCATTCCAATGAGGGGTCATAAGCTATGTTTTTGAAGCAAAAAATAGTGCTTCAAGTTAGGTAAAGGGTTAACAGGGATTTGGTCACTTTTCTCTATTCTTGTGCTAAATTGAGCATTTATTCTGTTGTATCTTTGACAGAGCTCTTGAAGCTCGGTCAAACAAAGATATAATAGATTAAATGCCTGTTTTGGTTGTACTGAGACCAAATAGGTCTATACACAAAGGGAATCTGGTGACTGTCAGGGGAAGTTTCTCGAAACATTACAAGATTTTTGTTCAATTAACAGGAGTTTACTCTATTATCTATATGAAATTAACTGGTCAAATTTGTGCTGAAGATATGGTAAATAGTTTTGTGCTTGGAAATTATATTCACTTAACAGGGTTATTTAATTAAAAAATATCCAGTAATGTGGGCTCCACTGTACTTAAATACTGTGGTAAACAAGTTCTGTTTTACTGGTACAGTGGAGCCCACTTAATTGGATATCTCTTAATTGTATATCCCTGTTAATTGAATATAATTTTCAAACACAAAACTATTTACCATACCTTCAGTACAAATTTGATCTGTTAATTGCATATGGGTTGTAAAGTATACTCCTGTTAATTGTATATAAATTTTTGTAATATGTCGAAAAAATTACTGTGACACGCACCAAATTCCCCTTATTTATCAACCTTTTTGGCCTCACTACATCCAATACAGGCATTTATTCTATTATATCTTGTTTGACAGAGCTCTATGAGCTCTGTCATACAAGATATAATAAAATAAATGCTCAGTTTACCTCCACAACACAGGGAACTGACCAAATCCCTGTTAATTGTATACTCCTGTTAAATGAATAATTTTCACTGGCAAAATGGATATTCAATTAAGAGGATTCTACTGTATAACTGGTAAAGGGAACAAACATCCTCTCAAGTGGGTGGCAATAGCATATGTATAAACAATTGGCTTTAATATTTGTGTATTGTGGTCAAGAAAAAGCCACAGAGGCTGAAATTGACCATAAACACCAATAAATAGAGAAATATTCTCATATTAAACTGACATTGAACATTCCTACCCCTCTCCTCTCCAATAAAACAAACATTTCTTACATCTGCTGCTGCTCCTTGAAGAAAGAGAAATAACATAAACACATCGTTTGTGAGCATGTGAAGTGTATGTTTAAACATGATGTAACATCGTTTGTGAGCATGTGAAGTGTATTTTTAAACATGATGTAACATCGTTTGTGAGCATGTGAAGTGTATGTTTAAACATGATGTAACATCGTTTGTGAGCATGTGAAGTGCAAGGACCGACCTGGGCATGCGCCAGTGCGTATTTGGTTCTGAAACATCAGGACCTGGCTCTTAAATCTTAGAAATAGGCTTCTCAGTTGGCGCGTAACTTCTCAGATCATATTTTGATATTCTTTCAATGGATAATCGGGTGAGACACTCTTACATGTATTGTATATATGATTATCATTTATCATTGTTGTAGAGTGCTGAAGTTAATACGTCAAGTCTTAATTACCAAGCATTAATCTTCACTGTGGTTTCTGATCAAGTCTTGGCTGCCTAAATAGGCAGCCAAGACTTGATCAGAAACCACAGTGAAGCTTAATGTTTGCTATAGTGTACTAAATGAAAATGATGAGAGCTATTACATACTTGCTGTGTGTGTTACAAACAGCAGTGTGACTCTGTAAATTGAAATCTGGTGCATGAATTGAAAAAATAGGCTCCGAGGCTAGAGCGTATTTTAAATAGTCCTGATCGGTCCCTGGAAGTGTATGTTTAAACATGATGTAACATCGTTTGTGAGCATGTGAAGTGTATGTTTAAACATGATGTAACATCGTTTGTGAGCATGTGAAGTGTATGTTTAAACATGATGTAACATCGTTTGTGAGCATGTGAAGTGTATGTTTAAACATGATGTAACATCGTTTGTGAGCATGTGAAGTGTATCTGTAGGGATGTTGTAATTTGTAAACATTTTTTATTGAACTCTCATGCTATGCTTTGCTGTGCATATCTCTTGACGTTTATATTGCACCACAGTTTCAGAAAACATGTATTGCGAGAATGTCCCTTCCATTTCAATGCAGGTCCAGCAAGAATATTTTTTCCCCGTGTAAATGCTTTTTTTTTATAATAATGAAATTCATCAACTACATGTATTGTGTACTCATATAGTGATACTGAAGAGTCTGTTAAGACTCATTAGCCTTGTCCTTAGTACAACCGAGACAGAAGCCCAGAGGTATCCGGGACGAGCTGTTGGAGTCTTATACTGTGTTCTCACAACAGATTTTTATCATAGAATTTTTCCAGTAAACAACAAAGTTGGAGTCAATCGACAAAAATCTATAGTGAGAACATTCAAGACCGACGGCTTTCTTTCGATTTTTGACTGATACGATTTTTGTCGAAACAATCAAACACGTTTGATTTCAACTTCTTTTATTGAAAGGCTCCTTAGATTTGTCGAAGGGATTATGGCTGACCAGCCTCCAGAGAAAAATCATATGACAAAAGTCTATAGTGAGAACAGCCTTCAGATTTTTGATGTTTGACAAAAATCGATCTATAAAAGACATCCAATAAAAATCTGTAGGGAGAACACAGCTTTACTGAGACCCTTAATACCTTCTTAAATACCATTGATATATCATTCCATTTAACTCCTTGTACACTGCTGACAGATTTTCCTGCCCAAGACAGAATTTCTCTTGCCACTGAAATATGTATAATTTGGGTTCATTTAGAAAAATTTTCCTCCTGTAAATTGAATGGATTTTACACCAATGACTTCTTGAATTAAATATATAAGAATTTTTCATCAAATTCACAGCAGCCATTACTAGATTTGATGTAAAATATCGTGAAAATACTCAGCATGATAAGAGTTAATTGTGTACTTTAACTAAAGAAATGGGGCACGGTGGCATCGCGGTAACCTGTTCTCGTCAGATCACCGAAGTTAAGCAACGTCGAGCGCGGTTAGTAGTTGGATGGGTGACCACTTCAGCGACTGATTCGCACTCCCGCGTTGTGTCCTTGGGCAAGGCACTTAATCCTGATTGCCTACGTGGGGGCACGATGGCACTGTGTACTAAGGTGTACTGCACGTCGATGGTGCACATGTCTTCAACCAATCTAACCCTGCCTGTGCCATGGCGCAGAATTCAGAGTTACGATGTTGCAGAGCTGACAGCTGCTCGTCGTTGCTCGTGGTTCTCTCCGGGTACTCCAGCTTCCTCCACGCGTAAAACTGTCACGTTCATGGTCAGCCATTGTGCATAAGTATGTGACCTTAAACACCAATACATAAATAAATAAATAACTAAAGAAATAATTTCAAATACAAGATAGTCTAACGACTTCCATATCCCCCGCCAACGTTTTTGCATATAACAAGCATAAAATGATCATATGCAGACTGGCAGGGTTACTTACTATACACCCTCCTGAAAGGGTATATAGTAAATAACTGCACATTTTTGTATGCTTGTATGTTACAGATTAGGCCCATCCAACATGTTTGCTGCTCTGGAGCCATCACCAGTGGTTGGATTCAAATAATGTTTGGTGTGCCTCTACCTAATCATGGGGGAACAGATCCTATGAGAAAACAAGAGGCCCCAGGGGGCCTGAGGGCGATCACCTGACGTGGTAGTCTAAATATCAAACCAGGGACTTGACTTTAAAAAGCTGCATACGCCTCTCCTAAGAAAAGCATATACCAACTACATGAAGCGACTGTGCCCACACAATGCACAGGATTTCCTTCTATTTTCAGTTCCTGCACTTTTACGTCCCAAAATTGAGATAAACGCATAAAAAACAAATTTTTTTTTATTTGGGTTCAGAAATTTTCGAAGTCTCAAACAAAATATTTTCAGACTAAAATTTTTTTTTCTTCTTAAAATTGACCAAAACGAATAAAGAAACAAACAAGAAGCCCCAGGGGGCCTGAGGCGCTCACCTGACATGGTAGTCTAAATATCAAACCAGGGACTTGACTTGAATAAGCTGCATACGCCCCTCCTAAGAAAAGCATATACCAACTAGATGAAGCAGTTGTGCCCACACAATACACAGGATTTTCCTTCTATTTTCAGTACCTGCACTTTTACGTCCTAAAATTGAGAAAAACGCATAAAAAACAGATTTTTTTTTATTTTTGTTTGGAAATTTTCTAAGTCCCACCCGGCCCCCAAACTTTCAGTGTTGAAAAAAAAAAATTTTGTCTTAAAATTGACCGAAACGCATAAAAAAACAACAACAAAAATTCCGGATTTTTGTCCAAAATTTCTAAGTCCGGAATGGGACCCCAAATTTTCAACCTAAATATGAACCCAGGGACTTGGCTTGATCAAACTTGAATCTCACCCCCCTAAGGATGCTGCATACCAAATATCAAAAGATTCTTATTAGTAGATCTGAAGAAGAAGATTTTTAAAGAATATTCCTCATACTGCACTAATTTAAACATTTGGGCTCCCATAGAGAGCCCAAATATGGACCCAGGGAATTGATTTCAATAAACATGTGAAACATCTTCCAAAGATGTTATATGTGAAATTTGAAAGCTTTTGGAGCAGTGGTTTGGGAGAAAAGTAGTCTTAAATGTTTTTCCCATTACCCACAGTGTTAAAAAATGCTAACTCAGCACTTTTCAAAGTCCCAGAAAAGTACCCCATGATAAAACCGATAGCAATTTCTTTTGACCATTCCATTCTGTTGGTCCTAAGGAAGCTTCACACCAAATAAGAATTCTCAGTGCTGTGTAGTTTTGGAGATATGGACGTTTTAATTTTTTCCTATTTTAGCTCCTGTGGTTCCCATGGGGCGACAGGAAAAACAATTTGGGCATAAATTAAGTACTTATGACTCAATAAACCCTCATATCAAATTTGGTCCAAATCTGCCTCTCGGTTTGGAAAATAGAAATTTTTGGAGGGGCAAAAATTCTTGCCCCTCCCATAACGATGGCAAATATAGCCCCACAAACTTCTCTTGAACAATCTGAGTCTACACCTCAAAAGGAAGCTGCACACCAAATATCAAGTCTCTGCTACTGCTGGTTCATGAGAAGAAGATTTTTTAAGATTTAAGCACACTTTTTGGGCGTGGCCCTACCAAGTGGCGAGGCAACTTGATTTGAACAAAATCAAATTGCGATGTCATAACAAACTATTATCTCAAATATCAATTAAATTGGTTCAGCGGTTTGGGAGGAGAAGACGCAAACACCATGTTCACGGACGACGGATGACGGACGGTGAATGATCACTATAGCTATCCTGACTGAAAGTCAGATGAGCTAAAACAAATTTCCGCCTGGACCCCTGGGAACCACTAGTAGCCCCGCTGGAAGCAACGGGAAGGCTCTTGGAAAGAACCTGAGTGAGCAAGGAGAGGGCCTCCCTAAGCTCACAGCCCGTGTTGGACGGTTCGACGTGGGAACGAACCGGCAAAGTGGCTTCACTCCTGACCCTTTTAACCTGCGAAGGGTCACGATCCTCAAATATACCAGACGTGGGGTGACGGGTGGTAGCCGAAACATCTGACGACAGATGTGTATAGAGGTATGACATACCCCAAGGATCTACAGAGCGGGAACTCAGGAGAGTCACCACGGACCTCTGAGGGACAAAAGGGCCAGGCTGCACAAAAGGCGTTGGTCCCGCAAAATTGGCCATGGGACCAGAATGTGTGGACGGAAATGCCACAGAGTTCATGGTGGCCACACCATGAACATCCGAATCCAATGAGAAAACTGTGGTGCTCAACGGCTGAGAGACCACAGCAGAGGGTTTGGCCGGCAGCCCCTTCTGACTTCGCCGAGTTGAAGTCAGGGAAGGCTGAGGCCAATACCCCACATCTACACTTCCAGACATCTCTGCAGACCCCTGCAGGGATAAAACTGCTGTGCTCAATGGCGGAGAGGCCACAGCAGAGAGTTCGGTCGGCAGCCCCTTCCGACTTCACCGAGTTGAAGTCAGGGAAGGCTGAGGCCGATACCCCACGTCTACACTACCAGACATCTCTGCAGACCCCTGCAGGGATAAAACTGCTGTGCTCAACGGCGGAGAGGCAACAGCAGAGAGTTCGGTCGGCAGCCCCTTCCAACTTCGCCGAGTTGAAGTCAGGGAAGGATGAGGCCGATACCCCACATCCACACTTCCAGAGATGCATCACTGCAGACCCCTGCAGGGATAAGCCGAGGCCGGCTGAATCAGTGACCGATGACGTTACAGACGGAACAGCAGTAGCAGCAGTTACGACAGGAGCTGTTGAAACTGGTGGAAAAGGAGAGAGAGCGACCTAACTCGACTCCAAAGGAGGAGTCACAACCCTAGTGACAGCCTCAGATGTCGACTGGAGAGGGACCACATCTCTTCACCAGACAACTCAACAGCTCCCGCCATATCCACCACAGAAAAAGACTGCACACCCCCCATGGAGGGGCTATAACTCTCACCAGATGTGGTCGTGTCGGGAGGCCCCGAATGACAGCATTCCCCATCCCCGCAGGTGCGGAAGTAGCAGCCACGAAAATGCACCACATGCTTTCGCAAAAGGCATTGCCCACAAGGAACAGTCCTGGGCATAACAGAGGTGAGAGCAGTGGAAGAAAATGGTGAGCTCAACAGATGTAGAAAGTAGAAGAACACCCCCAACTATGAGAGAAAGGTGGCAGAAAAAAGGACGGGCGGGAACACAACTGAACCCAGGCAGCCGACAGGGACCAAAAAACAGAAATTCTGCCCTCAACAGAGAGGAGAAATCCTGTGTCCATACAGCCCCCCATTGACACCTAACTCCAATAATAATAAAATTTATCAACCCAAAAATTTTATGTCCGAACTGCATGGTACGCAAAAGTCGCGTGCGAACACGGAGAATATATAAAGTACAATGAAAATGTGGTTGAAAATAATAACAAGAATATATAACACAGTCCTGTTATTATACGATCCTCAGATCCATAATTCCAGTCACAGGAAACCATTATCAATGCGTTGAATTATCACTCAGTTTCTGAATACAAATGGATGTCCTGGCACATGGGCAGATGAAAAAAGAATGATTCATTAGTTACTGCGTGTGCACTGGTTCCCGGAAGTTGTGGATTTGTACTAAGAGAAGAGCATTCCCTACTGGGTGTGCGCCGATGGCGCTCGACCCAGTCTGGGCTTATTTTTTCTTGGTGCTTTTGCACCACTTTTCTTTCCCAAATCACTTGGGAAAGATCAAAAAAGAGAGTATATTTTCCGAGCTAGGGTCTTCCACTGAGGTGCAACCTGTAGTAAACAATTGTAAGGTAGGTTGATAAGAAACCAATTGTTTATGATTTACTATGTTGAAGGTCACTGTGACCTTGACCTTTCACCTAGCAAGTCCAATATAAATAGAGTTCTTCCTCTCAAGAAGGCCACCCTACATATGAAGTTTCATGAATGTGGGTTGAACCATAGTCGAGTTATCATCCGGAAACAATTGTTTATGATTTACTGTGTTCAAGGTCATTGTGACCTTGACCTTTGACCTAGCGAGTCCAAAATAAATAGGGTTCTTCCTCTTACTGATGCCAACCTACATATGAAGTTTCATGTATGTGGGTCAAACCAGAATGAAGTTATCGTCTGGAAACCAATTGTTTACAGATTTACTATGTTGAAGGCCACTGTGACCCTGACCTTTCACCCAGCAAGTCCAAAATAAATAGGGTTCTTCCTCTCACTGATGTCAACCTATCCATGAAGTTTCAAGAACATGGGTCAAACCATTATCAAGTTATCATCCGGAAACCAAGTGTTTTGATTTACTATGTTCAGAGTCACTGTGACCTTGACCTTCGACCTAGCGAGTCCAAAATAAATAGGGTTCTTCCTCTCACCGAGGCCAACCTACCTATGAAATTTCATGAATGTGGGTTGAACCATTATCAAGTTATCATCTGGAAACCAATTGTTGATGATTTAGTATGTTCAAGGTCACTGTGACCTTCACCATTGACCTAGTGAGTCCAAAATAAATAGGGTTCTTCCCCTCACCGAGGCCAACCTACCTATGAAGTTTCATGAACGTGGGTTGAACCATTATCAATTTATCATACGGAAAACAATTGTTTTCGCCCGCACGCCCGCCTGCCATTCATCAAACTATAAGTCGAGTTTGACTTCGTCACAACTCGACTAAAAATCTTGTAATTTGTGGTGATATTACCCTGACAATCATTCAATTCCCCCTTGTTTACAGTCCTATTTGGCCTCAGTTCATCCAATACAGGCATTTAATCTATTGTACCTTGCTTGACTGAGCATTGTGAGCTGTCAAACAAGATAGAATAAATGCTCAGTTTGTCTCTAGAATGCAGGAAGGTGACCAAATGTCTGTTCATTGGATACTGTTAATTAATGAATAATTTTCACTAGCAAAGTGGCTTTTCAATTAACAGGGCTCCACCATACAGTGAATAGTAACACTGTATGTTAAAACCCTGTTAATTGTTTATAGTCATTTTTCAAGTAGAAAATATTCAATTTACAGGAATTTCCGTATATCCTAATGATAAACTGAACATTTTTCAATTATACCTAAGCTTAGAGAAATGAGGTATATTTCAAAAAACTTACTCTGTGTTCCAAATTCTTAACTTGGCCCATGAATTCTTATTTGTTGCATGACCTCCACTTTTTCTGGTCAGAGAAAGTTGCGTGAAGGTGTGTACTTAATGTAGGTATTTGAATATCTAAGTTTAAGTGATGCAATCATAGTTTTTTCACTAATTGTTATAATGGTCGCCTGTAGGAAAATATTTAGTATTATGATACCATATGACATTTTAGTACGGATTACCAATGAATGGTCAGTCGGTTTCATGACTAGGTACATTTTCATACTACTGATCGTTCAGCAGTTTGAATATTATTGTGAAAAATCCCAAAGAGACTTTCAGACATAGATAACCATTAACCCTTTCCCAACGTAACGGCCAAAACTGGCCAGCACTATTCACAAAAATCGCTAATTAATTTTCATTATTTTTTTCATTTTTTGTCTCAAAAGCATAGGTTATGACCCCTCTTAGGAACGAGTTCATTCCAAAGAGGGGTCATAACCTATGTTTTTGAGACAAAAAACGAAAAAAATAGTTATTCAAGAATTTTGTTTGCAAGTGTCATCTGCTTTTCATGTTAGGTAAAGGGTTAACAACTCAATGAATGCAACAAACCCTGCATTTCAGGAGTTTCTGAAGTCACCCTGTTGCAGTTTTGAAGCGTAGTACCCGATATTGCCATATATTTGCATGCAGAGAGATGGGTCAAGAGAGTGAGATAGAGAGAGCGAGCAAGAAAAAGAGAGAGCGAGATGGGTAAGTGGATTGGTGGATGGATGGATAATGGGTGGATGAGTGACTTTGGCGGGACAGACGGCCCAACAGACGTAAACAATGGCTGGCCCGTCTGACAGATAGATGTCCTGACACAGAGAAACAGAGATAAGAGCTATGATACTATCTCCATTAGCACATCTTTGAAAAAAAATGTGTAAGCATAGCCTGGATTTCCCCAGTCTCTGTCAAATTGAGATAAACGAATATAGCTGCCACGGAGCAAGGGAAACATTTTCACGGGGGAGGCATAGACAGGTTGAATTTGGAGTTGAACTGGTAAAGAAAGATGGTATGGGCATTTGTCTTATTTAGAGTAAAACAGGTAAGGGGAGGGTTGGATATTATAAGTGGCACTTTCATGAATTTGTTTTTTTAGTGGGTTTGGGGGTAACAGAATTTTTCATTGAGTCCTTGTCCCCTAGCCCTCTCACCCTCCTCCTCCTGAATCTGCTGCTGCACACTGATTATGGTAGAGCAGTTGTTAACAGTATGTACTAGTGCATTAACAGTGTGGAGGAATTGAATCTTGCTGATTGCAGCTTTACATAAGGTACAAAAGAAAATGAGCAGTGCTTTATTTGCATGATAACGGGACAGTATACAAAAATGAATACAAAGGTAATATTATCTTTTCAGACCCTCATTTTTAGAAATGTTTCCATATGAATGGCTTCTATTGGAAACAAAATGTGGTGTATTTCATTTCTTTCTCTAATCCAAGAAATGTTTAGTTAAAAGTTGTCGAACAGAGTTTTTGGCATTTTGATTTTATTTGCATAATAACATAATTCTGTATAACTCTTTAATGCTGGTTATCTTGAAAATATGTGGCAATAAAGTGTTATGAACACCATATTTATATCCACAAATTTCTACATGAATGATTTTCTATCAAATTTGCATGATTCGGATCTTTGTGGGTGTTCTGAATCAGTTTTTTTTTAAACAAAAAAAGTCAGCGACAAGACCATTTGTTTTATTTATTTATTATTTATTTATTAGGCCACATATTTCTGCCCTATGGCTAATCGCGGACACATCATGGAGATAAAGCCAAGTTTAGTCAATCGCTTTTACCCATGTTGCCCATTTTAGAGGACTTCCACCCCCAAGGTTTTGGTGACTGGGTCCTATTTATAACACAAGTGGACCGATCAAAAATGGATCACGTTTGTACACAGAAATTCACGTGCATCCATAGGGGGGTGAAAATATACAATTAAAAATACAAACCAGATGTATTTTTAAATTACCGCTAACAATGCATTTCACGTTTGAATCAATTCGAAGTGATGTGCCTAATTGCCGGAAAGTGCCGAATGGAAGTGGGATGACTGAATGTGTGGAGTGAAGTGCTTATAAAAAAAAGAACGGTAGTGCCCCATAGGAAGCAAAACATGGTATCGTCATAAAACATGGGTATTTTAGAAGAATGTCATGGTTTGTCATGATGGACCATGATTCTTTTTAATAAGCTCCCAATTTCTTTAAATGCACAATTTAGCCTCATCATTTATCCTCATGACACCCGCCCCCACCCTCTAATTACCATTAAACCAAATAGTACCATGCTAAACAATGGGAAAGCATGTATTGCCATACAACACCAAAGTGTTTGGACAATAATATGTTTTTTCATTTCATACCACAATCATACTTTATGGTTACTTGTACCGTATTTACTCTATGTATTGGGACCGCTGAAAATAATTATTTTCACAGGTGTCTCAATTCTTAGAAAATGGGGAAAGAACAGAGCCTGGTCTTGATTTGATGCTGAATAAAGTTGTGTGTGATTCGTTTTCCATCACTATATATGAAAATCGGCGTCCAATTTTTTTTTATATTTTCATTTTTTGCTTCCAAAACATAGCTTATGATCCCTCATTGGAATGAGCAAAATTTCAGCAGGGAGAATTTACGTTATCTGTCCTATTTAGGGTGGGTTATATTGTATTAATCTTTTACCTACAAGAAAAATGCCATTCAGTTTTTTTTATATTTTCACTTTTTGCTTTCAAAACATAGGTTATGACCCCTCATTGGAACGAGCTTGACGAGCTCGTTCCAATGAGGGGTCATAACCTATGTTTTGGGAGCAAAAATGAAAATTTTTAGTTATACGAGGATGTTTTTTCCAAGTGCCGTCTGCAACTCAAGTTAGGTGATGGGTTAAAAAGTCATACTAAGTGGCTAATTTGTGCGTGTGTGTGTCATATGATAAACTGAATATGAAATGAGTGTTTTTCTCTTATAATATTTATGAAACTCGTCCGAATTTTCAGTTTAGGCTCGCCAAAATGGAAAATTCTTAGACTTGTTTCATAAATATTATATGAGAAAAACACTCATTCCATATCCTCTATTTACTGAATGACAGGCACACTCAGATTATTGTGGCTAAACTTCTGTGTAGACTCCACCCCATGGATTCTCTATGTGAGGAAATGGAAATTTTTTTAAGTTGAATAAAAGTATAATTCATAAAGTTTAATGAAATTCAGTTTTGAACATTTTAATAATATCAGATGCAAACTCAAATATGTCAGGCCTAAAAATTACAGCATTCATGTTGTAAGATTTCTTTTTTTTTGTTTGGCTTTAGTTTCGGTACATTCCTCATAAATGACTTTTCATTCTATTTTAATCTCGTCTTGTCTCAACTGTAGATAAATTTATCGCTATCAGGAAATGCCTATAAATTTTAATTAAATTGAAATACTTTGTTTTTCTTTCAATAACCACTAATTAATTACATTCAGTCAGAATGAAATGGTGAGCTTTATCTTGAGCAATGCTGGTTCTATCCCCATAAATGTTGAATAGATTTGTGTTGGAATGCTTTCTACTTTGATAAGACATTAGTTAAGAAGTCTGTATACCCCATTATACTTTCTGAAAAGGAAGATAAAGGTAGTTATGATAGTCCAGATCAGCCATATATTTCCAGCTTATAGATTCTGTTTGATAATGCTAATAGGGTTTTCAGAAAATGTTTGGCAACCTTTAACCATTATTCATGTCCCTTTTATCAAATACTGTATATGCAGCAAGAAAAATCTGTTCAGCAGGTTAACCCTTTACCCAACGCAGACGCTATCAAAATTTATTTTTTTAAATATCATTTTTTCAAATTTTTCAAAAAAAGTCAACAAAACCATATCATGTGACCCCTCGTTGGAACGAGCTCATCGAGCTCATTCCAACGAGGGGTCACATGATATGGTTTTGTTGAAATTTTTGGAAAAATAATATTTTTTCAACTACTGAATTTGCATATTACGCAGACGGATGCAGGCGATTCGTTGGGTAAAGGGTTAACCTTTTACCCAATGCAGCGAATATCAAAATTTATTATTTTAATTACTATTTTTTTTAATTTTTCAAAAAACCTTCAACAAAACCGTATCATGTGACCCCTCACTGGAACGAGCTCGATGAACTCGTTCCAATGAGGGGTCACATGATATGGTTTTGTTGAAATATTTTGAAAAATTAATTTTTTTCAACGGTTCAATTTGCAAATTAAGCGGACGGATGTGGGCGATTCATTAGGTAAATGGTTAATATGCTAAGCATTGCTGGCTTAGGATACTTCCAAAAGTAGTAACTGAAAATGGGAATAGCAACATTAACCCTTTGATACTGTGCATTTTTTGTGCGTCTTATGATGTACGAAATCAAACAGCGCGTTGATACTTTGTGGTCATTTGTTGTATTATTTTTTTATTTTTTTGAAGTTTGAACCTCAATTCCTATTTTCTCCCGAATAGTGCTCAGTGACAACCGTTGAGCCAAATGTTATCGCAGCTTAAAATATTAATATAATCCTGCTGTTAAGACTTAACTCAGGGCTTTCAAAAATGAGGATACCAGAGCAAAAGCCAACACTTACCTTGCTTATATTTCATATTAAGTCAAACACAAATAATATTTTGTTTATATAAATGTGTTTTATTACAAATTGTTGGAAAAAGTTTTGAATAACAAATTCAGACCACCAAAAATAATCTAGCCCTCAACCAGATGATCACTAATGTGAAAAAATATCTTGTTGTTTGTACTTTCCGATGTTTGACGTCTCATTTTGAAAAATGTTGAAGAAACTGAATTCCCAGTGACATTTGAACATCAGGATAATTAAAGTCTCAAAGGGTTAACATCCTATTTACATGTGTCAAACTCATTCAATCATCTGCAGTGCTTATCATCATAACCAGGCCTGAAGCTAAAGTGGGGGTGGGGGTGGCAGTTGGACTCCCATGAAGACATTTTGTTGTCTGCCGGAAAGATCATTGAACATCCAAATGCAACATATTTCCTGTGAAGACTGAAGACAGGTAGTTAATCAGCCAGTTCTTTGGAATTTCTCTACATGGTGCAACTTGAACAAGAATGTCCAGGAATAAGGAAAGGTTCCTAACTAAAGAATAATCTGCAAGATTTGTAGAAAATGGCAAGTCTGTGAGAGTCGTACATGTTAGTACAAGACAACTGAGTAGTTGTGTACAGTTCAAATGTTTATTATTATTTTAGCCCTCTGCACACTGATGTAAAAAATACTGAATTTCAAGAAGCAATTTTTCCCATAATGCAACCTGGAATTGAACTAATTTAATATTGTCTGACAGAGGCTAATTGAGCTCCGTCAAACAAGACGGAATTGGCTAAACTCTTTGTTGCATTATGGGTAAAATTTGGAGCTTGAAATTTTGCTATTACGACATCAGTGTGCAGGAGGTTAAAGAATAACTTTTGTTTATTATTGTTTTAACTCCCAGCACACTGATAGTGCATCAGAATTTTCTCCAATCACTCTGTTTTTCTATTCTGAAACCACAAATTAAACCAATTATATCTTGTTTGACAGAGCTCACTGAGCTCTGTCAAACAAGGTATATTTGGTTCAATATCTAACTGCATTATGGGAAATATTTGCTGCTGAAAACTTTCCCATTTTGACATCAGAGTGCAGAGGGTTAAAGAAGTATACTGAACTGAGTTTCAAGTTCGTACAGACTGTCAACGACAATGGAACAAAGTTGGAAAATTTTAAATCTTGCTTTCACCATGTCAAAAAAGTTTGAGACCTTTAAGATTCGAGTTTGATCGTAACTCTTTCAACCCTGACACACTGAATGGTATTGTCTCATACTATATATTATTATCACTTTAGCAGGTGTCCTCTAATATATTAACAGAGTTTAGCATATTAACAGAGTCCAGCAAATCTCATTAATTCATGCCGCCATGCAACCGGAAGCGAGCGACGGGCATTCATTAACAGCCCGCAGCCCGCTTCTCGTCATGCCCGTAATAATAGTAATAACATGATTTTGCGGGATGTCCCGGTTTATTAACAGCCCTTGAGGACTGAATAACAGCCCTCTGGCTTATTAACTGCCCTCGACTTTGTCTCAGACCAGTAATAAACCTTTGGGTTGTTATTCAATCCTCTCGAGCCGTTAATAAACCGTAACACCCTCCAAACTCATGTTATTGTTACAGTAAAATCTGTTTTGAGAGACCATTGTTGTGAGAGACCACCTGTCTTGAGAGACCAATGTGACCTTGTACCATTTAGTTGTTTTACACTGTAATGGACCTGTCATGAGAGACCACCTGTTTTGAGAGACCACTTTTGCCTGGCAAAAAGGGTGGTCTCTCAAGACAGGTTCTACAGAATATGAAACTGAGTGTGGCTGCCTAGAACTGTTCCAATCCCAGGATAAAAGACAGTGCACTGTAAACAGCACATTCAAACAGAATGCTTCCAATGATTCAGATACAGAAATAAAAAAGTATGATGTGGTTTAATAATTTAATAATTATACTTTTGAGAAGAGTATTGTGTCCCTTTCATATACATAAACATGTACAGTCTCTGGCAAATGATGTTCGAAGACATGTAATGTTCTATAAACAGCAAAGTAAACAGATCGTAACCAAGCATGTACTTGTATCTTGCAATTGAAGGATACAGATTTTGTATCAAGGGCATCTGATACATGCTGTATTCAGGTAGCTATGCAAGCCAGAAAATAAGCAGACTGTCATCTGCAAAATGAGGTCCCCAGAGGGTGAATTTAGTGATGCTACCCTGCACAGCAGGGTAGCATCACTAAATTTACCCTCTGTGAACCTCAATCTGAATCCGGGTCTCAAAACTGCACAGAAAGAGGTAGCTAGAGGATACTTTTGCCCACTGAATGGGATAGCATCATCAAATTCACCCTCTGGGGACCTCATTTTGCAAATGTCAGACTGCTTATTTTCAGGCCTGTAGCTATGGACTCAATACGAACTGTCCACACAACAAAATGGAAAAAAAAACATTCAGGATATGTAGGGAGGTTTAATATTAATCCTTTCAACACAGAATGGTATCTTCTTTTCTCCCACTACCCGCCCATTGAGATATATATGTACCAGGTGAGAGATATCTTGGGAGAGACAGATCTGTCTCACCCTACATGACCACCCTCATTTGAATATTTAACCCTTCACCCAACATAACGGTCAAAACCGGCCAGCGTTATTCACAAAAATTACCATTCAATTTTCAATATTTTAAAAATTCTTTGTCTCAAAAACATAGTTTATGACCCTTCATTGGAATGAGCTTGTTGTGCTCGGTCCAATGATGGGTCATAAGCTGTGTTTTTTATGCAAAAACGGAAAAAAATTGTTATTCAAGAATTTTGTTTGCAAGTGCCATCTGCTTTTTCGTGTTAGGTAAAAGGGTTAATGGTCGCAGGGCTATTTCACCATAGTTCGCATTTTGTAAACATGTATGGATTTCCACTTCGCTTCTACTGATACAACTACCCATCCTACACCCATACCACTCAAGGATGATTTTTCTCCCCTCACATATCACATGGCATCATTGAAATCCATAATTTCAAAAGTGACATTATCGGAATGTGAGTTGTTTCAGCTTGCTTCAATATGTTAACCCATCACTGTTGTGGCTAATGCTCTTTCATTGTGCTACAGTTATGATTATTTTTCCTTCATTATCTTGTTCTCTTGCAAGTAATGTTGTACACACTCAACTAAGTCATCATTGCCTCAGTTCAACTGTCGCAATTAAATTGAGTGTTCGAGGGCTGGGCACAAAATACACAAATGAAAATACATATAATTTGTTTCACTTTTTTATTTTTTATTTTATCAAATATATTCACCCTCTCATCTAAAGCAATCCACTTCATATTCTGAGTCCTTCTTAAACATTTGCAAGTATTAACCCTTTACCCAACATAATGGCCAAAAACAACCAGCGTTATTCACAAAAACTGCCATTCAATTTTCATTATTTTTTTCATTTTTTGCCTCAAAAACATAGCTTATGACACCTCATTGAAATGAGCTCACTGAGCTCGTTTCAATGAGGGGTCATAAGCTATGTTTTTGAGGCAAAAAATGAAAAAAATTAGTTATTCATTAATTTTGTTTGCAAGTGTCATCTGCTTTGCATGCTAGGTAGAAGGTTAAACTAAAAATCGGGATAAGAAAATGGGTACAGAATCAATAAGAAATAACAAGAGGTTTTCAGATAATTCTTGTTGGAACCCAAAACTAGATTCTGTAGGGTTCCCAGACAACAAATACACAGAACCTGTTTTCAGGTTCCGTGAATTTCTGAAATATGTATGCCTGGTGAGGAGGGCCTCAGTAATATTTTAATCCTATTTCCCTCTTGGGTTGTAGGATTAAATTATCACTGATCCTCCTTCAAGTTGACTACTCTCGCACTGCCAACATTTGCTTTAGGCAAAAATTTATGCATACCGAAGTGAAAGTGTTAAATGTACACTTGCAGCCACGTAGTATAGTGCATTTAATTATAACTGATTCTCTTTCAAGGCTCATTTAGGTCTGGCAGTCCATTTTTCCATAGATTTTCCATAGAAAGTACATGACACTTTTCTTAGAGCAAAACACCATTGAAATACAGTGAGTATGCTCAGGGTGATGTACTCGTCCACACACTGGGTGGATATTTACTTATACCTTAATTTTTTTGAGCAATAGAAGGTTGAGGATCCAACATGCAAATCTGTTGGCCACGAAACACCAGGTATTTTACCTGGTGGTTCCAGAACAGTTGGTTGGATCTTAACTGGTTGAGTGCTGGAAGCCACTATATATATCATGGCTCTAATGAAAAGTGCTGGAAGATACTTCAGTGGCTTTGTGCTGTATGTATTATGTAGCTTGATTATTGCTATTAGTATTGTTATTTATTATATAAAATTATTTGGTTGCAATTTATTGGAGAGTGCCTATTGACACTCTCCAATAAATTGTAACAAAACAACAATTATTTACAAACAAAATTTTGGGTAAACTAAGGCTACTCTTGCTGGTTGAAAAAAATACCCATGTTCCAAATCACCTTTGAAAAAAAATTTAGCACTCAACCAGTTAGGTTTCTATAGCTGTACCAAAGAGTAACATGGAATGCGTTTTGATTGTCTTCAATCACATGTTATTGATGTTCAGTGCAATTTTTTTTTTTTTTTTTTTTTTTTTTTTTGGGGGGGGGGGGGGAGGGGGGGGGGTTACAAGGATTAGAGAATATTATTATCCCTGGTGGTTGAGCGTGTGAGATGGAGAAATCTCACCCAAGGGCAAGATATCTGGGTCAGACGCGAGGCTTGCAAGGTGTCTGGACAAAATATCTTGTCCCAAGGGTGAGATTCCCCATCTCACACCCGACCCCATCAGGGATAAATTTTCTCCCCCCACCAAAACAGTCTGACATCATCAAAAGTAATTCAGGGGCACATGGAGCTATATCAAACAATTTTGTTGTCCATTTCTGAAGAAAACTGATTTGCTTATCGGAAAGAGCGCACAAAGGTTCTGTATATACCACAGGTACCACAAAATTAAATCCCAACGCTGGCAAGACAGGGATTAAAGATTTACAGTGAAATGAACATTGACACATTCTGATGATGTCATATTATGAATTCTACAACAATGTATTCGCATAACTTTTCAACGGGAATTTCGTGCAACTCGCTACACTCATAATGGCGTTCATCCAAAAACTGAGATAAAAGATGTGCTTTGGTTTTGAGGTCTGTGTTTTTATTTTCTATTTTCTTTGACAAATGTTCATCTGCTAATATTTCCGAAACGTGACACCATGTCGTTCGTTTACAGAAGAACGTGCGATGATTGGATAGTCCTGCGCTCATTAAATACGCTAATAAGCCAATATAGGTTGGTCACGTGGGTGGGGTGAGCTAGCTGGCACGTGGGTGGGGCGAGAAGGCATATCTCTCCCAGCTGTTTCACACGACTTTATATATATATCTCAGTACCTTAGTGGTGGGAGAAAGTGTCATCTCAGGGTGACACAAAAAGATATCCTTGTCACGTCAGTCCACAAAACTGCAAATTGCAATAACAATGCATGGATGTTCTAATCACATGTGGCTATTCAATATACAAAATATCAAATCAATCAGATGAAAATTTTTAAATTAGTTGCAGATACAGTCATAATAGACTTGTTCAATAACGTAAGTGAAAAAGGGCAATAACTCCATGGAAATACGGTGCAACAACATAGGCTAATGATATGCGCATGTTTTTGTCACGGTTATTCATCATACAAAATATCAAAAGTATCCAATGGAAAATGTGATACTAGTTGCAGATAAAAGTTTGGGATGGATTAATGGCCGTACATATGCACAGTTGGATGAATGAACCTGTGGGTCCCTATATATCTATATATTGTATGTTTATTTTTGTGAATAGTGCTGGCCATTTTTGGTTGGCTATTACATTAAGAAAAAGGTTAACAGATGAGATAAAAGTAGGGATGGTCTTCTAATTGGAAACTGCAGCAGAGCATCAGATAACCAAAGTGTTATTATTATTAGGAAAGAGGTCAATGCCACAATAGAGCACAGACATGCTTAAGATACCCACAGTCAGACAACCAAAGCTGAACATGTCAAAACAGAAGTAAACATTTGTAAGATTAATCCAAATGCTTGGAGTGTAGTAATGGGACCACATTATACACAACTAAATCATCTTTATAAACATCCAGAATAGATGGCTAACAGAAGTTTACTCCTCGAGTGCCAGAACTGTACCCAGCACTTAGATTCTTAATCATCCCAATGTTAACCCTTAAGCCCCCATATAGCCCCAAACCGCCACTTTTATATTGCACTGAAGCAGGTGCTCCCTTGTGTTATCTTTTTTATTACTCTTGTATGAAGACTGAATTTTCCCTGGCAGTGGTTCTACATCACTGCTGGCTGCCTGTATAGGCAGCCAGCAGTGATGTAGAACCACTGACAAGTCATCAATAACTATGTAAGCAGAAAAAGGCCATAAATACTTTAAAATTAATCTGAGGACTTAAGGGTTAAATTACCTTAAAAAACAAGATTCACAGAAAACAGTATCAAAAGTCATTCCTTCATGGTTCTGAACATTTGATAATTTCTTCCAAAATACAGCTGATAATCTTTCCCTGAATGCCTGAGGCAAGCTCTGGTTTATGTTATACAGGGTGAGGAATGTGCATCACCATCTGGGAGTTATTTATTTATATTCAAAATTTTTTCCAGCATCTGTGGCTATATCATGTGTGCATCACACATATCAAATCCATATGAGCCAATCGTTCATACTTATGCTTCCATTTTAGAGTGCTTCCACCCTTGGCATTGGTCACCAGGATTTATAGACACAGGCCTAGCATTCCTAAAAATGCAGGAGGGCTAAAAATCGCTCCCCTCGCATGGCCAAGAGGAGCGATTAGCTCTCCACAAGCTTACAAAAGCTAAAAGTGGCAAAATGAAGTTTTACTATTAATGAATTCTACCTAGTAGGCTTTGTACATTTTATTTGGTGTTGCTAACAAGGTAGTCTCTGTAAGACGGCCACACTGCCCCTCCCATACCTCTGAGGTATGGGAGGGGCAGTGTGGCCATCTTACAGAGACCACTAACATAGCAGAGATCTGAAAAGATGTGGGTTTTAGGAACAGGCGGTTATAGTAATCATTATTTTCTAAGGCCAGGAGGCCTAGTTTTTGCCCTCCTTATTTTTTTTTAAGGCGAGCAGTAGGCGAGCAAATAAATTAAATCGCTCTCCTGAGAATGCCAGGCCTGATAGACAGTGATTAATGGCCTGTCTATGGAGGCAAACATTTCTGTTCAGATCCAAATTTTTGTTCAGCATGGTCCTATTTTTAACCCTTTACCTAACACTAGGGCTGCAACGATTAATCGTGAAACGAATGTATCACAATTCATTGTCTGACGATATGTATCACGATTTGCTTGCACTGTATCACGTGGACCCAAAATTTTATGAATCTTTTAATGACACTTCAAAAATGGCCTCATTGTTGACTATTTGCATTCAATATATGTCATTTTCCTTTGAAATCGGGATTGTAGAAGTCTGAATTTACATTGCTCTTGGGTATTTGTAAGCAATGAATAGCACAAACCAATAATCTCGCTCTTGAATTTTTATATACAATTATCCAACAAATCTCAAATTCCAAGGAAATAGAAGAGTGTGTTGCAATGTTTTGTTGTCAAAAAGTTTGAGAAATCTAATTTCGTTGAAATGAAGCTGTATGACCCAAAACTGTATGATGATTTCTTATTTGGCCATTGTATGGGTGGATATTAGACTTTTCTCTCTACTCACCAGCCCAGTAGAAATCTAAATTTTATAGTAAATTTCCTTCCTATCACAATTGTTTACTACAAGCTTGAACTACAGTGGAAGTCCCTAACTCAGAAAATATACTCTCTATTTTGATCTTTCCCAAGGGATTTGGGAAAGAAAAGTGGTGCAAAAGCATCAAGAAAAATAAGCCAAAACTGGATCATGTGCTACCGGCGCACAGCCAGTAGGGGACACTCTTGTCCAAGTACAGATCCATGGATTCCGGTACCAGTGCGCAGTCAGTAGCTAATGAATCATTCTTTTGAATCCACCAACATTGGAGTTATGTGATCAGCGGGAAGGAAGGATTCTTACCCAAATAAGAAGACGGGAGGGCCTCCATGTCAACAATTGTGGCAGGTATAACAAGAATTTACTATAAAATTTAGATTTCTTATCAACCTACTCTACAACTGTTTACTACAAGCTGAATAGACAATAAGAGGAGGGAATCACATAACCAACCCCCACATAACCCGACTGCACTGGAACCGTTGACAGAAGAAGAGTTCCCATGGCCTATCAAACCATAGCATCACAAACATTAGTAAAAGACAATGAGAAATGAGGCGTATGGTTCTGTGCGACGCACAGACAGAAAGGGCAGTAACAGCACAGAGCTGGAACTAACCTTGTAAGAAGCCTAATGGCTAGGGTAGACAACAGCCTGAGCAGAAGAAAGAGAGCCCAAAGAAAAAAGGTCCTCAGACTGCTCCTGCAACTGATGCAGATAGAAAGTGGAGAAAGTAGAAGCATTTCTCCAGTAGGCTTCCTGCATAACATCCAACAACTTGACGGAGTTGCATAATCCCAGGAGGTAGACAAGGCATGCACCTGATGGGCAGAAATATGATTGGTAATACAATCATCAGTAGCTAGATGAGCATAAGCCACATGAATAGCAAGACAAACCCATCGAGAAATGGATTGAGGAGATCTCCTGTCGACCAAGAAGAAGAGACAGAAAGAATCGTTTCCTGCCTTTCCTGTGAACTGCGTCTGGTTGAGATAAATGCGAAGTGCATGAACCGGACAGAGCAAAGGGCGATTACCCTCAGCTGAAGGAAGAGCCCCGATACAGATAGGAGGTGGAGTTGTTCCTGGTATCTGATTCTTGGCCAGAAAGGAGCAATCAGTGGTAAAAGTAACACTGTTAGCGGAGCTCCTGAAAAAGGCCGGATCAACCGAGAGGGCATGAAGCTCAATAACCCGTCAGAAAAGCCATCTGGTCTGTGAGAAAATGCATATCCACCTGGGATAAAGGTTCGAATGACACCCCTCACCCCCCCCCCCCCCCCCAAGCAAAGCAGCACCCAAGAAAGATGCCATCTTGGGGTAAGCTGCAAAATCCTAGGCCTTTTCAAAGAAAAGTGCTGAATAAGCTTGGAGAGGTATGGATATGTGCCGATACGACACTTTCCCACATACGAAAAGGTCTCCAAAACCATGGACCTGTACCCTTTGATGGTAACAGGCTGGAGACCCCGAGAATCAAACAGATATACCAGAAACTCTGCAATCTGTGTTATTGAAGGATTGGCATAATCAACAGAGTGATCAGCACACCAGCGACAGAATCCACTTATCTGCATAGGCTAAACCAGTGGAGTGCCGCCTTGAAGAAGGAAAGCACTCCACTGCTTGTCTCAAAAAACCTCTAGAGAGGAGACAGGACCTGACAAAAGATATGCGTGAAGGCAAAATGAAGTCGGTTCAAAGTGAAACCTCCTCGGGTGACCTTGAAAAAGAAGGTCATGATGTAGAGGGAGACGTGCCGGAACCGCCACCAACAGAGAGCGGAGCTGATTGATCCACACCCACTGAGGCGACAGGAGAGCGATCAGAATGATTTGACAAATGCTGGTTCTGATCTTGGCCAGAACCTGAGGCAGAATCGGAATCGATGGGAAAGCATAGCCAACTAGACCATTCTAATCGAGTGACAGAGCATCCACGGCGAAAGCCAGAGGATATGGACACGGGGACACGAAAGTCCGGGACGCAAAGAGATCGATGTGGGGATGACCCCAGAGATCGCAAAGCAACTGGAACATTGCCCTGTGAAGCATCTACTCAGTGGAAATGACCCTGCCTCGTCGGGACAAGGAGTTGGCTAGTACGTTCAAACGACCGGGAATGTGACTAACAACCTCTCCGGTGTCGACATGCTGAGCTAGCAGTAGAAGATCCCGAGCCAATTCGTACATGAAAACCGAGTGCGTACTGCCCTGGTTCTGAATGTAAGCGACCACTGTCGAAATGTTGAACGATTCGAAAGGTTGGGGATCCACTGCCAGAAACTCAGAAAAAGAGCAAGAAGCTCCTTCTGGTTGATGTGAAGAGCTGCTTGATCCTGGTCTCATACACCATGAAGGGAAAGACCTAGAGGATCCAACATCACACACCATCCGAGATCGCTGACATCTGCCGTCAGAACACGATCTGACATGGGCAAGTCCAATGGAACTCCCTGCATAATCCACTGAACATCTGTCCAGGGAAGAAGGTGATGATGAAGAGAGTCTGATAAATGAAGCACCAGATTCAGAGGATCGAAATTCGGCCTCCAACGACTGAGCTGAAAGTGTTGGAGAGGTCTGACATGCAGCCGACCGAGAGGAATGAGATTCGTCACCGAACCGCAGAGACCGAGCAGCCGGAGAATACTCCGAGCTGTCGCAGACGTGGACTGGGACAGAGTCAGGGCGAAAGCTGAGAGCATCACAACCCTTGCCCGGGGAACCGCCACCTAATTCAGCTGAGTTCGGAGGTCCATTCCAAGATGCCAAAACGACTGAGAAGTGACCAGCAAGCTCAACAATGTACCGACATCTGACTCCAGAAGAGCAGCACTAGAGTGCCTCTGGAGGATATCGTCCAGATATGCCGAAGTAGTCACCCTGGACTGTGTACGATGGAAGGCTATCACATGCGACATCAGTCAGGTGAAGGCCCAAGGAGCCAGGTTGAGGCCGAAGGGCATGGCCTTGAACTGGTAAACTTGTCCCAGAAAAGTGAACCTGAGATACTTTCGCAATGTCCAATGAATCTGAACATGAAAGTAAGCGTCTCTCAGGTCAGTGCTGGAAACAAAATCACTCTGGTGAATGGAGCGGCAAACCGACCTGAAAGTCTCCATGCTGAACTTTGAAGCAATGATAGACTGGTTCAGGATACTCAGATCGATAACCGGTTGGAGTCGGCCGTCCTGCTTCTTCTTCGGCACAGACGGGAATAAAATCCCACTGAATGAATGTTCTTGATGACCTCGATCGCCCCCTTTGACAGGAGTTTGTCTATCCCCGTGATCAAAAGTTCCCGACGTGTAACGTCTAAAGGGACTTGTGTTGGAATAGGTACTCTCGACAGAGTGGGATGCCTCCGGAAGGATATCCACAGCCCGGACCGAACAACATCTAACACCCAAGGACCGGATGTGAGTGGGGCCCAATGGTCTGCAAACTCTGATATCGTTCCTCCAACCTGGGATGAATCGAGGTGAGGATCTTCATTTCAAGCCCTGGCGAGGCCTGCGAGAGGAGAAACCACCTCCTCTACTATATGAAGAATCCTGAGTCCTCCTTCTAGCCTGCCGACGCTTACCCTTACCCGGTAAGAAGAAGAAGCGGCGGCAGGAGGATCAGCCCTTGGCTTCGCAGAGGAAGCAGAAGGGTGCTTGTTAGGCTTTGGATGGCCCCTGCCTCCAACAGAAGACTGATCAAGCTGACGAAGCAGCAGCTGATCTTTGGAATGACGTAGGACGTGATCCCGGACCGTCGCCACAGAACCATGGAATAGTTGCGGACTTGCCAAAGAAGCAGATTGAAGAACAGCGCGCTGCCCCTCAGGAAGTTAGCCATGTTACAGGCATGCATGTGAGTAAGATGCATGAGCGAGTTGGAAAACACATGCAAAGGAGCCTGTATGTCGTCAAACTTATCAGGAGGCAGATAAGCAGTTAAAGCAGAGATGACGTGATCTGAGAGAGAAAGCATGCCCAGCATCTCTCTCAATAAGCCCAACAGGGACTCCAGAGTCGCCATAGGAATAACGGCCAACTTGAGCTTGGAAAGCCTGAGGGAGGTGGAGTCCTGATCCAAGACTGTTAAAGTCTAACAGACTGACAGATTGACGGAATCGTAGGAACGATAACGCACTGCAGGCAAAACAGTGTCAGCCCTGGTGAGGAACGAAGTCCTCATAATTAACCGTGGAACTCAGCTTAGAGTCCAAAGCTGTAAACGCTTCAACCACCTGTACCGACTGGCAAGAGCGAAGGCGCCTAGAAGCGGGTTGCTCCACAGGCTGTAGGCACGCGACCGATGATCGTGGCCTGGCTGACACCGTCGGCTGGTCTGACAGTTTGAGATCTGGAAGGAACTCAAACACAAAGTCAAGAACTGCCCCCAAGTCAGAAGACTGTTGGCTCTCAACATCAGGTATGTCTGACCCATCCTCTGAGTCAGAAGACACATAGCCCATCATGGGCAAACCAGCCAATGACTCCCATGGTGTAGGCATACCTTTGGGATCAGAAAGCGGCCTGCTTCCAATCCCGGGAGGCGGCGCCGCAGGGGGTGCCTGGAAACCACTAGTAGCCTCGCTGGAGGCTATGGGAAGGCTCCGGGAAAGAACCTGAGTGAGCAAGGAGAGGGCCTCCCTAAGCTCACGGCCCGTGTCGGCCGCTTTGATGTGGGAACGAACTGGTAAAGTGGTTTCACTCCTGAGCCTTTTAACCAGCAAAGGGTCACGATCCTCAAATACACCCAACGAGGGGCGACGGGTGGCAGCCGAAACATCTTAAGTGTATAGGGGTATGACATACCCCAAGGATCTACAGAGTGGGAACTCAGGAGAGTTGCCGTGGACCTCAGAGGGACAGAGAAGGTCCAGGCTGCACAAAAAGCATTGATCCCACAAAACTGGTGATGGGACCAGAGTGCATGGAACGGAAATGCAACAGAGTCCATGGTGACCCCACCTTGAACATCCGAATTCAATGAAAAAATTGCTGGGCTCGACGGCTGAGAGACCACAGCAGAGGATTCGGCCAGCAGCCCCTTCCGACTTCGCCGAGTTGAAGTTGGGGAAGGCTGAGGCCAATACCCCATGTCCACACCACCAGACATCTCTGCAGACCCCTGCAGGGATAAGCCAAGGCCTGCTGAAATGGTGACCGATGACGTAGCAGACAGAACAACAGAAAGGTCCAGGCTGCACAAAAAGGATTCGGCCGGCAGCCCCTTCCGACTTCGCCGAGTTGAAGTCAGGGAAGGCTGAGGCCGATACTGCACGTCCACACAACCAGACATCTCTGCATACCCCTGCAGGGATAAGCCGAGGCCGGCTGAAAGGGTGACCGATGACGTAGCAGACGGAACAGCAGTAGCAGCAGATACGACGGGAGCTGTTGAAACCAGTGGAAAAGTGGAGAGAGCAATCGAGCTTGGCTCCAAAGGAGGAGTCACAACCCTATTGACAGCCTCAGATGTTGACTGGAGAGTGACCACAGTCCTGCAACCAGGCATCTCTTCACCAGACAACTCAACAGCTCACGCAGTATCCACCCCAGTTAAAGACTGCACACCCCCCATGGAGGGGATATAACTCTTACCAGATGTGGTCGTATTGGGATGCCCCAAATGACAGCGTACCCCCTCCCCACGGGTGCGGGAGGAACAGCCATGAGAACGCACCACATGCTTGGTCAAAAGGCATTGCCCTCAAGGAACAGTCCTGGGCATAACAGAGGTGAGGGCAGTAGAAAAAAAGGTGAACTCAACAGATGTAGAAAGTAGAACACCTCCAACTACGAGAGAAAGGTGGCAGAAAATAAAAGACCGGCGGGAACACAACTGAACCAGACGGCCGACAGGGATCCAAAAAACAGAAATTCTGTCCTCAACAGAGAGGAGAAATCCTGTCCATACAGCCCCCCATTGACACCTAACTCCAATAATAATAATAATATCCAAAAGGATAACATAAATTTATTAACCAAAAAATTTATATCCGAACCCCATGGTACATGAAAGTCGCGCGCGAACACGGTGAATATATAAAATAGAATAAAAATGTGGTTGAAAATAATAACGAGAATATATAAAACACAGTCAGGTTATTATATGATCCTAAGATCCATAATTTCAGTCACAGGTAACCATTTTCAAAGAGTTGAATTATCACTGTTTCTGAATGCAAATGGACTTCAAGCCATGCGGGTGGACGAAAAAAGAATGATTCATTAGTTACTGCCAGCGCACTGGTTATCGGAAGCCGTGGACCTGTACTTGGAGAAGAGCGTCCCCTACTGGGTGTGTGCCGGTAGCCCTTGACCTAGTTTTGGCTTATTTTTTCTTGGTGCTTTTGCACCACTTTTCTTTCCCAAATCCCTTGGGAAAGATCAAAACAGAGAATACATTTTCTGAGTTAGGGTCTTCCACTGTAGTGCAAGTCTGTAGTAAACAATTGTAAGGTAGGTTGATAAGAAATTCCTGTTCGTGAGATTAAACCATAGCTCCAACGATGATGCTGGTCTCGGAAGAAATAGATATTCGCCATAACCTCACAAACTGAAATAAGCAATCGATAACATGGTCTATGAATTCCTGGTATCGTGATTGACTTTCAGAACCTGGAGCCGTAGAGCTGTGAAATTCCCATTCCATTGGAATAAAATTAGTATGTAGAGGATGATGTACTCAAATGTTATCCATTTAATGGACATCTACTTAATGTCTTTACATTGTTGACTATCCTACCTGATTTGAAAATAAAGAGAATAACGAATGCATTCCAAGAAAAATCTTCAAAAACTAAGGAATTCTAAAAGAGTTCACGCAATAAATCAAACGGAAACACAGAAAGTCTCTTTTAACCCTTGACCAGGCCTTTAGATTACCCCAATTTCACACCGTTTACAGGTGTGCCCAAATTAGAAAAGGTGTGAAGACATCAAGAAAAATATAGAAATTATTTATGCCTCTTGTACATTTGAGAATAACTTCCATCATAATATGACCAGAGTAACACAAAGAAAGGCATGGCAATAAAACATACCAGGATAAGGGTGTTATTTCTGGTCTCAATGTGCCCAAATTAGGGAAAAATGGGTGCCCAAAATAAATGAATTTAAAGGCCTGTTGAGGGCATAGGAAATTTTCCAAATTTTTTATAAAACACAACACCTTATGAGTGTAAAGGTTTGGCAGTGATTTTCAGTCAGTCTTGGTTTCCTCAAGTAATCATTCATTGATCATCATTTGCATTCGCACCTCTGACCTCAGAGTGTGAAAACCTTGCCACCTTGACTAGCAATCATGGATACACTGGATTTACCAGCAAGAGTCATCAAGACCATTTCAGCTCTGGGCGTCTCTTGCCCTGTCACCTGGACTGTCCAGGAAACAGGTAAGAGAGTCCACCTGACCTTGGTGTTCATAGTAGAGGACACCACACCTACTCCTTTGGGTAGAGGTAGTACCTTTCGCGAGTTCCGCGAGAGGAACCCCTCTCACACTGCTCCTCACCCAAAGAAGTCTGGAGGCCCTGAGAAGAGACCTACGAGGAAAAAGAAGAGCCTGTCCACCCAGCGAAGGAGCACCCCATGCTTGGAAGCCTTTTTGGAAAGGAAGAGAGAGAAGTGTGAGGAGGGGAAGGAGGAGGAAGCAGCCACCATTTCTACTCCAACTCCAACAGACCGAGCCATCTTGCCTCCAGCCCCACAGCTGGAGACGCCAGATGTGGACGGTCCTATGGAGACTGAGATGGAAATGGAAGCTGCCTTTTCGCAACTTCCCGATCCTCTCTCGCCTCTCCCTTCTGCACCAGAAGGCCTGGAGGAAGACGCCGCCGAATCCGATCCACCAGCACACAACAACCTATCATGGGAGGACATCGAAAAACAGACAGAGGAAAACAGGATAAAGGTAGAAAATGCAGCAAAAGAAACAGCCAGAGTCGTACAAGAAATCAAAAATAGATTCGAAAATCCAGAATTCCAGCAATTTCTAGCAACACTCGCGGAGAAAAACAACCTCCCAGAATTCCAACAAAAGCTTCCAGACTTCCAACGAACCATAGCTAAATTCGCAGAAGAAAACAACCCTCCACCAACAACAACCATTCCAACTGACATAACCACACCTACTACCACTACAACAATATCACCGTCACAGCCTCCTCCCTCTGAGAAGAAAAGCAAAAGACACAAATGACGCAAACTCTCTCCTTTTCCTGCCTTAACACGCTCGGACATGGTCCATGACAAAAGTAAAAAGGAACAATATTATACAGTAATCGAAGGTCAGAAGGGCTTGTCCCAAACTGTCCCGGCGCGCCTTCGGCGCGCTAAAAACATTCTTCAGGTCTCAAGTAATTTGATTATTTTCCACAGGAACTCTTCTTGACTGTTTGTTAAAGTACATGTATTGAGACCACAGAGTTTGTCCAAGGCGGATAAAGAACTTTAACAGTTAACAGCTCCCAATGAATGGTATTAACTACTATAGTGCTAAATTATTTTTGGTCATCAAAATATGTTCACATATCTTTGCCTTGCTACAGTGAGAGAGTGCCAAAAGGCAGACATACAGATTGAATAATTTCACTTCAAACATAGTGTGAAGGATATCCACAGAATATGAAGCATTTAACCCTTAAAAACTTATTTCTGACTTTTTCGACCTCAGAACAGGTGCCCTTAATATGCCATCATGAGTAGGTCCTGCTGACAATAAACAAATTACCTAGGCAGTGGTTTCTAGTCAAGTCTTGATTGCCTTAACATGCAGCCAAGACTTAACTAGAAATCACTGCAAAGCCATTAGACAAATATAGACTATGGAATGGTGGGAATTCAAGACCCTTGTCCAGGACCTTCATCCTTTACCCAATGTAATGGCCAAAACTGGCCATCGCTATTCACAAAAATGGCCAATTAATTATCAGTATTTTTTCATTATTTGTCTCAAAAACATAGGTTATGACCCCCTCTTCGGAATGAGCTTGTCAAGCTCATTCCATTGAGGGTGCCATAACCTATGTTTTTGAGACAAAGAAATTAGTTATTCAAAAATTTTATTTGCAAGTGTCCTCTGCTTTTCTTGTTAGGTAAAGCAGGGCTCGCCTTGAGTAAAATGGTCGGGGCCTAAAAAAAGACCCCCACATATTGAGGTCAGGGCCTTTTCGGGGCTGATTTTCCATCTTGCCCATTATTGTTAGTGCTTTTTAGTGGAAAATGTCAGGGCTTGAAAAAAAGCCCCCAGCAAGTGCTCCACGGAGCTGATCTCGGGGCCTGGGCTGATCAGCCCCGACTCAAGGCAAGCCCTGGTAAAGGGTTAAGGGTTATGTTGCAATACTTTCATTTCAGAATAAAGCCCAAATATGGGCTTCCAACACTCAACCAGTTAAAGAAATGCTCATTGGCAGGGTTTCCCATCGAAGTGAAATGACAATTACACAATGGGACAGTCACCCTCCTGAACCTTTTCCTTGCAGGAAAGTTAAGTCGGTCTTGTGTGAGTTTTAAAGTGACAGGTCGGATAATGGGGATTTTCTATGGCAATACCAAAATAAGGAATAAGGATCATAAAGGGTTCATTACTCCTAACAAAAACCTTAACCCTTTACCCAATTCAGACGATATCAAAATTTATTATTTTAAATATCATTTTTTTTAATTTTTTGACAAATTTCAACAAAACCATATCATGTGACTCCTCATTGGAATGAGCTCGATGAGCCCGTTCCAAAGAGGGGTCACATGATATGGTTTTGTTGAAATGTTTTGAAAAATAATATTTTTTCAGCTGCTGAATTTGCATATTACGCAGGCGGATGTGACCGATTTGTTGGGTAAAGAGTTAAAGTATCTGTGAACAATTGACATATTCCTGAATGAACTTTATACAAATTGAGGTTAGCTATGACAGTCTAACATCGACAGAGTGATGGCATCTTACCTGGTGCTGATAAACTACTGACGTAATGACAGATTTGGTGAAGTATTGTAATATTTGTATTTGTAGAACAGTGTGCTCCATTTAACCCTTAACTCTCTGCACACTGATGTCAAAATACCAAAGCTTCAGCAGTAAGCTTTTCCCACAATGCAACTGAGAATTTAATAAATTATATCTTGTTTGACAGAGCTCATTGCACTCTGTCAAACAAGATATAATTTGTTAATTTTTTCATGCTGCGTGGGCAATATAGGGTCAATGTAAAAAAAATTTGAAATACTGCCAGAGTGCTCGGAGTTAAAACTCAGATCAAGCTCTCACCAGTCTAATTCTGTTTGTAATTCTACACTGTTTATTTACCCAGTTTTTGAGTAAATTTCAGATCAAGCTCTCACCAGTCTAATTCTGTTGGTAATTCTACACTGTTTATTTACCAGTTTTTGAGTAAATTTGTGTGCAGATGACCATTGTTGTAATTTGATGTGCCTTTACTTACAAAAATATACAGGTATTCTTTCCTGCCCCAGTTATAAATATTCCAATCAGTAAGTATTTAATCCCCCTTAAAAACATTAAGACATAACATAATTTGGGGAACTACAGTTATCTATTTATTGGTGTTTAAGTCTGGGGGGGGGGGGGGGGGCACTAAAAATTTGCAAGACGTGATGTCCTATTTTTTATTCGGCTCCTTTTTACACCCACCCATCCACTACGTCCAAATTTTCTACTACCGCTCTCAGACACCCACCCCCCCCCCCACTCTCCCATTAAAATCCAAAATAAACTTACCCCAATTGCCCACGTGGGGGCACGATGATGCTGTGTGCTGAGACGTACTGCACGCCGAGGTGCACATGTCTTCAGCTAATATAACCCTGTCTGTGCTTCGTAGTATGCAGTACCGCTGTGCAGGGTGTAGTACAGTCATGGGTTATGATGTTGAAGAGCTGACAGCTGCTCGTCGTTGCTCGGTGGTTCTCTCCAGGTACTCTGGCTTCCTCCACCTGTAAACCTGTCACCGACCCGATATGACCCTGGTTGTTAAAGTGTCGTTAAACACCAATAAATAAATAAATAAATAAATCAATTAATAAATAAATAACTTGGGTTGAATTTAGTGCATCAGAGAGAATTTTCCCAAAATATTGTCTGCACATTTTCTACATTTCGAACAAGACACCCACCCTGTATTTATGTTAAGAGTGTGATGTACAACATCATTTTTAAGGTTTGAAACACAAATGATGGTATATATTAGCTGATATATTGATATATTTTTAAAAAATTCAAAAAATTGCACAAGTTGGAAATGCACATTTTTGGCGCACTTAAGAGACCCACCCACCCCCACGTCATGTCTTGCAAATTTTTGGTGGCTCCCCACCTGTTTAAGTTCACATTTTTCTGCACAATGGCTAATCGTGACCGTAAAATGGATATAAATTCAAGCCTAGCCAATCGTTTATACCCATGTTGCCCATTTTAGAGGAATTCCACCCCAGGCATTGGTTACTGAGTCCTATTTACCAGTAAAATATATCTTGTTTACCAAAGTAAATAAAGCACTGTTTCACTTCCATGGGTTCCACAGGTAAAATTTGTGGAACTATCTGGAGTTATCATATAACACTATGGTTGTGGGGAGTCTTTATTTCTGATTGAAATGTCAACAAAATGTCGAAACCGTTACTTCACTTTTCCAACCACCTGAAATATTCCAGACAGGTGAATCCAAATATAGGTGATGACCTATTTAACTTGTTCCAGAACATAACAGCATTGAAGTTCTTACAGAATTGGCCTGGTGACCTGAGAGCTTGCAATCCGATGTTAAAATACTGGTATTTCAATCAAGCTGCATAGTTTTCCTATAGTGCAGAAGAGAATTTAACAAATTCAGTTTTGTTTCTTATAAAGCTCAATGAAATCAGAATGAACTGGTTCAATTCAGAGTTACAATATGGGAAAAATTGCAAAAGTTGAAATTTTGATATTTCACCATCATAGTTCAAAGGGTTAACAGAACACTGGTTTACAGGCATGAAACAGGCGAGTCTAAGTGTTGTTTGGTCAGGCAGGGGCAATTGCCTCCTTTAGCATTAAGTGAAAGTTGAATGTTTGACAGGTACCTGTTTACCAGTGCAGAAGATAACGACAAGTATAATGTCTTGGAATTCAATATCAGTCTGTAACATAAAAACATTTCCAATTTTTGTAGATTTTTCCAATATCAGATTTTTCACTATAATTATCGATTATCTACTTTCAATAAATAATAAGGCCACACAAAGTAGATCTTGTTTCTCAAAAAACTGCATGTAGGCGAGCGTTTTTACGCTCACCTTGACAAAGTCAAAGAGAGCTTATCTAATCGCTCTCCATCTGTCATCCATCCGTCGTCAACATCATGTTTTGGGCTTCTCCTCCAAAACCACTGAGCCAATTCAAGTGAAAGTTTGTGTGAGTTCGACTCAACTTGCCCAGCCCCATTTTAAAGAATCTTCTCATCTCATGAACCAGCAGGTACAATGACTTGATATTTGGTATGGAGCTTCCTTTTGAGGTGTAGATTCACATTTGTTCAAAGAAAGTTTGTGAAGCAATATTTGCCTTTGTAATGGGAGAGGAAAGATTTTTGGCCCCCGCCCCAAATTTTGATTTTCTGAACTGATGGTCCGATTTGAACCAAATTTGGTTTGTGATATTATTGGGTCATTAAGTACTTGATTCAAGTCAAAACTTTTTTCCTGTGTCCACGTGGGAACCCCAGGAGCTAAAAAAAAGAAATGTTTTCAAACTCCCAATATTTCCCAAACCCCACGGAACAGAGAACTGTTATTTGGTATGAAGCATCCTTAGGACCAGGGACCAGCCGTGAGGGTGACTAGGGCGATTAAGTCGCCCTTCTAAGCCCAAAGTCGCCTAGAAAAATAGCCGGAATGCCATAAAATGATGCGGAATGACATTTCTTTTACAAAATACTCGACCCCAGAATGTATTTTGTTTATTAACTAACAAAGTACCTCCCAAGCAACCTTCTTACATCTGGTCCTGTTCACACTTTCAGACTTAGGAAATTATTAGCTTAGTAGACTTTGTTGAAAGGCAACCACAGGAGGGTGATGGGGGACTGGCACGAAGAAGAGGTGAGGGGTCATGAAGGAGAAGGTAGCAGTGGGGGATTTTCAGTCAATCACATTGTGATTTTTAACCTGGCACAGATGCATCATAGACAACTGGACCTGGATTATTTGTACGTTAATGGAGGACCATAAATTGAAAATATGAAGGGGTGGCGGGGGTGGTACATGAATATTCTTAATTTTCCCCACTTGCCTATGAAGTCTCCCTACATGACTCTGCAGTCTACCTATTTTTTCTGGAGGGAGACTTGAAGTCTCCCTAAAATTCCCCCCTAGGCTGGTCCCTGCTTAGGACCCATAGAACTGAATGGTAAAAAAAAAATTGCCATCGGTTGTAACAGGGTGTGCTGTACAGTGTGTCAAAAAAATGCTGAGTCAGCAAATTTGCAAAAATTTAAAAAATCTTTTTCTCCAGAACCAATGATCAGAATCTTTTGATATTTAGTATACAGCATCCATACGGGGTCGGATATCAGTTTGTTAAAAGGAAGCCCCTTGGTTCATATTTGAGCTCAATACAGGAGCCTGAATGTTTAACTTCGGGCAATATGGGGAATAATCTTTAAAACTCTTTTTCTCCAGCCCAAAATTTCAACTTAGTGCAATATGATGAAATTTCTTAAAAAATCTTCTTCTTCAGTTGCACCAGTCATTTTGGTATACAGCATCTCTAGGGAGGTCAGATTTAAGTCTGTTCAAATCAGGTTCCTGGATGGATATTTGGGCTCCCTATGGCTGCCCCGTTTCCCCCCCCCCCCCCCCCCCCTCCCACAAATTTTAATTTAGTACAATATGAAGAAATTTCTTTAAAAAATCTTCTTTTCCAGATCCACCAATCTGAATGGTTTCATATTTAGTATACAACATCTCTAGGGGAATCAGATTCCAGTTTGTTCAATTCGAGTGCCTGGGTTTCTATTTGGGCTCAATACAGGAGCATGAATTTTAACTTAGTGCAATATTTAAATTTAAAAATTTTCTTTTTCAGATCCACCAGTCAGAATCCTTTCATATTTGTTATTCAACATCTCTGGTACAGTCAAATTCAAGTTTGTTCAAATCGGGCTCCTGGGATCATATTTTGGCTCCCTATGGTATCCTGAATTTTAACTTAGTGCAATGAGGAAATTTCTCTAAAAATCTTCTCCAGATCAACCAATCCGAATGGAGATCAAGGGAATCAGATTCAAGTTTCTTCAACTCGAGTGCATGGTTTAAGATTTGGGCTCCCCATGATTCAAGTTTGTTCAAATTGGGTCCTTGGGTTCATATTTGGGCTCCATATGGTAGCCCAAATTTTAACTTCGAGCAATATAAGGATATTTCTTATAATCTTCATATTTGGTACACAACATCTCTAGTTCACTACTCAGAACTCTTAGTCCGATTTTAACAAAATTTGATATGCAGCATAAGTGGGAAACAGATATTTGAATAAAAAAAAAAAAATAGCCTTAGATATCGTGGGACTCAATGTGTGCTAAAAATAGAAACATAATTCCAAGTTAATTTTATAAGGGGTCATGTTTATTAAGTACCCTCTAGAGGTGTGTAAGATTAATCCACATAGGTTGTATATCAAGAGCTCCATAGGGGAGATCCAAATGTACATTATGATTAACTGAAGAAAATGCATGATGCTTGGACTATTTTAGTTACTACTGAGGGGCTCAAGGATCGACAATGGATCCTATGGAGACAGATTGCTTAATGTAGATTCATTTGTGGCCTCAGTTTATATTGGGTTCTGTTCAAGGTGAGCACTTCAGGCCTTGTGGGGCCTCTTGTTTATTTTATTTCTGTTATTATTTCTTTGCCATCAAAAGTTCATGTTCTTGGTTCAAGTTTTAGGCCTCATAATCTATGGAATAGCATGGGTGGTGGTGTATTTTGTCCCTTGAGTGCAAGATGGCTTTGCACTGCTGAAGCACTGCAAAGCCTTCTTGCACTCAAGGGACAAATTTATGCTGCTAAAGCACTGCAAAGCCTTCTTGCACCCAAGGGACAAATTTATAAATTTTTTTAACTTGTTAAATATCAGACATAAACCATTTAATTTCTATTTTTTGCCGGAGGTTCCTGAGAAAGAGATTTTTAATTTTTTTAGACCTAAGATTATTGTTAGATTTGAATATACAATTAACACATCTCCTTGATATTATAAACTGCAAAAACTTTAGAATTTACCCTTAGAATTTTGGAAGCGAAAGTAATAAGCTGAATCTGACAAACAACAGCCCTTTATCTAATGAATTGGCAACATCCGCTTGCGTGATATACAAATTTAGCAGTTGAAAAAGATATATTTTTCAAAAATTTCAAAAGATTTTTAAAAATTATTCCAGGGACTTCATTTTAACAAACTTGAATCTGACTTCTCTTATGATGGATGGTTTGTATCATATTTCAAAAGATTCTGGCTAGGGGTTCTGGAGCCGTTTTTTAAAGAATATTCCTCATATATTGTACCAAGTTAAAATTTGGGCTCCCTTAAGGAGCGCAAATATTAAAACAGTGACTTGACTTGGACAATCTTGAATCTGACCCTCATAACAACGATGTATACCAAACATTAAAAGATTCTGACTGGTGGTTCTGAAGAAGATTTTTAAAGCTTCATTTTAACAAACCTGTATCTGATCCCTCTTTGAATTTGACACCCATAAGAATGTGGAGAAGAAAATGTTTAACCCTTTACCCATTGTAACGGCCAAAACCGGCCAGTGCTATTCTAAAAAATCATCAATTAATTTTCATTATTTTTTCATTTTTTGTCGCAAAAACATAGGTTATGACCCCCTGTTGGAACGAACTCATTGTGCACATTCCAATGAGCAGTCGTAACCTATGTTTATGAGACAAAAAAATGAAAAAAATTAGTTATTCAAGATTTTTTTTTACAAGTGTCATCATCTGTTCATGTTAGGTAAAGGGTTAAAGAATATTCCCCATATTTCACTGCACTAAATGTCTGGCTTCCACACTGAGTCTAAGCATCAACCCTGGGACTTGATTTGAACAAACTTGAATTTGACCTCCTTAAGGATACTCTATCCTAAATATCATTTTGACTGGTGGATCTGAAGAAGCAGATTTTTAAAGATTCTTCCTTATACTGCCGCAAGTTAAAAACATCCCATGGGGAGCTCAAATATTATCAGGGGACATCATGTGAACAAACTTGAAGTTGACCTCCATAAGGATGCTGTATACCAAATGTCAAAAGATTATGACTGGTGGTTCTGGAAGAGGTTTTTAAAAAATATTTTCCATATTGCCCCAAGTTAAAATTGGCACTCCAATAGGGAGCCCAAATATTTATTATGGAACTTGAATTGAACAAACTTGAACCCCCTCCCCCCATGAGGATGCTGTATGCCAAACAAGAAAAGATTCTGAATGGTGGATCTGAATAAGATGAGTTATAACAATTTATTCCTCATATTGCACTAAGTTAACCCTTTACCTAACGTGAAAAGCAGACGACACTTGCAAAAAAAAATCTTGAACAACTAATTTTTTTCATTTTTTGTCTCAAAAACATAGGTTATGACCCCTCATTGGGGTTGAGCTCGTTCCAATGTGGGGTCATAACCTATGTTTTTGAGACAAAAAATGAAAAAATATGGAAAATTCACTGACGATTTTTGAGAATAGCGCTGGCCGGTTTTGGCCGTTACGTTGGGTAAAGGGTTAAAAGTCGGGCTCACACAGAGAGCCCAAATATTAACCAAGGTTCCTGATTTGAACAAACTCGAATCTCACCTCTATAATGATGTATACCAAATATCAAAAGATTATGACTGGTGGAACTGAAGAAGAATATTTGTAAACATTATTCCTCATATTGCACTAAGTTAAAAGTTGGACTCCCAAAGGGAGGCCAAATATTAACTGACGTTGTTAATTTGAACAAACTTGAATATGACCTCTGTAACGATGTTGAATATTAAAAGATATTGACCAGTGGTTCTGGAGAAAAAGAGTTTTAAAGATTATTCTTCATATTGGACTAAGTTAAAACTCGGGCTCCAACAGGGAACCCAAATATTAACCCACGAACTTAGTTTGAACAAATTTAGATCTTACCTCCTTAAGGATGATGTATATTCAATATCAAAAGATTCTGCCTGGTGGATCTGAAGAAGAGGATTTTTAAAGATTATTCCTCATATTGTACAAAGTTACTCTTCGGGTCTCCATAGGGAGCCCAAATATTAACTGGGAACTTTATTTGAAGAAACATGAATCTGACACCTATTACAATGTTGTAAACAAAATATCAAAAGATTGTGACTGGTGGTTTTGGAGAAGATTCTTTAAAGTACTCATATTCACAAAGTTAAAATTTGGGCTCTTGTATTCAGCCAAAATATGAACCGAGTGGGGCAATTTTAACAAACCTGTATCTGGTCCCCTATGGATGCTGTATTCCAAATATATCAAAAGATTCTAATCCGTGGTTCTGGAGTTTAAGATTTTTACAATTTTTTTACAAATATGCTGACTCAGCATTTTTTGAATCCCTCTACAGAACACTATGACACAACCATTGGAATTTTTTTTCACCATTCCATTCTACTATTCCCGAGGATGCTTCAAACCAAATAACAATTCTCTGTTCCGTGTGGTTTGGGAAATATGTGCGCTTGAAAATTTGTCTATTTTTTTAAAAAATTCTCAATAATACCACATACCAAATTTGGTTCAAATTGCCCCATCGGTTCAGAAAATAGAAATTTTGGGTGGGGCTAAATATTTTGCCTAACCAACTGCAAAGTCAAATATTGCCCTACAAACTTTGTTTGTCCCAACTTCATTCTTTATTCTACACCTCAAAAGGAAGCTCGGTACCAAATATCAAGTCATTGTACCCATTGGTTCATGAGAAGTTTTTTAATTTTGGAGCATTTCCCCATGGTCAAGAGAGTTTATGCTGCTCATCAGTATTGCCTACCTGTACTCTAGCATGACTGCATGTGTGTTTTTGTAGTTGTTCTCGACTTGATGTTGTCAGAGTGTGCACGAGTATAGTTTGATTTTGCAGTGTGATTCTTATGAGTCGATTAGGGCAGGGTCTTTGAAGCCATGAGCTATACCCAGCAACCATGCTGGCATCTGTTCTGGGAGTGGGAACAGTCAAAAGCTTGTCACTATTGCCTGTCCATATCCACTCTGGCAAGGTTGCAGGTGTGTGCTTGTAGCTGTTCTGGAGGCAATGTTGTTTGAAAGTATGCAGATGTGGTGTGATTTTGCAGTGTAATTCTCAAAATAATAATATTTTTAAAGCATTGAATCCACACATGTCGCTCTATAGCTAAATAATATTGCAAAATGCCTTATGGAAAAGGTATGTTTTATTATCCGACTTGAATGCTGATTCTAGGGAAAAGCAAACTATGGAACACTTTTTCGACCAACTGATATATTCCAGACAACTGAATCTAAAAAATACGTAAAGGATTCACCTTCTTTGAATCAACAAAACATTTTGTTCAATGGAACCTTGATCTGACAGTCTTTTTCATGAGATTACTATTAGAAATGAAAACTCACCACAACCATAGTTTTATGATTACTAATTGTGTTTATATCTTGATGGTTTAACCCTTTACCTAACGAATCGCCCGCATCTGCCCGCGTAATATGCAAATTCAGCAGCTGAAAAAATATTATTTTTCGAAAAATGTCCACAAAACCATATCATGTGACCCCTCTTTGGAACGAGCTCGTTCCAAAGAGGGGCCACATGATATGGTTTTGTTGAATTTTTTTTTTAATTTAAAAAATGATATTTAAAATAATAAATTTTGAAATCGTGTGCGTTGGGTAAAGGGTTAACTGGTTGTGGGGTCAATTTTTTGGGGTGGTTTCAATTTGTTATACAAAATTTGTTTTATCACAAATTATTGGAGAGTGCCAAAGGGCACTCTCCAATAATCTGTAATAAAACAAATTTAAATAAGCAAATTATTATTTGCATTTGACTGAATATGAAACATGAGCAAGGAAAATGTAGGCTTTTGCTCTGGTACCCTAATTTTTTTAAAAGCCCTGATAGTGGCTTCTAGCACTGAACCAGTTAAAGGTGAATTGAATACTTATAATAATAATAACTTTATTGTTGTAAGTTCCATACAATGGTACATAACAATGACATAAAGCTCACAAAATGATAAAAAGACAAATAATACAAGACAAGAGCAACAGACAGGAGATAGCATCCATATACCAATATATATGAAGAACCACACTCATGTACATCCACCCTTTCACACATAAACACACACACACACACAAATTTCAGTCATTCAACGAATTGACAGATGCAGGTTCACGAACATGGGTACAGGCCCCCCCCCCCCCCCCCTCCCCACACACACACACACAGACAGACTTATTGATTGGAAACTCTCTAACAGGGTCAGGAAAGAATATTTGTATGTCTTTGTAAGTAAAGGCACAACACATTACCACAATGGACGTCTATGTGCAAACTCCACAAAAAGTAGGTTAACAAACAGTCTACAACAGTGTCAAATTCCCTACAGACTTATACTGGTGGCTTATGAGTTTGGATTAACTACTGCATAGAAACTGCATCACTGCAGTCACTGAATACAGACTTGATGCCACCGATGTCTTGATAACTGGAAAACTTAATTGTTCTGACCCAATATAAGACTGATATTAATCAGTAGAATTATCAACATCATTACATCTGAATGTTTATGGTGTAGGGCAGCAATAAAGATGAGTGAAGGCCCTGACAGAGTTAATTGGTTGATAATTGTTGCAACCTGGAGTTAATGCTTACCAACCCCTGGTCTGATAGTCCAGCCATCATAGTCAATTAGGGGAATAGGGCAGAGAGATAGGGTTAGATTAAATGTTTGTTTTGATCATCATATGGTACTCTCCAGCCCACAAGCTGCCTATTATAACAGTTGTTAAGGGAGATAAGATAAAGAAGATAGAGAAATATTACACATATCTCACCTAATCATCATGACAACTATTCTTCATATAACTGGAGATAAAGACACAGAAGCAGACACTAAACTGAACAAGAGAAATACCAGGGATGAACTTCTTACAGGTCATGAAATCCTGTCAGGGGTCATGAAATTTAATAATTATTTTTGAAAAGCTGCAACTTGCCAAAACACAAAAGAGAAAAAATTGTTAGGTTTTGAAGTCCAAAAATTACATAATGTGTTTTAATTAACAGTTGAGATAAATGACACACATTACGACAACACATTTTTTTTCTTAACCCTTTATCAAACACAACTTGAAAAAATAACAGGAGAAAAAAAATTCTTTAACTCATCAAGTGTTGAATTATTTTTGGTCGTCCAAAGATGATCCCTTATTTTTGCCGGGTGTTTGCCTTGTTTCAATTTATGGGAGAGTTCCTAGAGGCACTCTCCCACAAATTGTGATAAAGCAAACCCAGACAGACTTAATAATTTTAGTTCAAGGTAGAAAAAAACAAATAAAAAAACAAGACGGGGCCTGAGGCACTTACCTGACAAAGTTGTTTAAAGAAGGTTTTAATTTGCATCTGTGGCTAGTTAACACTGCAGAGGAATGAAGTCATTTAACCCTTTACCCAACGAATCGCCCGCATCTGCCCGCGTAATATGAAAATTCAGCAGCTGAAAAAATTTTATTTTTCGAAACATTTCAACAAAACCATATCATGTGACTCCTCTTTGGAACGAGCTTGTCGAGCTCGTTCCGAAGAGGGGTCACATGATATGGTTTTGTTGAAATTTTTTGAAAAAATTAAAAAAATGATATTTAAAATAATAAATTTTGAAATCGTCTGCGTTGGGTAAAGGGTTAATTATTAATAACTTTGTTGTCCATGTCAGATGATTTTTTCTGGAAATGGGATGCCACCACAGAAATAATGCCCCGATTTCCAGTAATGCAAAACTGGGGAGTCCAAATATCAACCTGGGGGATTAACTTCAACAAACTTGAATCAGACTCCTCCCCTTCCACCCCCAGGATGCCATATACCATATACCAAATATCAATAGATGATGAATGGTAGAACTTAACAAGTTTTTAAAGATTATCCATCATATTACACCAAGTTAAAATTTGGGTTAGGCTCCAATACAAAGCTCAAATATGAATCCAAGGAAACAAGAGGCCTCATGGGGCCTGAAGCACTCACCTGACCAGAGTTATTTAAAGAAGGATTTACTTAATTAGCATTTATGGCTAGCTAACACCACAGAGGAATTGAGTCATTTAATTTTTTATACCTCTGTTGGCCATATCAGGTGATTTTTTCTGGAACTGGGATACTACCACAAAAACTAAAAATGGTCTGTCGCCCAGTATAATCCCACCGTGGCATACCACCTAGTGTAGGTGACTGAAAAGGGACAATCAATTTTTCTAAGTAAAAAAAAAATCCAATATGGCCACCAGTTGGCCATCTTGAATCCGATCATGAAAAGATTATGTCACGCACTGCTCCTGATCATGTTGATCAATTTATATTGAGTTTCAAGAAAATGCAGCAAAAACTTTAGAAGTAGTTCGCACCACTAGTATTTTGCAAAATCCAATATGGCCACCAGTCGGCCATCTTGAATCCGATGAGGAAAAAAATTATGTCACGCACTTCTCCTCATCATGTTAATCATTTTTGTGAAGTTTCATGAAAATGTGACTAAAACTGTGGAAGTAGTTTGCTCCACAAGTTTACATGTGCAAAGGACCGACTATGACAGACCGACTAACCAACCAACGGACAAGTTGACTTCTATATACTCCCCCCCACCACCCCTAAACTTCGTTTTGTGGGGGCATAATAACGTTCAGATTTCCACTAATGCAAAACTATGGAGCCCATATATCAACCTAGGGACTTAACTTGAACAGATTTGAACCTGACCTCTCCCTGTCCACCACCAGAATGCCCTTGACCAAATACCACTATATTCAGAATGGTTGATCTGAAGAAGGAGCTTTGTAAAGGTCATATTACACTAATTTGAAATTTGGGCCCCCACAGGGAGCCCAAATATGAATTCAGAGACTGATTTGAAAAAAACTTGAGTCTGAGCCCAGCTGGGGGGTTGTAAACCAAGTATCAAAACATTCTGAATGGTGATTCTCAAGAACATTTTAAAGAATATTCCTCTTAAAAGTTAAAATTAGGGCTCCCATAGGGAACACAAATATTAACCCAGGGACATTATTTGAACAAACTCAAAATTGCTCCCCCCACCCTTCCCCCAACGGGAACACAAATATCAACCTTACATTCTGCTCACAAATATAAATATCCATTAAGTATAGTGATGATTGGATGTGTTGAATTTGGAAAGTAAATGGTTAACCATTTACTGAACATGAAGAGCAGACGACACTTGCAAACAAAAATTAGTAAAAATATTTATTTTTTGTCCTAAAACCATAGGTTTGACTCGCCTTTGGAATGGGCTCAATGAGCCCATTCCAATGAGGGGTCATAAGCCAGGTTTTTAAGGCAAAAAATAGAAATACAGTGGAGCCCACTTAATTGGATATCTCATAACTGAATAACCCTGTTAATTGAATATAATTTTCCAACACAAAACCATTTTCTACACCTCCAGTACAAATTTGACCTGTTAATGGAATATAGTTTTTAGAGTAAACTCCTGTTAATTGAATAAAAAATCTTATAACCTGTTGAAAAATTATCTTGACTCTTCCCAGTTTTCCTTTGTTTGGAGCTCCGTCAAGCAAGATATAATAGAATAAATGCTATGTTTATCTCTAGAATACAGGAAAGTTACACAATCCCTGTTATTTGAAAACTCCTGTTAATTGAATAATTTTCAATGGAAAAGTGGCAATTCAATTAACAGGGTTCCACTGTATAATAAAATCTGAATGAAGATTTTTGTAAATGCTACTTGCCTTATTGCTGTTACATTAGGTAAGGGCTAATAATTGAAAATTTTGGGAGCGTGGTGGCTCAGTGGTAGACTGTTGGACTTCTATGCTAGAGGTCCCGAGCTCGATCCCCATCTGGGATGACCCGCGTTGTGTCCTTGGGCAAGGCACTTTATCCTGGTTGCCTACATGGGGGTATGATGATGCAGTGTACTAAGGCATACTGCACGACGATGGTGCACATGTCTTAACCCTGCTTGAGCAGAGTGTGAACAGAGTTAGAATGTTGAGGTGCTGACAGTTGCTCGTCGATGCTCGGTGGTTCTCTCCGGGTAAAACTGTCACGGTCCCGATTAGCCAGTGTGCATAAGTATGTTCCTTAAACACCAAATTTTCCCCTCGTAAACTGAAAGGGTTTTTTTCCCAATGATTTCTGGAGTTAAATTTAGATGAATTTTTTATCAAATCTAGTCATGGCTACTTCACAGTAGCCATGACTAGATTTGATGAAAAATACTTTGAAAATACTCAGCAGGTTAAGAGTTAACCCTTTGGACACTGTTGGTATCTTCCATGCCAGTTAAATGGTGAAATTGGAAGAGTCCATATCCATTATTTGGGGGAAGAACAATTAATATTTTCAATGTGCAGTCTTCAGGCTGCACATTGAAAATATTAATTGTTCTACCACACACATTCACTTAGTAGCCATCCTACTTAATGAAATTATGACGTATCGTGTTCCTGGACTAGAAAAGTGGCCTCACGTGTTGAAAGAGTTAAATCCCATTGGATCAATTCTGCTATTGAACTTGAAAGTGCTATCAGTTCCCACAATTTCCAAAGCCTTACTGTTTTGAAACATGAAACACAGACTTTAACACTCATTTAGAAAATGAAAATTTATGTTCAATCTCTCAAGGGTAAAATTAAAGCTTCTAGGACAACTTCAATCTCAGAGAGATGATTACCAGTAATTTACTTTTTATTATACTCGTGATTTCACAAAACATTTATTTCTCAATAGTGAAAAACATTTTGAGAAATTAATGATGAATTGAAAATACATTTGTCATTTTTCAATCATAACAAGACAGCTCCAACCAATATTTTTTGACAAAATTTCTGCTGTTGATGTTTGCAAATCTTTTGTTTGCTTCAGATATTTGAAGAGTACAGAAGATATTGCCTTCAACAACTAATGACTAATGAAATGAAAAAGACACTAATTAACTACTAGTTAAAATGCTGCCACCAATTATCGGACTGTTAAGATTTTCATAGATTTTATCACCAGTTCATATAACCACAGGAAACCAGAGCTGAGTAATAACAGTGGGGTTCATGTGAGGCATAAATGACTCCAATAATTATTTTATTGAATTGTTGACAACTTAACTGCTATAACCACTTCTTAGAAAATCGCCAGACATTTACATTACCCTCATCAAATCATGATCCACACACTGCCTATGTTGCTGCTTTATCTAAAAGGACTGGAAGAGAACACCTCAACAATATGGTTATTGATCCCCAATGGGAATGAGCTTTAGGTGTTTTTCTAATAAGGGGTCATAAGCTATGTCTGGAAGACAAAAATATTATTAATAGAATTTTTTTTCAAAGATCACATTACTACCAGGAAAAGGTGCCTCAATTCGGAAAGAATTTGTTCTTAAATGTTTTGCTACAATCTATTGGGACTCCCCAATAAATTGTAACCAAATAATTTTTTTACATTTTTTTTCTACTGCTGAGTAAGCAAGTTAATTCAGTTTAAAGCCACCACAGTGGCTTTCAGCACCTACCAATAAAGCCATGATAGTGGCTTCTAGCACTCCAACAGATAACCCTTAAGACCCCAAACTGCCACCTTTGTATTGCTTTGAAAAAGTCCCCCTCCCCCAATGCATTTTTCATTGAAAACTCAGCCGGCAGGCTACATTTATCTTGGCAGGGTTTTTACATCATTGTTGGCTGCCTATACAGGCAGCCAACAATGATGTAGAAACACTATTAAGTCACCTGCAGCTGTGTACATGCATATACGGTAGTTATTATCGTAAAATTAATTTGAGGCCTCAAGGGTAATGGTACTGTCCATAATTTAACATAACTAATATAGCAGGTTAGCACACTGTCCAAAAATCAATATTTAAATTTTTGTTTCTTTTTTAAGTTTTTTTACCCCTCCATGGAATGAGCTCATTCCTATGAGGTGTCTTGAATTATGTTTTCAGGACAAAAAAAAAATGAAGATTTTATGTTATTCAAGAAACTGTAAGAAAAAATATCAAATACTGTTTGTGTTAAGTAACGTTAACTGTAAAATCACTACACTGGGAAATCTCTTGTTACAGGGAGTATCAGCTCTGACCCTGCAACTTTATTCCTAATACTATTTAAACACATTGCCTGTAGCATACATAATGTAGGGAAAGTAAGTGAATTTTTCTCACATTTTTTCTTCATTGAAAATATCAGCCCCTGCCACTGGTTCTCAGAAAGAGAACATCCAAAACTCAACATGAGTGGCTGGCTTCTTAACATCATGGAAGGAACAATTTGGGGATAAATTTCTTGCAGTTTTTTCTTCAACATATACTACTCAAAGTTTGCTAAGCACCAAATATTTGACACATCATTGTGAAATTTCATTGCGACATATTTGCGATATTTTTGGTGGATATGATTGAGGAATGCATTGAGATGGTCCCCAGTGTTTTCATAAGCACTCTTGACAGGCAGACTTTTCGTGACAGTCATGGAAAGCATGTACCCCTTGATTTTCATGATGTTTCTGTGTGCTGTCTACATGTACATGACATGTGTTGGGTATTCAATCTTCATTTCAACACAAACCCTTGAGATTTAATGATTAAATATGGCAAATGCAAATGTAAGAAGACATTTGTCTGAAACAGAAATGTGGCGGGCTGTAAGGATAGTGGAGCAAGGGGCTACCCATCGTCAGGTTGGTGAAGCCCTTGGTGTGCACCATGCGGTGATCACCAGAGCCTGGGCAAGATTCCAGCAGTATGGCACACCAGTAAGACGGCATGATGGTGGCAGAAACAGGGCAACATCTGCAGCTGAAGAACGGTTTTTGATAGGAACTGCTTTGCCACAGCAACCCAGCTTTGCAGTGACCTTCAGAATGCATCCGGGGTAAATGTTTTGACACAGACTATCCGAGCAAGGTTGCAGGAATGTGGTCTCCGATCGAGAAGACCATGTACTCGCATTCCACTGTCCCAGAACCACCGCCAGGCACGATATGAATGGGCCATGGACCATGTTGGATGGACCAGAGAAGACTGGCGACCTGTCCTTTTTACAGATGAGTCAAGGTATTGCCTAGACCACACAGATAGGCGTTTTAGGGTATGGAGAAGACCAGGAGAGCGATTCCATTGCTGAACATGACCGCTATGGTGGAGGGTCAATCATGGTCTGGAGCGGCTTCAACAGGGATGGACATACAGAGCTCTGTGTCCTTGAACACGGTACATTGATTGCACAGTGGTATATTGATGAGATCCTGGATGTCCACGTCAGATTGTATGCAGGTGCAGTGGGTGATAGATTTATTCTGATGGACAATAATGCCCATCCTCATGTTGCCCATGCTGTCGGGGAGTACCGACAGAGGGAGGGGATTGAGCGTATGGACTGGCCAGCAAGATCCCCTAACCTCAATCCAATCGAACATGTCTGGAATGAGTTACAGCTTGCAATTTCAGCCCGTCCAGTCCAGCCAAGGAGCTTGGTGCCATGCTGGTCCAAGAATGGAACAATGTCCCTGAAAGGACCACCAGGAACCTGATTGGGAGCACAAGAAGGCGTTGTCAAGCTGTAATTAACAGTAATGGGTCTCATACTCGATGTTGAAGCCATACCAGTTCGATCCGTCAACTTTTTGGAAAATTGAAAAATTTCCTCTTTTAAGCAGTAACATCCACTTTTCATTGTTATCGTATTCAAAAGCTAAAAAATAATGTCAAACACAAATAAAATCGTAATTTCTGTACTTAAATCATTAAAGATATAATTAAATAAAAAATATATACACTTTTCATTACAATATTTTAACTAAAACGTAAAAGAGGTAGATGGGTGCAAACTTTGAACAATAAATCAAGTGAAATGTTAGAGTTGGCAACACAATAGTGTAATGTTTCAAGTACTAAAAGGGAGCATAACTCTGGAAATACAAAACAGAGTTACCTGCTCTTGTCACATGCACAACGGCAATTGGTGATCAACATGTGTGCAAAGTTTGAACAATATAGCATGCAAAATGTTGAAGGAGAAGCGACACAATACTGTAATGTTTTAAGTACTAAAAGGGGCATAACTCTGGAAATACAAAATGGAGTTACCTGCTCTTGTCACATGCACAACAGCAATTGGTGATCACCATGTGTGCAAAGTTTGAACAATATAGCATGTAAAATGTTGAAGGTGTAGGCAACACAACACTGTAATGTTTTAAGTACTAAAAGGGGGCATAACTCTGGAAATACAAAAGAGAGTTACTTGCTCTTGTCACATGCACAATGGCAATTGGTGATCAACATGTGCGCAAAGTTTGAACAATATAGCATGTAAAATGTTGAAGGAGAAGGCAACACAATACCGTAATGTTTTAAGTACTAAAAGGGGCATAACTCTGGAAATACAAAATGGAGGTACCTGCTCTTGTCACATGCACAACGGCAATTGCTGATCACCATGTGTGCAAAGTTTGAACAATATAGCATGTAAAATGTTGAAGGAGAAGGTGACACAATACTGTAAGGTTTTAAGTAGTAAAAGTTGGCAGGCAGGCAGGCAGGCAGGCAGGCACAGACAATGCCACAAGATAATACGTCCGTCAAATGACGGGCGTATAAAAATGATCTTTGATAACAGTGTTGTTGACACATTCACTACAGCCCTGTGAAGTTTCTGCATTCAATTTGATTCAAAATTGTCCTGATGATTTGATTTGATCCAAGCCAGACCGATTCAGATACTTTCGAATCGTGGAGATGTCCTCAGAAGTCTACCAAATCTCCTCTTGAACTCTTCTTCTATCATCAGGTCTCCTGTACAGGACACCCACTCCCCTCCCCTCCTATACAGGAAAACTGATGACAGAAGAGTTCATGGAGGTTCTGTTCCAAAAACTACTTTGATTCCATTGTGGAATATTCTATTTTTATGATTCACTTGCCCGGATGAGCCACCTTTGAATACAGGCCTGGCAATCTAGCTAATCAAGGAGTGCAAAACAGTTGCCCTCCTCAGATTGCTTGGGAGTGCAATTGCACCTGAAATTTTTAATGCAAAAACTTGTACGCTATTTTGGTAATATTCACTTCAAGGTATTAATATTGTGACTGAAAAATTGTACAGCATTCAACTACATAGTGGAAAAATTGGCAAACACATCTTCTCATTATTCAAAATGTTGCATTCAATTCTTATGTGACTGTCTTCTACACTCAAAATCTATTGAAATGCAACACAGAATGGGTCATGAATTACTGCGAATCAATGCAACATTGACAAATCATCCCCTGAGTTCCAATGTGTTCTCGGTGCCAGTAGGCACAAAGAAAACATTGGAACTCAGGGAACGAAATGATAATAGATTTTAAAGGCAGTCCCAAACAGGTCTGGCATTGCTGAAAATCAAGGGGTGCAAAAAATTGCCCTCCTCAATTTTTTCTAGGCGTGCAGCACTCCTGCACTCCTAAAGAATGCCAGGCCTGGATGAGCCAGCTTTGAATACAATACTTTAGTAGAGATGGGCAGTAATCAACATTATAATAATAATAATATGAAACTTAATGAAACCATTTTGGTTTAACTACAGGTAGGCTTGTCTATTTATTATTAGGTATGTAGTAATGTTAATTGAAAGGATAATGACGATTTTTGATAGGTAAAAAGTGTTGGGGTTATGACAATTTTGGGGTTATGGGAGGATACTCTTTTAGGTATCCTACAATATCGCTGGGCTTCCAAAAGGTATCTCCCATTTTGGTGTGAAACACTTTTTCACAAATTTAGAATCTACAGGTCCGATAACATAAGATGTACAAGAACAGAAGCAATTGATTAGGGTGAATTGTGTTTTGGGGCCTGAAAAGTTCACATATAGTTCTTAAAAATGTTGTATCTTCAAAGCCTTTTTCAAAACACAAGGAGTGTTGATTCTATCTCAAAATTCCTGTTTTCTGAACAGATGCAATGAGCTTGTTTTTAATAGGTTGAAATGAAATGGGTGGGAAGCGTGACCAACAACTCACAGTGTGTATGGAATAGGTCATAGAATAACACAGATATAATCAATTAAAAAATGTCACATACTTTTCATTACGGCAAGTTGACTATCAAAATGTCGAATCACCACCTAAAAGTCATTATTCTCCTAAAAACTAAAAACACATCTAATAGACTCTAAATGTTATCTGAAACAACAAATATGGCTTTCTGTTTGAGGAGCCACAGTTACTCTGCTCTGTGTTCTATATATTTGGAGTTATTTAGTCTTTTGTTTCTCCTGATAAGTTGGAAAATTTGAGATACAACATTGTGGGAGCCCCCCAACGATATGCCAAGTGGTAGAATACAGACAAACAGTCAGGAACAAACCTGAAAAATATAGAACCTTAGTGAGCACGCTCACATACCCCACGTGCCCCGATATTTCAAGCTCTAATCATTTTTTAAAAATAAACATAGATTCTAGGAATACTGCAGAAAACAGTGTTCTGTAGTTTCAATGGTATTGTTCTGTAGGTCACCATGTTAGACTAACATACCAAAAATCAGCTCAATATCTGGAAGCGTGTAGGAAAAAAGTCCGCAAAACTGTAATTTTGATGAACTTTTCAAAGTTCAAGGGCCGTAATTTCGGTAAAAATCAGTGGAGCGGAACAAAATGCAAACTTGATCTGTAGGCCACCATGTCAGACTAACACACAAAAAATCAGCTCAATATCTGGAAGCGTGTAGAAAAAAAGTCCGGAAAACTGTAATTGTGATGAATTTTTCAGACTCCAAGGGCCGTAATTTCGGTAAAAATCAGTGGAGCAGAACAAAACGCAAACTTGTTCTGTAGGCCACCATGTTAGACTAACATACCAAAAATAAGCTCAATATCTGGAAGCGTGTAGGAAAAAAGTCCGCAAAACTGTAATTTTGATGAACTTTTCAAAGTTCAAGGGCCGTAATTTCGGTAAAAATCAGTGGAGCGGAACAAAATGCAAACTTGATCTGTAGGCCACCATGTCAGACTAACATACCAAAATTCAGCTCAATATCTGGAAGCGTGTAGAAAAAAAGTCCGGAAAACTGTAATTTTGATGAATTTTTCAGAGTCGAAGGGCCGTAATTTTGGTAAAAATCAGTGGAGCGGAACAAAATGCAAACTTGATCTGTAGGCCACCATGTTAGACTCACATACCAAAAATCAGCTCAATATCTGGAAGCATGTAGAAAAAAAGTCCGGAAAACAAGTAGGACTGACTGACGGACTGATGGACTGACAACTTCGTTGCATGGGGTATAATAAGCAATGTCATTTGTAGAATGAGGTCCCCAGAGGGTGAATTTGCTTGAATCGTCCAATTTTTTCTCTAGGTACTACTTTCTGCTTAGGCCTGAGAATTTAATTCAGAATGACATTCACAGAGGATAAATTTAGTAATGCTACCCTGCTCTGCAGGGTAGCATCACTAAATTCACCCTCTGGGACCCTCATTCTGCAGATAGCAGTCTGCTTATTTTCAGGCTTGGTCAGGGGCAAGCTGACCACAGGAACCATGATTCAGGAATGCATTTCATTCTAATATTTTAGCAAAATGTGTCAATTACCATTTTACAAATAGATTGATTTGAGTAATCAGTGAAGTAACTGCTCAAGAATACAGCTCAATTGACTTGGGTCAAGATCGAACTCATGCCTTTTCAATCAGAAATTTGACACACTAACCAATAAGACAAATGCAGTCTCGCAACACATCACATTAAAAATTAAAATTTTTATTAATTTCTTCAACCATCAAGAGACAGCTGCAGTTTTCCAACATTCTATGGCTATTGAACACAAGGTACAATATGCAGTTAATTATAACCTTCAATGTACAGCTAGTTAGTGAAGGGATTATCTCTTTCCAAGTCAAATTACTTTGACAAAGGTCTCATCTTGACTCTCCAGTTATGTATGCATCCAAGACTTAGCTGGAAATGACAGTAAAACTGTTCGTCACTGTGGTTCCCTTTTTTCAGAAAATGGAAAGAAAGAAAATATCCAGTTCTTAGAAGAGTTAAATCTTGCAATTTAATGAGTAATTAACCTGCTTTTTCATCATCTTTTTTCTACCAATACACATTTTGAAAAACCTAACAGAGCCAAAGAAAGACGCTTCGAGTTCAATCCCTAAGGCGCCCCAAAGTAGATCTTCTGTTTCTCGGGCAATCTTTTGTAAAACTGCATGTGGGTGGGCATTTTTTTATTTCATTTTTTATTTTTATAATTATTTCTTTTCCATCAAAAGTTCATATTCTTGGTTTGTTTTTATGTTTTAGGCTTCATAATCAACAGAATAGCATGGGTGGTTGTGTATTTCATCCCTTGAGTGCAAGAAGGCTTTGCAAGCATTGCAAAACCTTCTTGCACTTAAGGGACCAATTTATCAATTTGATTAACTTGGGTAAAATATTTTTACTTTTTCAAATTTGCATTGGTCATAAAAAGAGTGCATGCAGCAGCCAAAAGGACCATGCGGGAGGGCTTGAGAAACAATTTTTTAATTTTTTTGGCATAACAAAAACAGAATAATATAGTCAGGAGTAACTAGTATTTTATTACCTGTATAGTTTTGTCATCTTTTTTAAAGTTGGTCTTATCCATATCTGGAGAAGAGAGGACTACCATGAATTTCCAAGCTTCTGCAAAGACAGAAAAAATCCAACAGTTGTTGAAAGGAAAGCATAAAATAACTAAGTTTCTGCACAACTGCCATAAATGCAGCATTAGTTGCTCACACGAAAAATCTGGAATTTAACTTAAAGGTCTTTTTGTAACGGGGAATGAAACTTTGAATTTTACCAAATCGTTAACTCTTAAAGCCGGGAGTCGAGTTTTCTTGCCTGTGATGTAATACAGAAGGTAATCTGGCTGTGATGGTTCAGCTATCTTTGGGCTGGGGGAGAATTAAAACACTGAGCATGTGCTTCTAGTCAAGTGTCATCTGCCTGAATAGGCAGACGACACTTGACTAGAAGCACCTGCTTTACTGTAAGTTTTTCACAGTATGTCACGTTCAATAAATTTATTCTGATTCCCCGGCTTCTAAGAGTGAAGATCACCTCCCCATCCCCCCTTCCACACAAATCTGAAAATCAAACCTGGCCATTGTTTTGTGATAAAAAAACTTTCAAATTTTAAAGCATTCCACCAAAGTGAAATAAAGTTATCGTGCAGAAGTCCCAAAATAGATACGCTTTTGTACAATCAAGTCATAACTCTGAAACTACATACACTAAAATTTAAAAAAAATCAAACTTATTCTTTGGGCTATGTTCATAAGCAAAGCTTCAAAATTTGATAATTTTGTATCAAATGAAACTAAATGATCATATGGAACATGTTCAAATATACCTTGTATATTTCAAACGCATCTCAAGTTACCACAAGAATAAGAAAAATGGGATCATTTGGTCACTTGATTTTCAAGTTTTTGCACAGATAAGCAAAAAATCACAAAGAATACAAGATAGTTGCTCTATTGGCAAGTCAAATTCCCACTGCAGTGCTGGACCAAAAAAAGCATAAGTAAATTTAAAAAATCACTGAAAATTTGACAAAGTAAATATGGATCTGGACAGTTGGTGGGTAGGCAGATGGGTGGACAGGCAGGTTTTGGGTGAGCAGGCAGGTGGGCTTTTGGGTTGGTTGGTGGACAGGAGGGCAGGCGAGTTTCAGGCAGGCAGCATGCAGGCAGATGAATGTAATCTGGTATACCCCCAATCTGTTTGAGAGTGGAAGTATAAAAATGCCAGAATACTGATTTTCAAAACAAAACTTCCTCTAGTCAACAGTAATACACCAGAAAAAATGGATCCATTGGACATTTTTCAAGTTCTTGCTTGGACAAGGACGTCATGGAAAAATCAAGATGGCTATCACAGCAGCTGTATTGGATATGTCAGAATGCTGGTTATCAAAAGGAACTTTCTTACAGTTAACTGGTTGAGTGTTCAATTATTTTTCAAAGATGATTTGTAACAATGGGAGCTTTAGTTTTACAAAATCTTGTTCAAAAATTATTGTTTTGTTACTTTTTATTGGAGAATGCCTATTGACACTCTCCAATAAATTTTAACAAGAATACTTTGTATGAACATTTCTTTATCTACTGCTGCATAAATGACAAACTAATGCACACAGTGTAAAGCCACTAAAGTGGCATTTAGCACTTTTCAGTAAAGACCTGATAGCTGGTGGCTTCCAGTTAACAGTAATGCACAGCACTAGAAAAAATTTTGATCCGTCAGTCGTTCCTTTTTCAACATAAGCCTTTACCCAATGCAGACGATATCAAAATTTATTATTTTAAATATAATTTTTATAAATTTTTCCAAAAATTTCAACAAAACTATATCATGTGATCCCTCACTGGAACGAGCTTGGCGAGCCCGTTCCAAAGAGGGGTCACAAGATATGGTTTTGTTAAAAGTTTTGGAAAAATAATATTTTTTCCGCTGCTGAATTTGAATATTACGCGGGCAGATGTGGCCGATTCATTGGGTAAAGGGTTAATGCAAAGACAAACAAAAATCAGAAAAAAATCTAAGGTAGCTACCATGGCAGTCATGTGGGATATGCCAGGACATTGGGTTTTGAAATTAACCTACCTGCAGTCAACAGTGATGCACTCAAAAAACAATTAGATTCTTAGGTCACTTCTTTTTCAAGTTATTGTTCAGACAGACAAAAATCATAAAAACAGTCCAAGATGGCTGCTATGCTGGAAATGTTAGAATACACAGGAGCCCACTTAATTAAACATTGAATATCACTTAATTGACCCTGTTAATTTAATATAACCTGCAAACACCAAACCATTGTCCATACCTTCATCAGTCTTCATTGGAAATTTCTGTTAACTGAATACAGAGTATAGAGTAAACTCCTGCTAAGGCCTAAAAAAATTAAAAATCTGTTTCTCAGGCCCTCCCGCATGGCCCTTTTGGCTGCCGCATGCTCTGTTTTTATAACCAATGTAAACTTGAAAAAAATAAAAATTAAATGGTTTATGTCTGATTTACCAAAAGTAAAAAAAAATTGATAAATTTGTCCCTTGAGTGCAAGAAGGCTTTGCAATGCTTCAGCATTGCAAAGCCTTCCTGCTCTCAAGGGATGAAATACACCACCACCCATGCTATTCCGTAGATTATGAGTCCTAAAACATAAACCAAGAACATGAACTTTTAATGGCAAAGAAATAATTACACAAAATAAAAAATAAAATGAAAAACCGCTCGCCCGCATGCAGTTTTACAAATAATGGCCTGAGAAACAGAAGATTTACTTTGTGAGGCCTTATACAAAAATTTTATCTGATGAACTCTGTCAAACACAATAGAATAAATACCCACTTTATCTGTAGAATAGAGCAAAGGGACCAAATCTCTATTCATTTAACCCTTTTCCAAACGTAATGGTCAAAACCGGTCAGTGCTATTCACAAAAATTACCATTCAATTTTCATTATTTTTTTGTCTCAAAAACAGCTTATGGCCCCTCACTGGAATGAGCTCATCATGTTCATTCCAATGAGGAGTCATAAGCTATGTTTTTGATGCAAAAAAATGAAAAAATTAGTGATTCAAGAACTTTGTTTGCTAGTGTCGTCTGCCTTTCATGTTAGGTAAAGGGTTAATACTCTTGTTAAATGAATAATTTACACTGGAAAAGTGGTAATTCATGTAACATGATTCCACTGTGCTGATTTTCAAAACAAACTTTCCTACAGTCAACAGTAATGCATCAGAAACTAGAATGATGTCATGCATACAGCCTGACTGTCCCAGCAATGGTAAGGCTTAGACACAAAATAGATTGAGCTATTTTTTGTTAACAGTTTACCTAACGAATCTGCCATATCTGCACTCGTGACATACAAAAGTTGCTATCTAAATTTCATTTTTTTCAATTCTCTACCCCAAAACATACCTCATGACCTATTAATGGAACAAGCTTGAAGAACTTGATCCAGTAACGACTAATATGCAATGGTTAGAAGTAAAAAATGAAAAAAATTTGATGTTTCAGAAAAATAATTTGTACTGCTGGCTTCAACTTGTGTTAGGTAAAGGGTTAAACATGCAGTATATAAAACATTCTTTTTCTAAAATCTTCTATTGTAATACAACTGAAAAACAATTTTGGTAAAAAGTGATAAGAAAAATGTTCTGCTTTTTACTTCTTTCTGAAAGAAAGTATAAAATTATGTGTTTTTTGAAAATGTCAACAAAATTTGTAGTTAGATCATCAGCTGCATAACTCTGTTGATTTGGAAATATAACTGCAGTCAATATAAGTTGGAATTTTTAACTTAAAATTTGTGGTTTAAATTTTAAAAGACTCTACTTCAAATTCGAAGGGACAAATTTTTCTGCATGTGATCACTCCCAATGCTTAAATATGCATTTTGGGGCAAAGAAAAAAATACTATAGGAGTCCATTTTTTTTTGCATGTAAAAACTCCCAATCCTTCAAAATGCATTTTGGGAACAATTGCCTAAATGACAGGGGCTGGGGGTGGAGGGGAACCCGTATTTCAAACTTGGCCTGTATTACTAGCTGGAAAATACACAAATCAACTTTGGTTGAAACCAAATAATCCAAACTGGAGTCATCGGTAGGAAACCAATTGTTTACAGGCAAACGGACGGACAGACCATTTACATATTATGACCATTTTTACAAATGGACATATAAAAAAGTAACCTCAAATTTGAAGAGAATCGTATAATTAGAACTGGGTTTATATTCCAGAAAACATGGTGTGGTGGGTGGGGTGGATTGATTCAACCCATCTCCCTCAAAGTTTTGGAAAGCCCCTCATTCAGATTTCCTTCCAATCTGTATTACTTTTTGAAAAATAACAGAAGTATGCTGCAGAAGGCAGTTCTTTATATTTCAAACTGTGAAGCTCAGTTAATGAGAAAAAAGCTGCATACAAGTAAAAGAAATCTTGTCTGTAAATGTAATTATTAACAAGAGGCCCCATGGGGCCTGAGGGCACTCACCTGACATGGTAACCTAAATATCAACCCAGGGAATTGATTTCAACAAGTTGCATCTGCCCCTCTTAAGAAAAGCTTATACCAAATATCCAAAGATCCTGACCAGTGGATCTTAAAAAAAAGAGATTTTTAAAGAATATCCCTCATATTGAACTAAGTAATAATTCAGGCTCCCACAGGGAGCCCAAATATGAACCCAGGGACTTGGCTTGAACAAACTTGAATCTCACCTCCAGCGGGATGCTATATACCAAATATCAAAAGATTGTGACTGGTGGATGTGAAGAAGATTTTTTAAGAATATTCCTCATATTGAACTAAGTTATAATTCGGCCTCCCACAGGGAGCCCAAATATCAACCCAGGGACTTGATTTGAACAAACTTGAATCTTACTCCCTAAGGATGCTGCATACCAAATATCAAAAGCATTCTGACTGCTGAATCTGAAGAAGATTTTTAAAGAGAATTCCTCATTTTGAACTAAGTTATCATTCAGGCTCCCACAGTGAGCCCAAATATGAACCCAGGGACTTAGCTTGAACAAACTTGAATCTCCCCCCCTCTCCCCCCTCCCCCCTCCCCAAGGATGCTGCATGACATATATCAAAACATTCTGACTGCTGAATCTGAAGAAGATTTTTAAAGAAAAATTCCTCATACTGAACTAAGTTATAATTCGGGCTCCCACAGTGAGCCCAAATATGAGCCCAAATATGAGCCCAGGGACTTGGCTTTAACAAACTCGAATCTCACCCCCTTAAGGATGCTGCACACCAAATATCAAAACATTCTGACTGCTGGATCTGAAGAAGATTTTTTAAGAAAATTCCTCATTTTGAACTAAGTTACAATTCAAGCTCCCACAGTGAGCCCAAATATGGACCTAGGGACATGGCTTGAACAAACTTGAATCGCACCCCCCCCCTAAGGATGCTGCATACCAAATATCAAAACATTCCGACTGCTGGATCTGAAAAAGATTTTTAAAGAAAATTCCTCATTTTGAACTAAGTTATCATTCGGGCTCCCACAGTGAGCCCAAATATGAACCCAGGGACTTAGCTTGAACAAACTTGAATCTCCCCCCCCCCCCCCCCCCCCCCCCCCCCCAGGGATGCTGCATGACAAATATCAAAACATTCTGACTGCTGAATCTGAAGAAGATTTTTAAAGAACAAGACCAATACCATGTCTGGACCTGCGTCGCTGCATGCAATTGATTGAGATACATGTATTAACCTCTTTCGACTCTTTTTGCATGCGGATAAATCAATTCCTTTCACAGAAGGCAAGAAATGTTTGACGAAAAATTCAATGTTCAGTGGGTCCCTTTCATACAAGGAGAGAAACTTTGACTGAAAATTTCAATGTTCAGTGTCTGCAGTAAAATTTCAAAGTATTAGAAAACAGGAAGTGGCTGCATGACAGATCTGAAAAATGCATACACAATACAACTAAACATTATCAAGCTCCAAATGAAATGAAAAATCAATCCCTTGCATAGAAGCCGAGAAAAGTTTGACGAAAAATTTCAATGTTCAGTGGGTACAGTAAAATTTCAAAGTATTGGCAAACAGGAAGTGGCTGCACAACAGATCTGAAAATTGCATACACAATACAACTCAACATTATCAAGCTCCATATGAAATAAAAAATCAATCCCTTGCATAGAAGCCGAGAAAAGTTTGACAAAAAATTACAATGTTCAATGGGTACAGTCAAATTTCAAAGTATTGGCAAACAGGAAGTGGCTGCATGGCATATCTGAAAATTGCATACACGATACAACTCAACATTATCAAGATCCATATGAAATATAAAATCAATCCCTTGCATAGAAGCTGAGAAAAGTTTGACGAAAAATTTAAATGTTCAATGGGTACAGTCAAATTTCAAAGTATCGGCAAACAGGAAGTGGCTGCATGGCAGATCTGAAAACTGCTTACACGATACAACTCATCATTATGAAGCAGCAGACCAAATATAAAATCATTCCCTTTCATAGAAGCCAAGAAAACTTTGACGGAAGAAGTATTTCAGACAGATGGACGGACTGATGGACGGACTGACGGATGGAGTCGACCGGTTACTAGACCTGCTCTGCCGCTGGTGATGCAGGTAATAAAAATTCCTCATATTGAACTAAGTTATAATTCGGGCTCCCACAGGGAGCCCAAATATGAGCCCAGGGACTTGGCTTTAACAATCTTGAATCTCACTCCCTTAAGGATGCTGCACACCAACTATCAAAACATTCTGACTGCTGGATCTGGAGAAGAAGATTTTTTAAGAAAATTCCTCATTTTGAGCTAAGTTACAATTCAAGCTCCCACAGTGAGCCCAAATATGGACCTAGGGACATGGCTTGAACAAACTTGAATCGCACCCCCTAAGGATGCTGCATACCCAATATCAAAACATTCCGACTGCTGGATCTGAAGAAGATTTTGAAAGAAAATTCCTCATTTTGAACTAAGTTATAATTCGGGCTCCCACAGTGAGCCCAAATATGAACCCAGGGACTTGGCTTGAACAAATTTGAATCTCACCTCCCTAAGCATGCTGCATACCAAATATGAAAAGATTCTGACTGGTGGATCTGAAGAAGATTTTCGAAGAATTAACCCCACATTGCACGAGTTGAAATTCAGACTCCCACAGAAGCCCAAATATCACCCAATGCACTTGGTTTGAACAAACTTGAATCTGCACCTCATATAGTTTATTGATACTAAATATTAAATGATTCTGAAAAAGAGGATCTTAAGAAGAAGAGTTTTAAAGATAAAATCTAAGATTTCACTAATTTTGAAATTCGGGCTTCAATACGAGACCAAATATGGACCTAGGGACTTGGTTTGAGCAAACTTGAATCTCACCCTTCTAAGGATGTTTTATACCAAATATTAAAAGATTCTGATAAATAGTCCTGGAAAAGAAGAATTTTTTTAAGAAAATTGAGGGTAATGTTAGAGTTTTGCCCCTTGTAGACATGGCAACATCTTATGAACAGTCTTGGGTTGACACATGTTGGGGAAGATTCACCACATCAAGTTTCATCTAAATTGGCTCGGCAGTTCTTGAGAAGTAGAAAACGTGAAGTTAACAGACGGACAGACAGACGGATGACGGATGGCAAGTGATCAGTAAAGCTCACCTCAAGCTTTGCTCAGGTGAGCTAAAAATTGTTTTGATCATGCAAGAACAAAAAGTGACAAAGTATGTGTTATAAGCCCAATTTCAAATTTCAAGAAACTAATTAGAAAACCATTTTGAAAAGGGTTGAATTAAAAAAAATATTAATCAAAACCACTGCATACAGCGTCAGTAGACCTTGCCCCAAATGAAACACAATGACTTTGTAACACGGTGTTTGAAGAATAAAAGGTACAACCTTGAAAAGCAAAACTTTAATCTGAAACTTTAAGCTGGGAATACTAAGTAAAACTGACTGCAAAAAAAGGGTTAAATATTTCCTAAAACCGATAAAAGAAATTATTGATGTAAATGCAATCATTCAGTTGTTTTGACCGTGCAAGAATTAAAGTAACAAAGCATGTGGCAAAGCCTAATTTCCAATACAAAGAAACTAAGTCTGAAAACATGTTTAAAAGGGGTTAATATCCTGCCAATGAAAATGAAAATCACTGTAGAATGGTTCAGTAGACAGCAGACATTGTCCCAAATGAGAAACAGTGACATTGCACTAAACTGTTTGAAGAATTAAAGGTATAACTTTGTAAACAAAAAAAACTTTAACCAAAAACTTTAACCTGGAAGTTGTAAGTTAAATTGCCATACAAAAAAGGGTTAAATATTTCCCAAAATAGCATGAAACATAAAGAGAATGATACAATCAATAGTAATTAATATTAATTTAAAAGAAAGAAAACTTTATCATTTACTAAAAAACTTTAACCACAAACTAACCAAAACTCCAAATGTTAACAGACGGACAGATGAAAGTCATGACAAAAGCCCTCACTGTTAACAGTCAGACTAAACAGAAAAAAAGAAACTTCAACCTTCAGTAAAAAACTTTAATCACAAACTTTAACCAAAACTCTAAATGTTAACAGATGGACATATGGATGGACAAAAGTCATGACTATAGCCCTCACTGTAAACAGACCAGCTAAAAACGGACATGTGAATAGATGGGGCACAACTGCATAATAGTATGACCTGATATTCTTCTGAAGTCAAGACCTATCCACCATAAAAATGAGATCTGGCAGACATATACTTTTCAAGTCCTTGGGAGGACAAACAAAATGGATGGTCAGGTGGAACAACGAACTGACTGACATAGCCATACCATAATACTACCAGAGCATATGAGCAGCTGAATAAAAATCTATGTACAGACAAATAGAGAAGAGTAACACTTAATGCTCTCTTCAAAACAATGAGGTGGTCGCATTGCTGTAACTCCACCCAGTTCCCTAATGATCATGTGTGCTTAGGTAACATATTCACAGCTATTCTAGTTCAAAGAACTGGAAGTGAATAAATTACAAGGCCATATGGCTGTATTTGGTAACCCTCATTTTACATAAAAGTTCATGGAAAATCAATCTGCTAGCTTTCACGTGAGGTTTACCCATAACTTAATAATATTTTTCTCAAATGACTTGAAATTTTGCCTCTTCTATCAAACAATAAAATTTTTGGTTGCAACATCATGTAACTTTCAAAGTACAATACCAGTTTTCAAAATCTATATATCATATTGTAGAACACTGCACCAAGCCTGGGAATAAGCCATTTGTCATTTGCAGAAGGTGGGTGAATTTGCTGATGCTATCCCATACAAAAGGCTAGAATCCTCTCAATTTATCCTCTTGGTACCTCTTTCTATTTAGGCTGGATACCTTGATTCAGATTGAGGTTCACAGAAGGAAAATTTAGTATTGCTTCCTTGCTGTGTAGGGTAGCATCAGCAAATTCACCCTCTGGAGACCTCATTCCACAGATGACAGTCTGCTCATTTGCAGGCTTTCTCTGCACTGATCACAGAGGATGTCTAAATGAGTCGCAATTTGATATGAAAATCCTGAAAAGAGTTCATTAAAATCGATCTGAGCTGAGGTTTATTTATTTATTGGTGTTCAACTGGTAGAGTGCTAAGTTATTTTTGGTTGTCAGAATTTGTTTGCATGTCGTTGCCTTGTTACAATTCATGGGAGAGTGCCCACAGGCACTCTCCCATGAATTGTAACAAGGCAAGTTCATGGTGACTAAATTATTTAACTTTGAAGATAAAATGAAGCAAATCCACAGAATATGAAGCCTTTAAGATGCGGTACCTGCACTTCAGAATAAAGCCCAATGGCTTCCAGCACTCTACCAGTTAAGGTCGCATATTTCTGCACAATTACTAATCATGACCTCAACAGTTTTATGGGTGGAGGAAGCTGGAGTACCCAGAGAGAACCACCGAGCAATGGTGAGCAACTGTCAGCTCCCCAACATACTAAGTCCACACAAGCAGGGTTAGCATTGGTTGAAGACAGGTGCACCATCGATTTGCAGTACACCTTGGTGCACAACATCACTGTGCCCACACATGGGCAATGGGAGTGAAGTGTCCTGCCCAGGGACACAACGCGGTTGCTGCAGTTGGGATTCAAAAAGAGGACCTCTCAGCTTGCAGCCTGCCCCTCTACCTGTTGAGCCACCATATCCCGAGCTGAGGTTTACAGGGCTCTGAGTGATTTAACCGTTTACCTATCGCCCGCATCTGCATGCGTAATATGCAATGGAGCAGTTGAAAAAAATTAAATTTTTCAAAATATTTCAACAAAACCATATCATGTGACCCCTCATTGGAACAAGCTCATTGAGCTCATTCCAATGAGGGGTCACATGATATGGTTTTGTTAAAATTTTTTGAAAAATTAAAAAAAATTATATTTAAAATAATAAATTTTGATATCGTTGTTGGGTAAAGTGTTAAATAGTGAATGGGGTTCATAAATTTCATACCAAACCATAATGAATTGAAGATTCTCTTTGTCACATTTGTAATTTAACCCTCTATCTCACGTAACAACCAAAACTGACCAGAGTTGTTTAGAAAAATAGTCAACCAAAATTATATTATTTCTTCAATTTTTGTCTCAAATACATAAAACCATTTACCATACCTCCAGTACAAATTTGACCTGTTAATTGAATATAGGTTATAGAGTAAACTCCTGTTAATTAAATAAAAAATCTGGCAACCTGTTGAGAAATTACTCTGCCTCTCCCCAGTTTTCTCTTGTTTATAAACCTATTTGGCCTCAGTGCATCCAATACAGACATTGAATCTATTATATCTTATTTGACAGAGCTCATGGAGTTATAATGGAATAAATGTCAAGTTTATCTCCAGAAAACAGGAAGTGACACAACCCCTGTTAATTGAATCCTCTTGTTAATTGAATAATTTTATTGGCAAAGAGGCTTTTCAATTAACAGGGTTCCACTATATCTGCTAGTCAGGTTTGGAAAACAGTTAATAAAATAAATGACTTCAAAAAAGGAGATGATCCAGTGGTGCAGTCATTCATGGGGTGGATGTGTCTCAAGCACTTTTCCTGAAAAATATCAACCTTATTTGCATTCATGCCTGAGATCCATAAAACTGTTTCAAGTACACTCATCCTAACTTTATTGCATGCGTATGCTTTTGTTTTCATAAAATACATGCTTTTTCTGCAAAAAACAAAGTAAACAATAATTTTTTTTGTATTGCCCTTGTACGGATCATGCCCATGGACTATTTATATTTAACACATTGATTCTTTAACTGCTACAGAATAATATTTCTTTTTTTTTTACGTTTTGGTAATTTGTGTTTTTAATAATTTTTTAGTTCAGTGTAGGGGTGCAATAAATACAGAACAGCATATGCGTTGGAACAGTCATTTTTTACTGCACTTGATCAATTTTGGGAGAGGGATAATATTGAACAAGAAGCCAAAGGCTTCTTGTTCAATATTATCCCTCCACCAAAATTGATCTTGTGCAGTAAAAAATGACAGTTCGAATATTAATGCCGTTCTATTTCTTGGACCATTATTTATTTATTTATTGGTGTTTAAGGTCACATATTTTTGCACAATGGCTAACCATGACCAAGACAGTTTTACGGGTGGCGGAAGCCAGAGTACCCAGAGAGAACCACCGAGCAATGGCGAGCAACTGTCAGCTCCCCAACATACCAACTCCACACAAGCAGGGTTAGCATTGGTTGAAGACAGGTGCACCATCGACGTGCAGTACGCCTTAGTACACAGCGTCACCGTGCCCCCACGTGGGCAATGGGGGTGAAGTGTCTTGCCCAAGGACACAACGCGGTTGTCGCAGGTGGGAGTCGAACCGAGGACCTCTCTGCTTGCAGCCTGTTCTTGGACCATTTTGCTTTAGCTATTCCTTCACTTTCTAGATACTAAAGCTATTCCTTCCTTCAATTTCTAGGTACTTAAGCTATTCCTTCACTTTCTAGGTGCTTAAGCCATCAAATAGTACTCAAGGTGCTCTAACCTAACTGGAATGAATTTATTCATTTATTGGTGCTTAAGATCACATACTTCTGCACAATGGCTAACCATGACTACAACATGGAGATAAAGTCCAGCCAACTATTTACACTCATGTTGCCCATTTTAGTGGACTTCTAATCCAGCCATTGGTGACCTGGTCATATTTTACCAGTAAAACAGCTTGTTTACCACAGTAACCATGCACTGCTTCACTTTCCAGGGTTCCCACGGGGGAATTGAAATGAAACATTAATTTTATCCCCCCCCCCCCCCCCCCCCCCCCAGAGAAGACGTCAGACCTTCAGTTATGGGGGATACACACTCTTGACAATGCACAAGGTGAAATTAAGTGGCCTAAATAGTGTCCCCACCCCCCACACACACACTTCATTTAGCCTGGTAACATTCTGAGAAGATTAATTCAATTCTACTTCTGAATTCAAACCAACTCACAATGTTACGACACATTGATTTTTGACATCACATATTACACATATTGGAGATGATCAGGCATGTAGCTAGGTATCTACACTCAGGGGGTGGGGTGTGGGGTGTGTGGGTGCAGAGAGATTGGGGGGGGGGGGTCCAATAATTTGTGCATGTCACTAAGATTGAAGTCTTGAGTTGTGGGTGGGGGTATGTTTGTCAGATAAATTTATTAAAAATATGCCCTAAAATGGCACTATTTGGAGACATTTTGAGGCTTCAAAGAATGTCAATTTTAACCTTTAAGGGACTAATTCTGACTTTTAATCACATTTTTCTGCAAGTAAACAGGTGCTCCAACATAGAGTCTTAGAGGAAATCTACAAGTTACATTTATTTATTTATTTATTTATTTATTTATTGGTGTTTAGGGTCACATATTTATGCACAATGGCTAATCATGACTGCGACAGTTTTACGGGTGGAGGAAGCCAGAGTACCCGGAGAGAACCACCGAGCAACTGTCAGCTCCCCAACATACTAACTCCACACAAGGCGGGTTAGCAATGGTTGAAGACAAGTGCACCATTGACGTGCACTACGCCTTAGTACACAATGCCACCATGCCCCCATGCAGGCAATGGATAGAAGTTACATTCAAAGTGACTTGGCTGTTGTTTATTGGCAAGTCTTGGCTGCCTATAAACAGCTGTAGGGGAACAGGAACCATATGTGGACTGTCAAAGTAGAGCAAAAATATATAAAAATCTCCAGGCCCTTAGGAGTTAACCAATGGTAGTTTGTCATTATAATTTCATTAGTTTTTAGGGGGGGGGGGGATTTGAGGGGCAAGGCAGGCTTCCACCTCCCGACAAGGCAACACCACTGGAGATGTTATTAACACAACAGGCTACTTGATGGTGATTATGAGATAGATTACAATTCTGTTATATGTTTTCAATATTTCAATAAAAGAAGTTATTACTGGCTCAGTAGAGGAAGTTGCTATTGGAGTTTCACAGGAAAGTGTTGACAATGACAGAAAGATGACATATTAATATTTTATTTTTATTGATTTCTCCTGCAATTTCATGAAGAATGCCAAAATATGTTTTCATTTTTTTATAAATTGTAACAAAACTCTTGATGATAAATTCTGACTACCAAATCTATTCTAGCACTCTACCAATGAAAAAACACTCTTCAACTCCCAAATAACACTACTGTAATGGAACCCAGTTAATTGAACAGCCAATCGACCAGAGAAAATTATTCAATTAACAGGAGTATTCAGTTAACAGGAATTTCAGAAATTTCCTGTATTCTAGTGATAATCTGACCATTTTTAGCTCACCAACTTTAGATGTGTGAGCTTATGGCATGGCTCGATCAGTCGGCACCAGCGTACGTGTCCAATAATGTTTATCAAATTGCTGAACTTTTAATTTCTATAAATCTACATGAAAATGGTCTTAACTCTTTACCAAACATGAAAAGCAGACGACACTTGCCAAAAAAATTCTTGAATACCTAATTTTTTTTCATTTTTTGTCTCAAAAACATAGGTTATGACCCCTCATTGGAATGAGCTCGATGAGCTCATTCCAAAGAGGGGTCATAACCTATGTTTTTGAGACAAAAAATGAAAAAATACTGAAAATTAATTGACATTTTTTTTAGCTTGCCAACTTTAGTTGTGTGAGCTTATGGAATGGCTCGATCGGTCGGCATCGGCGTCAGCGTACGTGTCCAATAATGTAAAAGTTTCTGTTTAGGTCACTTATTCGCCCTATTTCCATATTATGGATTTTATAATGCTGCTATATGATGATTATTATCATTCTACCATGATTTAACCCCTCATACCCTGTTCCATGATTAACCCCTCATACTTTGCATTTTAAACATTTTTCTTGACATTTTTAGTTGCGTTTAGTTTTCTGTTTAGCTCAGAATTTCATGTTTAACTTAGTGTTTAGCCACCTGCTATGTTCCTTCTCTTCCCATGGTGCTTATATTCATCATACATCTTCTTCATTATCATTCTACCATGGTGTAACCCTTGTCCAGTGAATTTCTTAAAAGTTTTTCTTCCAATTTTGAACGTTTAGTTTTCTGTTTAGCCCACACCAACATTTTCAGTGGGTTAAATTTTTTTTTTTTACATCGACTGCTGACACACTTTTCATCCCATGGCCTTTATAAAGCTTATTATCATTCTACCATTATTTAACCCTCACCCAGTGTGTTTTAAACCTTTTTCTTACCATTTTTAGTTACGTTTATTTTTCTGTTTACCTCAGAATTTCATGTTTAAGTTTGTGTTTAGGTCAGCTACTTTTTTCTTTCTCTTCCCATGGTGCCTGTATTCCATCATACATGTTCCTCATTATCATTCTAGCATCATTTAACCCTTGTCCAGTGAATTTCTTCAAAATTTTTATCCCATTTTTAATGTTAAGTTTCCTGTTTACCTCACACTTAGACATTTTGAGAGTGTGTTAAAGTTTTTGTTCAGGTCAGCTGCCGACACCCTTTTCATCCCATGGCCTTTATATTGCTTCCATATGGTGCTTATTATCATTCTACCATTATTTCATTCTCACACAGTGTATTTTAAACCTTTTTCTTAACATGTTTTAGTTACGTTTACTTTTCTGTTTAGCTCAGAATTTCATGTTTAACTTAGTGTTTAGGTCACCTGCTGTGTTCCTTCTCTTCCCATGGTGCTTATATTCCTCATATATGTTCTTCATTATCATTGTACCATGGTTTCACCCTTGTCCACTGAATTTCAATTCAAATTTCTCTTCAACTTTTGAACGTTGAGTTTTCTGTTTGGCTCACACTTACGACATTTTCAGTGTGTTAACATTTCTATTCAGGGCAGCCTTCGACACCCTTTTCATCCCATGGCCTTTATATTACTTCTCTATGGTGCTTATTATCATTCTACCACTATTTAACCCTCACCCTATATGTTTTAAACCATTCTCTTAACTTTTTTATTTATTTTTTACTTACGTTTAGTTTTCTGTTTAGCTCAGAATTTCATGTTTAACTTAGTGTTTATGTCAGTTTCTGTGTTTTACTTTTAAGAGGTTGTGTTTAGGTCAGCTTTGTCACATGTTATGAGCCTGTTTGATACAGTTCTTGTGTTTGCCAAAGTTACTATCAAAGAGGAATGTTGGTGAGCTATAGGGCGTTGGCGTCCTTCTTGTATTTATTATTACACATTCATTAAACTTAAACCCTTGTATTTAACAGAATAGCCACTAGGACATAAATGCTTCTCTATTTAACTGGTGATGTACACGCCAGAACTTTTTCCACGCACCGTTTAGAATAGTTCTTTTCCCCTTGAGTCATTAGTTACACTTGGAAATGTTTCAAAATTTTGTTATAAAATTATCGATCATCTGTCATTTAAAAAGTTTCTCCCAGCTGTTTTTCAAATTCATCCAAATTTGTACTTATATTTTTAATATCAGTAATAGCCACCAAATGGTTAGGCGTGAATGGACACCAGCCGAAAAGAGAAGAGAATAGCAATACGAAATTTCAACGAACACACCCAATAGAAAAGATAACGAATGTAATTTAGACTGGTTCCCTAAGGCCACACAAAGTAATCTTCTGTTTCTCAGGCCATTATTTGTGAAATTGCATTCGGGCTAGCGTTTTTTTATTTTATTTTTATTTCAGTAATTTCTTTTTTGCCATCAAAAGTTCATGTTCTTGGTTCAAGTTTTAGGCCTCATAATATACAGAATAGCATGGGTGGTGATGTACTTCATCCCTTGAGTGCAAGAAGGCTTTGCAATGCTATAGCATTGCAAAGCCTTCTTGCACTCAAGGGACAAATTCATCAATTTTTTTAACTTGGGTAAAATATCAGACATAAACCATTTAATTTTTATTTTTTTTTAAGTTTAAATTGGTTATAAAAAGAGAGCATGCGGCAGCCAAAAGGACCATGCGGGAGGGCCTGAGAAAGAGATTTTTTAATTTTTTAGGCCTAAAGGTTGTTTTGATTTTTTCAGTACCGCTTCAAACAAAAATAATGGACACTTCACTTTTGGGTTTAAACATCAGAATTAAAATTTGTTATTTAAATAAATTTTAATGCAAGGGGATGTGTAATAAATACAGAACGTGATGTGTGTTTGAATCAGTGGGTGTTTTACATGACTCGATGGACTGCCATAGTCATATTTCGTGAGAGTCATATCTTGTTTAACATAGCTCAGAGATCTCTATCAAAAAAGATGTAATAGATTAAATACCTATATTGGTTTACAGAGCCAAATCAGTCTAAAATGTTCAGAATTTAGTGTTTACCAGAGTAATTCTTCGATATATTAACCCTTTACCTAACAACTCATCTGCATCTGCCTGCATAATAAGCAAATTCACCAGTTGAAAAAAAATTTCAACAAAACCATCTAATGTGCCCCCACATTATTTATTATTATTTATTGGTGTTTAAGGTCACATATTTATGCACAATGGCTACTCATGACCGTGACAGTTTTATGGGTGGAGGAAGCCGGAGTACCCGGAGAGAACCACCGAGCAACGACGAGCAGTTGCCAGCTCCCCAACATCGTAACTCCGCACTCCAGCACAGGCAGGGTTAGATTGGTTGAAGACATGCGCACCATCGACGTGCAGTATGCCTTAGTACACGGCGTCATCATGCCCCCATGTGGACAATTGGGGTTAAGTGCCTTGCCCAAGGACACAACGCGGGAGTCCGAATCGGTCGCCCCCACATTGGATCGAGTTCATTTCAATGAGGTGCCACATATAGTTTTGTTTGAAAATATGAAAGAATGCTATTTAAAATACTACATTTTGCCATCATCTGCGTTGGGTAAAGGGTTAAAGGAATTTCTATTCAATTAACAGAAATCTACTCTTTATACAACTGTTGCAGTATTCAATGTTACCCGATATAATAGAGGCACTGAAAAATGTGTTAGGAAAACCACACATGGAAGCCAGCCCACATGTAAGAAAGCATTTAATTGGTCATTTTGCATATTGATTTATTGATTGATGTTTAAGGTCACATATTTATGCACAATGGCTAATCATGACCGTGACAGTTTTACGGGTGGAGGAAGCCGGAGTGCCCGGAGAGAACCACCGAGCAACGACGAGCAGCTGTCAGCTCCCCAACATCGTAACTCCGCACTGTAGCACAGGCAGGGTTAGATTGGTTGAAGACATGCGTACCATCGACGTGCAGTACGCCTTAGTACACGGCGTCATCGTGCCCCCACGCGGGCAATGGAGATGAAGTGTCTTGCCCAAGGACACAACGCGGTTGCCGCAGGTGGGATTCGAACCGAGGACCGCTCGGCTTGCAGCCTGCACCTCCACCTACTGAGCCACCGCGCTCCCATCATTTTGCATATGACTGATGCTAGAAATACTTTGGCACAAACTCACTGTCATACAAGAAAGTAAACAGACCGCTGAAGTTGATATTTTTCTTAAAATATCTAACCTTCATTCACTTAACTCTTAACCTGCTGAGTATTTTTAAAAATAATTTCATCAAAACTAGTCATGGCTGCTATAAAGCAGCCATGACTAGATTTGATGAAAATCTTCGGGAAATTTATTTCAAGAAATCATTGGTCAGAACTTCTGAGTCAATTTACAGGTGTACATTCAATTTAAAATACCCAAATTATACTTATTCAAGTGCAAAGAGATTTGCTGTCCAGGGCAGGAATATCTGCCAGCAGCATACCAAGGGTTAATTTAAGTTTAATTGTGGTATAAATACAGTACACAACTCAGGTAGATTATTGGGGAGCAGGAATCAACAACCCTTAATGGTGTTTTTCCTTTTCACTCACACCCACGGCACTCAAGAAGCATATGAAAACCTCCAACTCAGGTAACTGATTCCTATGTGCTGTACTCCAACCTTGCTGTGTTCTATCTTAATAACAGTTATTCAAATAATAGGTCATATTTTTACTGAAGGGATGGTAAATGGTTTGGTGTTTGGATTCTGGATTGTCACTGAATTTTAAGCCCTGCTTTAAGTAATATAAACTTCATGAAGTGCAGATCACACTTACAAAAAATATTCATGAATAACTAAAAAATTTTAATTTTTTTCTTCAAAACAACAGTTTATGATCCCCTCATTGGATCATGATTGAGCTATGATTTGGAGGCAAAAACTGAAAAAATATAAAATTTGAAAGGCGATGGCTGGTTATGGCCATTATGGTAAATAAGGGGTTAACTCTACCAATGCAGACAATATCAACATTTAATATTTTAAATATTATTTCAATTCTTTCAAATCATTCGAACAAAACCATATCAAGTATGCTTCAATGGAATAAGCTTGTTCCAATGAGGGGTGACATGGTATGGTTTTGTTGAAATTTTGAAAATTAATCGTTTTTCAAGTGCTCAATTTGTCAATTACACGGGAGGATGCATCAGAGTAATTAGGTTAAGAGTTAAGCTTGTTGAAATATCCTGGAAAAAGAAGATCTGTTTTGAAAAATATCTACTCCTCAGGTGTTAAAAAAAACATTTCGACTTGTTTTGGAGAACAGGGTTAATGATTTTTAGAAGCTAAATGTCAAATTATTAGATTTTCTATTAATTTATCAGAAGAAGAAAAGACAAGGAAAAAAATGGTGAAAAAAATTGTTGAGATAAGAAAGTGGCAATGTTATATACACACAGGAAACTACTGATAGTTGAAAAGTATGTCCAATCTGTGTTGGCTGGGCGTCTGCTTCAATTCCAGCTAATTACTTCTCTGATTGGTGGGCTATTATCTGAATTCTCCAGCCACCCATCTGAGAAGTAATGAATTATACACTGCAAACTGACAGAGCTTGGTCTCTCTCCAATGATTAAATCAAACAAGAGTAATGACAGTGGCACATAGCTTAAATAGACCTCCCAGCATCCCCAATGGTTTCTCTCTCTTTCACTCCCCACTAGAAGAACACATGCCATTCTGACTTGGAACTGTGAACAGATCAGTTGGATACTGTTTGCTCTGGTGTTTAATAATTTTATATCACAGTGAAAGCAGCAATCACATACAATTTACACATATGCTGCACTGTTCTGTTTATAAGGATTTTAAGGGATTAATAATGGATTAAGAATAAAACGATTCAACTTCCCATGAAGAGGGGGTATGTATGTACACCTGCATGCAATGTTTATGTAATTTATAAAACACCTGCATAAACTTAAAGAAATTTTATCTGTTCTGATGCCAAAAATCATTTTAGCATTAACTCTTTTCAGTATACCTGATAGAGCAGGGCTTGGACCACAACTATATAGTGGTTATTACTTGGTTAGTTTCATATCGGCCGAGATATCAGCCCAAGGTAACTTAATATCAGCCAGAGACCAAAGGTTGAAGACTGATGTGAAGTTACCATGGACTGATATTTATTTATTTATTTATTTATTTATTTATTTATTAGTAGAGTGCCAAATTATTTTTGGTCATGAAACTTTGTTCACATGTCATTGCCTTGTTATAATTTAGGGGAGAGTGCCAAAAGGCACTCTCCCCTAAATTATAACAAGGCAAAGCCTTACACACTGAATAATTTCACTTAAAAAATAATATGATGCATATCCACAGAATATGAAGCCTTTGAGTCTTAGTACCTGCACTTCTGAACAAAGCCCAAATATGGGCTTCAGCACTCTGCCTGTTAAGGCCACATTAGCACAATGGTTGATCATGACCACAACATGGCGATAAAGTCAAGTTTAGTCAATTGTTTATATACATGTTGCCCATTTTAGAGCACTTCCACTCAAAGCATAGGTGACTGGGTCATATTTTTTTACCAGTAAAACATAGCTTGTTAACCACAGTAAACAAGTACTGCTTCACTCCCCAGGGTTGCCACAGGGGACTAAGGACTGATATCTTGGCCGATATTAAATTAACCAAGTAATAACCTTTTTATTTATTAAACCAAATCAAATAGTTATAAAATGTTCTCAGGTCTGTTACAGTTTTCTGAAAGAGTTATTGTTTTTCGTTCTTTTCATAAAGTCTGCAGCTTCCTCTTCTCCTAGTTCAGCTATCCGAATGTTGCAACTTCTCCAGTCGGGAAGCCATGCAAGCCAGAAAATAAGCAGACTGTCATCTGCAAAATGAGGCCCTCAGAGGGTGAATTTAGTGATGCTACCCTGCACAGCAGGGTAGTATCACTCACTTTACCCTCTGTGAACCTCAGGGTCTCAAAACTAAACAGAAAGAGGTTCCCAGAAGATATATAGGCCTGCTGTATGGGATAGCATCATCAAATTCACCCTCTGGGGGCCTCATTCTGCAAATGTCAGGCTACTTATTTTCAGGCCTGAGGCCATGATATTCAGATAGCTGAACTATCTCTTCTCTCACTTTGATGAATCTCCGCTTACAACTCTTAACCCTTTACCTAATGAATCGCCCGCATCCGCCCGCGTAATATGCAAATTGAGAAGTTGAAAATTTTTTAATTTTTCAACATATTTCAACAAAACCATATCATGTGACCCCCTCATTGGAATAAGCTCATTGAGCTCGTTCCAATGAGGGGTCACATGATATGGTTTTGTTGAAATTTTTTGAAAAATTAAAAAAAAATTATATTTAAAATAATAAATTTTGATATCGTCTGTGTTGGGTAAAGCGTTAATCTTAGTTTGCATTGAATTCTGGGAACAACTCTTTTTTTTTCTCTTCATCCACCTAATCTTTACTTACTACCACCATTAATTCCTCACCAAACAAAAACTACTCCACTGGTAACTCCAATTTTACTGATCGATTGTTTTCAGCAAATAACGGCGAACAATTTCACCACAAACAAAATCACTGCACCTAGTAATGCATAATGGGGGACAACGATAGGTTGGTTCATATTGGCCAAGATCGTTATCATATCAGCTGAGTTTGTCATATTGGCCGAGCTTGATAATGAGCAATTCTGGGTAAGAAAATCATATCTAATAAATAAGTACAAATATTATTGGTGTGGGTGTGGGTAACCCATGTTTGCCCAGCCATGACATAATTCTGCCTGAAAGTTCTCTCATACAGATACAGTACAGTCGCCATGGTGTGGTCGTAATCCACCCATGCGTTTAGCAGGCAATAAAAATCACCAGCAGCAAAATTTTAATTAACCCTTTACCCAACGCAGACGATATCAAAATTTATTATTTTGAATATAATTTTTTTAAATATTTCAAAAAATTTCAACAAAACCATATCATGTGACCCCTCATTGGAACGAGCTCATTGAGCTCGTTCCAATGAGGGGTCACATGATATGGTTTTGTTGAAATATTTTGAAAAAATTAATTTTTTCAACTGCTCAATTTGCATATTGCGTGGGCGGATTCGGGCGATTCGTTAGGTAAAGGGTTAACGAAGCACTGGGTTGTACCCGGTGCTTTATTAAATTTTTGATGATTATTCCTATAATTTGTGTTTAGAAGCTAATATTATTACGTCTGTGGAAACATTTTCCACCTGTGGAAAGTGACCAGTCCAGGGCAGTCATACTGTACCTATGTTACTCAGTGAGCTCGTCAAACAGAGAGTCTACAATCACCAAAATTAACAATGACAAGTGGCAAAAGGCATGTCATAGTGCTATAGCTTTATATCTTCATTGCTGATTGTTGGGAATAATTTTTATGGATGGTCAGACTCACAAATCACCAAACTAGCAACCATTTGTAGCAGTTTTATGCCTTCGTGGAAGTTTCTGAACATGCCAGCTAGTGGGCAACAGTACTCTACCCAATGTGACAAAAAATTTGGGGAGTGTGTGACACTCTTTCCACACCCACCCTCCCCAGATATATATATATGCCTCTGAGCTGTGCTCAGAAAAAAAAACTTATTCGGTCATCCATGATAAATGAAAATATGATTTGGGCAGTAGTCCACTTTACAGGTGGATTTGTTAACCCTTTACCTAACAAATCGCCCACATCTGCCCGCGTAATATGCAAATTCAGCAGTTGAAAAAATATTATTTTTTCAAAAAATTTCAACAAAACCATATCATGTGACCCGAGCTCGTTCAAACAAGGGGTCACATGATATGGTTTTATTGAAATTTTTTGAAAAATTTAAAAAAATGATATTTAAAATAATAAATTTTGATATCGTCTGCATTGGGTAAAGGGTTAAACAATAAATGTTAAAGCAATTGTTTTCTTCAATGAAACCTTCAACTCTTAACACTTTACCTAACGAATTGGTCACTTCCGCCTACGTAATATACATATTCAGAAGTAAAAAAAAATTATTTTTAAAAAATAATTCAACAGAATCATATCAATACCTAATGAACTGGGCACATCTGGCCACGTAATATACAAATTCATCAGTAAAAAAAATTATATTAAAAAATAATTCAACACAATCATATCATTACCTTACGAACTGGTCACATCTGCCCACGTAATATACAAGTTCAGAAGTAAAAAACAATTTATATTAAAAAAAAAATCAACATAATCATATCATGTGAGCTCTTATTGGAATGAGCTCATTCCAATGAGAGTTCATGTGATATGGTTTTGCTGAAATTTTTAGAAAAAACTTTAAAACGTAATATTTAAAATAATAAATTTCAATATTGTCTGCGTTGGGTAAAGGGTTAATCTTTTAAGTATTTTTTAATATTTTTCATTAAATCCAGTTATGACTAGATTTGATGAAAAATTCACAATTATTAAGTCTTAACCTGCTGAGTAATTACTTTAAAATATTTTTCATCAAATCTAGTCCTGGCTGCTGTGAAGCAGCCACGACTAGATTTGATGAAAAAGTAAAGAAAATTTTAAATAAGAAATCACTGGTTAAAAATTCTACACAATTTACAGAAGAAAATTTGGTTAACCCTTTACCCAACGCAGACGATATCAAAATTTATTATTTTAAATATCAATTTTTGAAATTTTCCAAAAAATTTCAACAAAACCATATCATGTGATCCCTCGTTGGAATGAGCTTGATGAGCTCGTCTTTACCCAACGCAGACGATATCAAAATTTATTATTTTAAATATCAATTTTTGAAATTTTCCAAAAAATTTCAACAAAACCATATCATGTGATCCCTCGTTGGAACGAGCTTGATGAGCTCGTTCCAATGAGGGGTCACATGATATGGTTTTGTTGAATTTTTTTTTAAAATAGTATTTTTGCAACTGCTGAATTGGCATATTACGTGGGTGGATGCGGCCGATTCGTTGGGTAAAGGGTTAATTATCCTCAAATTTGACTTATTTTAATGTCAAGAGATTTCCTGTCCTCGACTGGAAAAGCCACCAGCAGCCGGAAAGGAGTTAAACTAACAAAATCAGGGTGGAAATATTGATTTAATTTAACAAGGCCAAACTGGTTAAAATTACCACCAAATTATACTTATTCATGCGACAAGAGATATGCTGTCCTGGGCAGGAAAAAAATGTTGACATGTATCAACCTACCCAAACCAATCAATATGTGTAACAAACATCTTAAGTGGAGTATAAAATAACTTTATTGAAGATTAAGACATTTTCATAATGATAGTGCTGAACATAATAACAGATTGTAGGATTTGAATACTGTTTCTTTTTATCATGTGTGCGAGGACATTGTTATGCCTGAGTATATATATGTAAAGTACTAATTGAGACTGTAAGGCCATACATCAATTTATTGATGAGGTATATCATCAACAAATTAACTTGGAGCCTTACCATTTGATCTGGGGGTGCGGTGGCACTGTGGTAGCCAGTTCTAATCAGATCACCGAAGTTAAGCAGCGTTGAGCCCGGTTAGTCCTCGGATGGGTGACCGTCTGAGCGATCGATTCGGACTGCCGCGTTACGTCCTTGGGCAAGGCACTTAACCCCAATTGTTCACATGGGGGCACGATGATGCCATGTACTAAGGCATACTGCACATTGATAGTGCACATGTCTTCAACCAATCTAACCCTGCCTGTGCTGCAGTGCGGAGTTACGATGTTGGGGAGCTGGCAGCTGCTCGTCGTTGCTCGATGGTTCTCTTCGGGTACTCCGGCTTCCTCCACCTGTAAAACTGTCACGGTCACGATTAGCCATTGTGCATAAGTATGTGACCTTAAACACCAATAAATAAATACCATTTGATTTTAAAATAATATATGTCAAGCCTTCTGAGGGGCCAACACTATAAAACTTTTACAATTGTATTTTCTAGATTAGTATTTTCTAGTAATGACTTTAAATGGATTAAAATGAACCATTAGCATTTTAAAAAATCTGGCAATTTGCCATGTGGCAAATTGCCATATCTTTTGAAATGCTGATGATTAATAGGTAGAAAATACAATTCTAGAAAATACAATTGTAAAAGTTTTATAGTATTGGCTTCTGGAGTCAACTCTAATTCACAAAAATTCCTTTTAGTTTCAATGATTATGCCCAAGAAGAGAAAGATAGTTTTTCTGCAAGCCAGGTGTTGTTACAAAATCTGCCAGGTTTCCAATCCAAAAAGACATGTTCATATTATTACTTTTGCTTCCTGAGAGCCAGTTTTAACATATCTTTGTCCAGTGTTTCCGCTAGATCAAAAATGATGGGGCTGTTTCGGAGATGAAAATGCATGAGCATCTCCATAACCATGGCTTGCAAAAGAGAGTACTATTATAAAATGTGCCCAAGATACATGTAACTCAGCTCTCTCACATGAGAGGCATTTTTAAACTGTGTGTAAACAGATGGCCTCATCATTCTCGAGAGCCTGTGTCAGTTAGCTGCTCTCACGGCTTAACATCATCTCTGTATACTTCCTTGACTGCCATATCAGCAAATCTTGAGCTTTCTCTTGCAGAACCACTAGGTATTAATACATCTTCCTGCAGGGAATGTTTTGCAGCAGCAAAACATTGCCAGCGGGAAGACGCATTAATATTTCTGCAATTTCTCTGTGCATCCCCAGAATACAATATCCACTACAAAATTAAAAACCAGTCTTGTTATAAGAGGTAGCAACAGAATAGGGAAAAAGTTGGTTTAGGTGCTATGGCCGCTAAGAGGACCTTCTTCCTCCTCAGCGGAAACCACCCTGCTTTGTCCATCAGGAAGTAAGGAGATGAATATTTGAATGTCAATTTAATATTTGAACATTGCCTTCCACCTATGGGATTTCACTGTTGAAATATTCATTTCTGTACTTCATAAAATATGATTACAAAAAAGTCTCTTCTATAGTAGCACAGTGTAACAATTTATTTTAGTAAGGTGGAGAGGCAAAAATCATAAAAACAATCCAAGATAGATGCTATAATGAAAATGTTAGAAACAACAGAGCCACGACAGAAAATATCAGACTGTCATCAGCAAAATGAGATCCCCAGAGAGTGAATTTGGTGATCTTCAGTCTGAATCAAGGTCTCAAACCTAGATAGAAAGAGGAACCCGGAGGATAAATTGGCCCACTGTATGGGATAGCATCAGCAAATTCACCCTCTGGGGACTAGAGCTGTAGGTTAACCGAAACCGAACCGAGGTTTTCAGGTTTTTTTTAAAAACCGAAACAGTCGACATCCCGTAATCTAAGGTTTTTCGTTTTTTATTAAATACTCTCTTGCTGTAGAAATTCACAGAATGTAGCCATCCCAGAGTAGTGAGAGTACCCAGACACTGCCAATGGCAGTGTCTGGGTACTCTCACTACTCTGGGAAGGCTACATTCTGTGAATTTCCGACATTTCAGTTTAGTTGTGTTTGCAGCTTTCCTCAAGTTGCGTGTAGGTGTCAGACCTTGAAAAATGGCCAAGCACAATAAAAGTTCTGTATATTTAGGTAATTATTATGTTGGCCTTCCTGATTCTTCATGTATTATAGCTTATTTCGGGCATTCATTGAGTCTCACTCAATTTCACTGCCATTCAGTCATGACTCCGAACATAAGAATGAATTTTATTGAAGCTTATTTGGCCTCATGAACTAACCGAAAACCGAACCAAACCGAGGTTTTACTCCACCTGAAAAACCAAAACCGAAACCGAACAAGAAATTTAAAAACCTACAGCTCTACTGGGGACCTCATTCTGCAAATGACAGATTGCTTATTTTCAGGCTAGAACATAGCCCACTTAGTTGGCTATCTCTTAAATGAATAACCCTGTTAATTGAATATAACTTCCAAATACAAAACCATTTACCATACTTTCAGTGCAAATTTGACCTGTTAACTGCTTATAGGTTACATAGTAAACTCCTGTTAACTGAATAGAAAATCTTGAAATTGTTGTGAAACTGCCCTGACAATCAACAAGTTCCCCTTGTTTGTAGACGTATTTGGCCTCTGTACATCCAACACAAAGGCATTCAATCTATTATATTTTTGTTTGACAGTGCTCCGTAAGCTCTGTCAAACAAGATATTATAGAATAAATACTAAGTTTATCTCTAGAATACAGGAAAGTAACCAAATCCCTGTTAATTGAATACTCCTGTTAATCGAATAATTTTCTGGCTATTTAATTAACAGGATTCCACAGTATTATAAGATTTCTGCTCATGGCATAAAATAGCTTTCAATCATGAATACCTGGGACCTATCTGTAAAAAATGTCATAAAACTCCAATATATAAATTAAATGGCCCCCAAAAAATAAAGTTAGCCCGAGAACTATCTAACTCATCAAATCTCAAGGGTCATTATTTATTTTTCCAAGAACAAAAACAGAAAAGTTCTAGTAAGTTTAAAAAAAAGGTCACATCTCAGAAAACCGGAGCTCAAACATTTGTACATATCTGTAAAATCAACCCTGGTTCGTATTATCTATTCTAGTTTTATGTGTGAAAAGGCTATAGCTTTGTAAATCGCAGATGTAAATATCCAGGTCATGTTTGTCTGAATAAAAATCAAATAAAAAAAAAAACGGAAAAGTTTTGACAGTGTTTACATAATGGTGGGAGGATTGGGCTAACTTGTACTGTAGAGTTAGGAGTTGATTTTATTATTATAAAGTTTCTTCTCATGGTATTAACCCTTTTCCCAACGCAGATGATATCAAAATTTATTATTTTGAATATAATTGTTTTAAATATTTCAAAAAATTTCAACAAAACCATATCATGTGACCCCTCATTGGAACGAGCTCAATGAGCTCGTTCCAATGAGGGGTCACATGATATGGTTTTGTTGAAATATTTTGAAAAAATTAATTTTTTCAACTGCTCAATTTGCATATTACGTGGGCGGATTATTATTATTTATTATTTATTGGTGTTTAAGGTCACATACTTATGCACAATGGCTAATCGTGACCGTGACAGTTTTACGGGTGGAGGAAGCCGGAGTACCCGGAGAGAACCACCGAGCAACGATGAGCAGCTGTCAGCTCTCCAACATCGTAACTCTGAACTCCGCACCGCAGCACAGGCAGGGTTAGATTGGTTGAAGACATGCGCACCATCGACGTGCAGTACACCTCAGTACACAGCGTCATCGTGCCCCCATGTAGGCAATCGGGGTGAAGTGTCTTGACCAAGGACACAACGCGGTTGCCGCAGGTGGGATTCGAACCGAGGACCTCTCGGCTTGCAGCCTGCACCTCTACCAACTGAGCCACCGCGCCCCAGTACGTGGGCGGATTCGGGCGATTCGTTAGGTATGCGGTTAATATCATTTCATCATGTATGTATACCTGAAAGCTCTCTCGATCTACAAACCTGAAGAGTCTCAAGCTATTTTTGAGGAAGATGAAGAACACTTAACAATATTTCAATAAAATGATGTCAGATTCTGGTCTGATCAGTGCACAAGCAGCAGTATACATAGTTTATTGCAGTTATAACTTATTTTGACTTGTACTGTAATGTGTAAGTTCTTTTGACAATATCTGAATGGTTTTATTGGAAAATGGGCAAATACAGTCTGTGGGAGAATTAACTTTTCCCATTCCTAAGCTGTGACAGATGGAAATAAACAGCTGTGCCATGAGCGCATGATATGCCCGTTATTAATTACAAGAGGGAAGCACACAATATGAGTATACATGTATTGCCTATATTTTGACGAATAAAGTCCCATAACTCTGGAATGACAAATCGGACAGCAACACAAATCGAAAGGGAGCTTCCTTCCATCAACACATACTTTCCACCAAAAAATCACAAAAACTGCTTGAAGCGTTTTCGAGTTATTGTACGACGTGTGGATGGACAGACAGACAGACGGACGAATGGACAGCAGTATACCATAATATGACCGTTTTTTTTCAAAACGGGCTTATAAAAATGAAACAAATTCTGTAAGTCCACAAAGGGAAATAAATGTGATAAAATACTCTGTAGAACACCTGCATTGAACATGTACACTTATATACCAAATAGGGGGCGCGGTGGCTCAGTTGGTAGAGGTGCAGGCTGCAAACCGAGGTCCTCGGTTTGAATCCCACCTGCGGCAACCGTGTGATGTCCTTGGGCAAGGCACTTTACCCCCATTGCCCATGTGGGGGCACGGTGACGCTGTGTACTAAGGCGTACTGCACGTCGATGGTGCACCTGTCTTCGACCAATGCTAACCCTGCCTGTGATGCAGGGGAGCTGACAGTTGCTTGCCATTGCTTGGTGGTTCTCTCCGGGGACTCCGGCTTCCTCCACCCGTAAAACTGTCATGGTCATGATTAGCCACTGTGCAGAAATATGTGACCTTAAACACCAATAAATAAATAAATAATATACCAAATATGTCATTTCACCAAGTATTTTAAGAAAGTTCATAAACTCATCACAGACCAACTGACAGACAGACTGATCAACCAACCAGAATTGCCACATGTAGAGCTGCTTGTGGAAGCTAAAGCAAATGTTGACAGTATTAATATATAATGTTGGGAGGACTTGGCTTATTTGTTAGGAAGAGAGTTAAGGGCTGTTGGTAGTATTACAAGATTTCTTCTCACTGCATTGATATGATTTAATCATGTATACCTGAGAGCTCTCTCAATCAACGTATCTAAGATTAGATGGTGCTATAAAAGAAAACATAGCATTCAAAATAATGCTTACAAAACAACATGCACCAAAACTTAATGATATAATGAATTTCTTCTTCCTCTGTCTCTTCATAAAGTATTTTGGTGTAGTTTAGTCATTAACACTTAACTGGTTGAGTGCTAGGAGCCACTATCAGGGCTCTACTGAAAAGTGCTGAAAGCCACTATAGTGGCTTTACACTGTTTGCACTAATTTGTTGTTGCTTCCGCCCTGGAAGAAAAATAATAATAAAAAATTGTTTTGTTACAATTTATTGGAGAGTGCCAACTGGCACTCTCCAATAAATTGTAACAAAACAATTATCTATGAGCAACATCTTGCTAAAATAAGGGTCCTTTTGTAGTAGTGTGATATCTTTGAAAAAAAAATACTCGCATTACAAATGACCACTGAAAAATAATTTAGCACTCAACCAGTTAAACTACCGATCTATACTGCTGTTGAATATTTTATTGTCTGTTCATTTATTGGGGTTTAATGACACTTTCAATAAGGCCACATCGAGTTGGAGAGTTTTACAGGAAAAGGAAGCTGAAGTACCTTTCGAAGATAAACAAGCAGCGGTGAGCAACTGTCAGACTCTCCAACTTACTAATTCTGCACAAACAAAGTTAGTACATGTAGTGGTTGAAGGCAAGTTATTATTTATTAGTCACATACTTCTGCACAATGGCTAATCGTGACCACAACATAGAGATAAAGTCAAGGTCAGTCAATCGTTTATGCCCCATGTTGCCTATTTTAGAGGACTTGCACCCCAAGCATTAGTGACTGAGTCCTATTTTACCAGTAAACCGGTGCTTGTTTTCCACAGTAAACAAGCACTGCCTAACTTCCCGGGGGTTCCACAGGGGGTTGAAGGTAAGTGCACCAAAGACATGCAGTATACCTTAATTCTACCATGCTCCCAACTGGTGGGCAGTTGGGATTAAGTGTCTTGCCCAAGGCCACAACATAGTTATCCTCTCCGGTAAGGATAAAATCTTGAACTTTTCAGTTTAAAGTTAAATGCACTAACGACTGAGCTGAATATTTTATTATGATGTTCTGCATGTTTAGGTAGGTGCTAATTAAAACATCATCCGATTAATTATTAAACTTCCTCACATAAAGGCACAAATATATAGGGAATCCAAATATAAAACACTTTTAATTGAAAATAGAATATGTTTTCATTTTTAGAATTCACTAAAAAAACTTTCCAGTTTCCACAATCCACAAGTCATTAGCCGAGTCTGAATGCTTTTTGAGAATAGTACTGTCTAGTTTTGCAAGTCCATTACATTGGGTAAAGTGTTGATATAGATAAGATTTACACTAAAGGCTATACAGTGAACAGGGTTATTTACTCAGTTAACCCTTTCAACACTGGTGGTATCTTCCATGCCAGTTAAATAGTAGATTTTTGCTCCCGCGTTGTGTCCTTGGGCAAGGCACTTAACCCCGATTGCCTACCTGGGGGCACGATGACGCTGTCTACTAAGGCATACTGCATGTTGAAGGTGCGCATGTCTTCAACCAATCTAACCCTGCCTGTGCCGTGGTGCAGAGTTCAGAGTTACGATGTTGGAGAGCTGACAGCTGCTCGTCGTTTCTCACCGGCTTCCTCCACCCATAAAACTGTCACCGACATGATATGACCCTGGCTGTTAATGTGTCTTTAAACCCTAATAAAAAAAAAGAAAAAAAAAAAAGAAAAAGTTAAATGGCACAGTAGCCATGACTATATTTGACGAAAAATACTTTGAAAATACTCAGCAGATTAAGAGTTGACCCTTTGAACACTGGTGGTATCTTCCATGCCAGTTAAATGGCGAAATTAGAAGAGTCCATATCCATTATTTGGGGTAGAGCAGTTAATATTTTCAACATGCAGCCTTCAGGCTGCACGTTGAAAATATTAATTGTTCTACCACACACATTCACTTTGTAGCCATCCTACTTAATGAAATTATGACTTATCATGTTCGTGTACCGGAAAAGCGGTCTCTCGTGTTGAAAGAGTTAATAAGGAATTTTTTTTAAAACCAGAAAGTGTGATCAACCCTGTGCAATGCACAGGGTTAATCATACTTTCTGGTTGTAAAAATTTTGTAACTGCCATATCACACACTACTTATAAAATATACACTGACTAAGGCTGTTAAAATACATAAGAGTTAGTTGCTTACACGTTAGACAGGGTGCAGGATTCAAGGAACTAATAAAAATACTTATAATGGATGGTGGGAATTTTTTAAACTGAATTCTAAAAATGAAAACATTTTCTATTTTCAATTAATAGCTTGTTATATGTTAAATGTGGGTGTGGCAGGATAAGGGTTTTAAATGTATAATTTATGAGCAAAATGAAAATGTCAATGTGATTTATATACCCGCTGCACACTTATGTAACTGTTCAACTACCATGTTGATGAGGTGAATTACTTTTTTAGCGATTACTGTATGCATGGATATTTCAAGTGGTTACTGGTGTGCCATGATATCCCAAACTTCGGATATCTTCCTGCCAGGATAAAGCTATCCCAGGATATAATTCCTCCCACCTTGAATATCTGCCTCCCCCGCCCAACAAAAAATGAACAAACAGATACAGATTTGAACATTATTTACAGAATTTTTATCAACTTAAAATTGAAAAAAAGACACCAGCCATTTTCACCCACCTATAAATAATAGGTAGAAAAAATGGAAGGAAAAAAGAATTTTCATTCAATGCTATACCTTTAAATAACAACCAGAGAATTAGAAACAGATAATCTTAGAACCTTTCCAGAAATTATTTTACACTGTTTTGGACAAGTTGAGGTGGTGGGGAGATATTCAGGTCTAGATATCCTCCCCCTCACCCATTCAAAATACATAGCAACCATTTGGAAAAAAATAAATAGTTTTATTTACACCTTTACCCAATCAAAACAAGGTTCAAACAATGGCTGCAAGCGTCCTATGAATGTCTAGGGAGTTTGAGAAGTCTGGGGTTAGCTTCATTTTACATTGTATTTTGTGTCAAATCATTTTCTTATATTTTTCTCGAGAGTGTCACAACACTCTTGCTGCAACAAATTATAAGAGACTAATTTTTAAAAACAGATAATGTTTATTACAGTAAAACCTGTTGTGAGAGCCCACCCGTCTTGAGAGACCGATGTGACCTTGTACAGTTTGCAGGCTTGGCATTTTCAGGAGAGCGATTTATTCGCTCGCCTACTGCTCATCTTTAAAAAGTTAAGGAGCGCAAAAACTAGCTCTCCTGGCCTTAAAAAATAATTATTACCATAACTGCCAATTTCTAAAACCCACATCTTTTCAGATCTCTGCTATGTTAGAGATCTCTGTAAGGCAGCAACACTACCCATCCCACACCTCCGGGCCTTTCCAAGGCCCGGAGGTGTGGGAGGAGCAGAGTAGTCGTCTCACAGAGACTACCTTATTAGCAACACCAAATAAAATATACAAAGCCCACTAGACAGAATTCATTAACAGTAAAACTTCATTTTGCCACTTTTAGTTTTTGTATGCATGAGGAAATCCAATCGCTCTCCTAAGCCATGCGAGGGGAGCGATTTTTAGCCCTCCTGCATTTTTAAGAATGCCAGGCCTGACGATTTGGTTGTTTTACTCCATAATGAACCTGTCATGAGAGACCACCTGTGTTGAGAGACCGCTTTTCCATGGAAAAAAGGCTGGTCTCTCAAGATAGGTTCTTCTGTATATAAATGGGGAGTGTGTGATTCAATCCAGTTAGAAATTCAGGCTTTGATTACCTAAATGCAGTGCAATTAGAAATTTTGTTATGTGGGTGGAGTTACCTCATCCTGGGAGGGGTTGGCCCTCTAGTAGAAAATAGACAGCATCTTTCTGATGAATCAAGTGAATTAACTTCACTCTCTCATCATTCATGTTGAAGCGATAAGTGAATTTCATAGTCAACTAGTCACCAAGCATTAGTCGATTACTAGTCAATTAGTTGACACGTCTCCCTCCACTCCACCAGTATCTGGGGTTCTAATTCATAACAGAATGTCTTGCAAGTTGCAACCTGTTATTCACACTCCTGATGTCTCCCAGGTATAAGTCTATCATTGATCCTCATTTCCATCACCCCCGATCATGTGTGGTTATAAACATAGCACTTTTAGTGAGAAAAGCTCTCGCAAAAGACTTAGATGCAAATGGTAATTACAGGCAGGAGGCGCTATAGTCTCTGTAAGACTCCTTACCACCTCAGGCCTACCTGGGCTCGGTCCGAGCCCAGGTAGGCCTGAGGTGGAAAGGAGTCTTACAGAGACTATTCATGATCAGATCTTGATCAATCAGCCCATGATCGCAGAATGACAAGCCAGAAACATCAAAACAATGATGATTCTCTTCGAAGTGATATTTATTTATTTATTGGTGTTTAGGTCACATACTTCTGCACAATGGCTAATAATGATCACAACATGATGATAAAGTCAAGGTCAGTCAATCATTTGTACCCCATGTTGCCTATTTTAGAGGACTCGCACCCCAAGCATTAGTGACCAGTATTTTACCAGTGAAACAGAGCTTGTTTACCACAGTAAACAAGCACTGCTTCACTTCCCAGTTGGCTGAATTCTGCTTCTTACCGTATTTACTCTATGTATTGGGACAGCTAAAAATAATTATTTTCACAGGTGTCCCACTTCTTAGAAAATGGGGAAAGAACACAGCTTGGTCTTGATTTGATGCTGAATAAAGTTGTGTCTGATTCGTTTTCCATCACCATATACGAAAATCGGCGTCCAATTTCTTGTATATTTTCATTTTTTGCTTCCAAAACATAGCTTATGATACCTCATTGGAACGCGCGCATTGCGCGCATTCCAATGAGGTATCATAAGCTATGTTTTGGAAGCAAAAAATGAAAATTTTTAGTTACTCAAGAATTTTTTTTATGAGTGTCGTCTGCTACTAGAGACGGGTCAACTGGAAACAAATCTCCTGAATGTCCCAAACTTTGGAGCATAAAAAAAATATAGTTTTCTGGAAAAAATGTGTGTCCCAAATCATAGAGTGTCCCAATACATAGAGTAAATATGGTATGCTAAGTTAAGAGAAACTGAAAGTTCTTCACCCCATGGATGGCTATTTTAGCAGTAATCCACTCAACACACACTGAATATCCTTATGAAATTGTACATAAAAATGCATTTCCAACTTGACCAATACCTTGTGGAAAGGTTAAAAAAAAAGAAAGTATAAAAAACATAGTGGCAACCAGAAAAATGTAGAGGACAGCTGTTATAATTGATGAAAACATTACAATAACATTGTTTCACAAAAATACAGGGTAAATATCATTCTGATTATTTTCCATTTAGATAAGATCAGAAAATGAAAAACAATACTTGATGTTTTCCCTTCTTTGATTTTCACATGTGTTGTGTTCTTCCTCATGTGTTTCTGTTGTTAAATCCTTAAGAAATAGCATTATAGAGTCTAAACATTCATTCACAGTGCATCAGGGTGATTTAGAACTCAACCACCTTGTTTGTTTGGGTTTACTGACATGTTCAACAGCCAGGTAATATCATCGATAGAGCAGTTTTACAGGTGGAGAAAGCCCAAGTACCTGGGTAGAAACACCGGTGAGTAGCTTCAGACTCCCTAATTTACTATGCCCCCGATCTCCTCTGGAGGTTTCAGAAGGCATGTAGTCGAGGTCTCCATCCATACATTTTGCATTGTAACTTAAGTACCTGTAGGCAGATTTTGATGTCATTTGGTATGGTTAGAGACCAGCATGGTGGAAAGGATATCCACATATTGCAGATTTTGTCCATGCATTCTTACCCGAGTTATGACCCTTGTTAGACTTAGAAAATGTCTATATGAACATATTGCATTATAACTCCAGTACCAGTTGTTGGATTTTGATGTCCTTTGGTATGGTGAGAGACCAGCATGGGAGAAATGAAATCCACATATTGTGTGTCCATGTATTCTTATCCGAGTTATGACCTTTGTTAATCTGGCACAAGCAGGATCAGCACTGTCTAAAGGCAAGTGTCCCATCACTGTGTTGTATGACTTAATACAATGTGCTACTATCAGTACTGTGGTTCGTCTTTACCCTCTGCACACTGACTTCAAAATATCAACCAGTATATTTTTCCCATAATGCAACTTGGACTTTAATGACTACAGTCTTGTTTGACAGTGCTCAATTCCTCCACTTTTATTTTGCTGCCCATACAGTTACACGCAGGCAGCGTGTAACTGTATAGGCTTGACTAGTTCTGAAGTGATGTGATCTTGATTTTCTTCACCTCTCCATCTAATACACCCCTCACTAGTTTATTCAATCAATTTCAAATAAATTTTGTGCTTGAGCCCTCGGTTTTCCTTATCATCCTAAATTCTCCAATTCTACTCCTTCTGATTATTGTCCTTAATCTTATTTAATTTTTTACATGCTTATTCTTATTCTTCTTTGGTTATCCTAGTGTCAGTGCTTTCAGATCCCTTGAGTTTCCAGGCCTGGCATTCTTAAAAATGCAGGAGAGCTAAAAATCGCTCCCCTCGTAAGGCCTCGTAAAGTGGCAAAATGAAATTTTACTAATATTGAGTAACAATGAATTCTGCCTAGTGGGCTTTGTACATTTTATTTGGTGCTGCTAACAAGGTAGTCTCTGTGAGATGGCTACACTGCCCTTCCCGCACATCCAGGCCTCCACAAGGCCCGGAGGTCTGGGAGGGACAGTGTGGCCGTCTTACAGAGAACACTAACATAGCAGAGATCTGAAAAGATGTGGGTTTTAGAAATAGATTGTTATGCATTCATTTTTTTCTGAGGTCAGAAGGGCTAGTTTTCGACCTCCTTAATTTTTTAAGGCGAGCAGTAGGCGAGTGAATAAATTGCTCTCCCAAAAATGCCAGGCCTGAGTTTTCAACTTCCGTATACAGCACATATTGTTTTCTGTTTCTTTTTAGGCTTTATTTGCCTTTCACCCTATAACCAAGTTCTCTCATTGGCATTCAAACTCATTTTACATTTTTCCTTCTATGCTTCTACTGTGCTGGTTATTATGGCCTATGCAATTACTTAAAATTTGTCCTCCCTGCATATATTCTCAAGATTTGATTTCAACAAAACCATATCATGTGACCCTTCAATGGAACAAGCTCAATGAGCCCCTTCCAGTGAGGGGGTCACATGACATGTTTTTGTTGACATTTCTTTTTAAATATTTTTTCAACTGCTGAATTTGCATTTTATGAGGGCAGATGCAGTGGATTCATTGGGTAAAAGGTTAACTCTCTGCACACTGATGTTGAAATAACCAAATTTTCAGTGGCAAATTTTTTGACTAGGGAATTTAATCAATACAGTCTTGTTTGACAAAGCTCAATTTTTTTCAAGAACATGAAATCCAGGAGCAAGATAATCTGAAAAAAACAAAACAACTTTAACCTTCAATTATAGTATTTCTTTGGAGATTGGGCCAGAGTACTGATTTCTGTCAGAGATCTGTGATCAGCGATGGTTTTAATTCCACCTTAACTGGTAGAGTGCTGGAAGCCCATATTTGGGCTTTATTCTAAAGTGCAGGTACTGCAACTTAAAGGCTTCAAATTCAGAAGCTGAGCTTCATTTTGCTTTGAAATGATATTATTTAGTCTGTTAGGATTTGCCATAAATTGTACCAACGCAAAGACAAGTGAACAAATTTTGATGGCCAAAAATAATTTGGCACTCTACCGGTTAATATACATGCCTAATCCTTCCCCTTAAGTTTGCACTGCAAGTTGCACTATTCCCATCCATACATACCCATTCACTTAATCTGCCCACTCATCCTGTCATAACCATGTCACACTTTGGCATATAACGACTCAAGAAGCAGTTACAGTTTAGTACACTTAATTGAATATCTCTTAATTGCATAACCCGTTAAATGAATATAACTAGAAAACACAAAACCATTTATCATAATGCCTTCAGTAAAAATATGGCCTGTTAATTGCATACAGGTCACAGAGCAAACTCCTGTTAACTGAATAAAATATTTGTAATAGCAGTTAAAAAAACAGTTTTAAAAACTGTGAAAAAAAACCCAACGTATCATTGATCCCACACTGGACTGAGCTCCTCAAGCTTGTTCCAATGCAAAAATTAGAATAACATATTTTAATATCATGTTCGTTAGGTAAAGGTTTAACACCTTCACACTGAGGTCAAAATATAGACATTTCAACTTGCAAATGTTTCCCGTTTTTCAAATAGGAATTTAACCAATTCATTCAAGCTCTGTCAAACAAGACTGAATTGGTTATATAGTGGAACCCTGTTTATTGAATAGCCTCTTTGCCAGAGAAAACTATTCAATAACCAGGAGTATACAATTAACAGGATTGTGTCATTTTCCTATCTTCTAATAAATTGAGTATTTATTCTATTATATCATGTTTGACAGAGCTCATTGCACTCTGTCAAACAAGATATAAAGATTAAATGCCAAAATTGGGTGTACCGAGGTCAAAAATGTCTATTAACGTAGGAAGTTTACTTGTCGTCAGCATAATTATTAGGTAGGTTGCCAGCCTTTTTATTCAATAAACAGGAGTTTACTCTGTAAACTATATGCAATTAGCAGGTCAAATTTGTATTGAAGGTATGGTAAATAGTTTGGCATTTGGAATTTATATTCAATTAATAGGGAAATCCAATTAAGAGATATCCAATTTTGTAGTGTAGCGGTCAAGGTATAAAGGCCATTTACCAACCAGCCTGGTTGGTCCGGATCTTTTAGTCTCATGGTAAATCGGTCGCTTTGTGTGCTAGAGGTTGACGGCTCGAACCCCAGCTCCTGCACTTATCCCTTTTCCTGTTACATTTGGGGGCTTGTCAGATCCTCAGCAGTTTGTGGCATTGTGAACGCTGTGGTGAAGCATGATGGATGTTTCGACTGCTCTGAGGCAGAATCTGGGTGAGATTCACGGTGTGAATCTCAAAAGAAGGGGAGTGTAGTGTAGCGGTACCCGTGAATCTCAAAAGAAGGGGAGAGTAGTGTAGCGGTCGAGGCATAAAGGCCATTTACCAACCAGCCTGGTTGGGCCAGACCTCTTAGTCTCATAGTAAATCGGGTGCTTTGTGTGCTAGAGGTCGACAGTTCGAAGCCTGGCTCCCACAATTATCTTTCCTCCTGTTACAGTGGGCTTCACTGTATATCTAGTTGCATTATGGGGAAAAAAATGAAAAAAATTGAAAATTCTGTATTTTGACATCAGAGTGCAGAGGGTTAGAGAGCAGTTATCAGTTTGCAAGCTTAAAATTCTGTTAGATAAAGAGTTAACAAATATTACTATTTTCTATGCAGAAAACAAGCCTTACCTGATCTGTTTGATAATTAGTACAACAAAGCTTTTGATGAGGAAATGAAAATATCCATTTCAGAAGTTTCCAATAAATGCTGTGTTGTTTCTGTACTAAATATATGCAACTGGTGTTTAATTTGCCCCTCAAAAGGATTGAGTTCAACATTGATCATGTAAACATCTGCTGTGGATTTTGTTAAACAATTGAAAACTAATGTCATAAAGATATATCCCTGTAAAATACTTAAAACAGCTGTGTTTGATATACTATTAATGATGTAAAGGGTTTCTGCATTTTATTGCAGTATATCTGTGGATGAGAGTGGTTTATTACAGTGGAACCCTATTCACTGAATAGAAACTTAGCCAGTAGAGACGAGAAGTATTGCATTACAAAGTCATACATTCCCCCTCCACTCTGATGGTCCATGGCATTACAAAAGTGTAAAGAAGAATTAAAAACTAAAAATGTTTTTAAACACTGTGGGACCTGTGGGTTTAACTGGTAGAGTGCTGGAAGCCCATATTTGGGCTTTATTCTGAAGTGCCGGTACCACAGCTTCAAGGCTCACACTCAGTGGATGTGCTTTGTATTATCTTTGAAGTGATATTATTTAGTCTGTGAGGATTTGCTTTGTTACAATTTATGGGAGAGTGCCTACAGGCACTCTCCCATAAATTGAAACAAGGCAAAGACCTGTGTTGAAGTTGTGATAGCCCAAAATACTTTAGCACTCTACCAGTTAAAGGCGAAAGGAAAAGACGGTATTGTTGTATTGGACTACACTGTCCTGCAAATGTCCTGCAAAATTTATTAAAATATAACTATGTTTAACTGTACAGTGTAGCCATAAAAAGTGAACAAAGAATATAATAACTAAATAATAATCGAAGAAGAGAGAAATAACAAAATAAAATAAAATAATCTATATAATAATCTGACATAGAATAATGAACCCATCCCCTTTTACATGGAATCCCTGGGGATAGAATGAGGCTGTTAATCATATGATAATCGAACATCGATAGGTGGTTGAAGGGGAGGAGGTGGGTAAACTTTTTGCTGGCTGGAATAATCTGGAAACAGAGAACTATTTACGACTGAGAAGCAAGCTTTAACTGTTTGGTCCTTCTACTCTGCTGTTCTGACCAATGGAATAGCCGCCGGTCACAAAAACAAAGGGACACCTACCATACCACGAGTGTCAATTTCCCACAAAGGATTAATCCGCAAGCGTTCTCTGCAACTACAGTTGTGTGTGAAATAATTGTGTGACAAATTAATTATTGAGTGTTGTTGAATTGGAGGCATGTTTCCGGCAGCTTGGACGTAATTAGCAATAAACCCACATTGCCTAAATGTGCCCAGCTGAGGCGCTGACCAGGTATTTAGGCACTGTGGGTTTAAATGCAAAAGGAAAAGATGATATTGTTGTATTGGATTACACTATCCTGCAAAATTTATTAAAATATAACTATGTTTAATTCTGACTCTGAGGCGCTGACCAGGTATTGATAAATCTGATAATCAGGCCCCAAAAAGTAGATCTTCTGTTTCTCAGGCCATTTTTTGGAAAATTGCAAGTGGACAAGTGGTTTTTTATTTTATTTTTTATTTTTGTAATTATTGCTTTGCTATCAAAAGTTCATGTTCTTGGTTTGTTTCATGTTTTTAGGCCTCATAATCTACAGAATAACATGGGTGGTGGTTTATTTCGTACCTTCCTAAAGCATTGCAAAGCCCTGTTGCACTCAAGGGACAAATTTACTAATTTTATTAACTTAGGTAAAATATCCGACATAAACTATTTAATTTTTATTTTTTTAAGTTTGCATTGGTTATAAAATGAGAGCATGCGGCAGCCAAAATGACCATGTGGGAAGACCTGTGAAACAGATTTTTAACTTTTTTTAGGCCTAAAACTAATAAGCAAAGGGCGATAACTCTCTCTATTTCCTACAAATCGTCGTTGTTTTTTTAACTTGTCCAAGACGTTGTTAATAGAAAGCAGCATAACAAAATTTATTGAAGTCTCTTAATTACTTTTCAAGTCAACACATGAACATTAAAAATTTCAGTAAACAGGAATAATCAAAGGGCAATATCTATTCCATTTTTTTACAAATCATCATGGGTTGGGGCATGTACAAGACAATGTGACTATAAAACAACATAACAACATTTATTGAAATTTGATAATTACTTTTCAAATTATCACAGAAATATTGAAGATTAAAGTAAAACTGAAAATTGAAGGGCAATAACTCTCTAACAAGTCAGAAAATAAGCAGACTGTCATCTGCAAAATGAGGTCCCCAGAGGGTGAATTTAGTTACCCTCTGTGAACCTCAATCTGAATCACGGTCTCAAAAGTAAACAGAAAGAGGTACCCAGAGGACATGTTGACCCATCGTATGGGATAGCATCTTGATATCAAATTCACCCTCTGGGGACCTCATTGTGCAAATGTCAGATGGCTTATTTTCAGGCTTGCTCCTTAAATTTGTGAGAAATCACTATGTTTTTCAAACTTGTGCAAAACAAAATCAATGTGAAGGAACATATTGCAATTTGTTGAAATCTACTGACTACTCTTAAAGATATTCCATAAACAAGAAAATTTCAAGCAAAATTCATCAAAAGGTAATAGCTCTCTTTAATTTCCATTGAATAGTGGTGGTTGTACAACTTGTCCTTGATATTGTCAATATGAGCAGCATACACAATCAGGCCTGAAAATAAGCAGTCTGACATTTGCAGAATGAGGTCCCCAGAGGGTGAATTTGATGATGCTATCGCCTACAGCGGGCCAATTTTTCTTACGGGTACCTCTTTCTGTTTAGTTTTGAGACCCTGATTCAGACGGAGGTTCACAGAGGGTAAATTTAGTGATGCTACCCTGCTGAGCAGGGTAGCATCACTAAATTCACCCTCTGGGGACCTCATTCTGCAGATGACAGTCTGCTTATTTTCTGATTTGTACACAATTTATAGGGCCCTGCGAAGCTTCAAAATTTGAGTCGACTTGGAAATTATCTGCTTATTTTCTGAAATGTACGCAATTTATAGGGCCCTGCGAAGCTTCAAAATTTGAGTCGACTTGGAAATTGTCCCATGATTCAATTCGGTTTCAATTGCCCTGATTCGAAAATTTTTGAATCGCAGAGATGTTCTCAAAATCCAACAAAACCTTACAAAGTGTCTCCTCTTGAACTCTTCTTCTATCATCAGGTCTCCTGCACACAAGGGGAGGGGAGGGGGGGGGGGTCCTGTACAGGGGACTTGATGACAGAAGAAGAGTTCAAGTAGGTTCCACTTCCGAAATTACCTCGATTCCATTCTGGAATATTCTGCTTTGTTTGCTTGAATTACACTAGGTGTCATTGCACACAATACTTGAGCGGACACTGACAATATTACGGTTGTAAGAAGGTGCAATATTCACAACTTGAAAAGTGGTTAGATAAGAGATTTGATTTGATTCGAAATCTAATGCCTGATTCAATTTAAGATTCGATTCAACCTAAAATTTGAGTTTCGCAGGGCCCTAACAATTTATTGAAATCTGACAACTATTGTACAAGTTATCACATGAACAAGTGCCCAGGACTGATGGGAAGATGGAAGAACTCATCGACGTCCCAATAGAACAAATTCATCTTGTACCAGGGGCAGCTGGTACAAATCTGTATTGGGATGGGGTTTGAGCTGATGTGTGGGTGATGTCCATATTCATTTGAGTGCTCACTGACATCATTGACTAAGCAACAAGGACTACACAAGAAAATAGTTTATTTTGTACTCAATTTTTTCTTGCTGTTTGTAGGCTATATATAATGAGAATAATTTATTATTAGGTCAAACAAGTGTTTGACCACCGAGGTGGTATTAATCCCCTACGGCGCTTTTGTGACATAAGGTGTCTTTGTCACAGAAGACACTAGAGTATATAAGCATCTTGGATTTTGAAACAAAAAATATTGAGCGTGCATAATCCTCTCACAACCCTTCATCAATGTACCATATATGAAAGGCGTAGCTTGAACCATGTTGGAGGGAGGGGTGGTAACATAAAATAGAGAAAAAAGCTTAAAAAACACAACAAAAATGGCCGCCATTCTGCCATCTTGGATTTTGAAAAATAAATATTGACTGTGCATCATCCCCTCAGAACCATTTATCCATGTACCAAATATGAAAGATGTAGCTTGAAGCATATTAGAGGGAGAGGTGGTAACATAAAAACAGACAGACAGACAGACAGATGGACAGACAGACAGATGTTAGATTTTGAAAAAAAAATATTGACCGTGCATAATCCCCTCACAACCCCTTTATCCATGTACCATAGATGAAAAGTGCAGCTTGAACCATGTTGGAGGGAGCAGTGGTAACATAAAATAGAGAAAAAAGCTTAAAAAACACAACAGAAATGGTTGCCATGGCGCCATCTTGAATTTTGGAAAAAAAATATTGAACGTGCAACATCCCATTACAATCCTCTATCCACGTGCCATATATAAAAAGAGTAGTTTGAACCATGTTGGAGTGAGGGGTTGTAACATAAAATAGAGAAAAAAGCTTAAGAAACGCAACAAAAATGGCCGCCATGCCGCCATCTTGGATTTTGAAGAAAAAATATTGAACGTGCATCATCCCCTCCCAACCCTCTATCCATGTGCCAAATATGCAAAGTGTAGCTTGAACCATGTTGGTGGGAGGGGTGGTAACATGAAAATAGAGAAAAAAAGCTTAAAAAACACAACAAAAATGGCCGCCATTCCGCCATCTTGGATTTTGAAAAAAAAATTTTGTGCGTGCATCATCCCCTCAGAACCATTTATCCATGTACCAAATATGAAAGGTGTAGCTTGAACCAATTTGGTGGGAGGGGTGGTAACATGAAAATAGAGAAAAAAAAAGCTTAAAAAACACAACAAAAATGGCCACCATTCCGCCATCTTGGATTTTGAAAAAAAGATTTTGAGCGTGCCTCATCCCCTCAGAACCATTTATCCATGTACCAAATGTGAAAGGTGTAGCTTAAAGCATGTTGGAAGGAAAGGTGGTAACATAAAAAACAGACAGACAGACAGACGGGCAGACAGACAGATGGATGGACGGATGGATGGACAGACGGACGGACGGACAGGCAGATGGAGTGTAATCCTATAATCCCCTTACGGTTCCCGTAGGGGACTAAAAACCTCCTGTTTCTCAGTCCCTCCATTTTAGCTGCTGCATGCTCTCTTTTTATTACCTCTCAGAGGCTCATATGCATGATTTGTCTTGTGTATGAGCCTCTGAGAGAAAAGAAATGATGCTTAGAAAAATAAACATAAAATAAAAAAATGCCAACCATCATGTATTTTAATCCTTGGCCAATGAACACGATATTAAAATTTATTTCAATTCTTTGTTTTCCAAATTGTTCACAAAATTTCAATACAATCATATCATGTGACCCCTCAATGGAACAACGTTGGCAAGCTTGTTTTAATGAAGGGGTCACATGAAAATTTATTATGGTCCTGTTGAATTTTTTTCCCCCAAACATTCATTTTGTAAATTACACAGACGGACACGGCTGATTTGAAAGGTAAAGGGTCAGGCGACTTGAAGTCGTCTTGGATAAGCCACATTCATCCCACATTCACTAAAAAGCTACTCTGAAGTCACCTTGTGAAAATTTGGACTACTTTGAAATTAGGGGGTTTTGCACAACACTTTGACAAAAAAAACACCTTATAGATGTTTTACTGGAAGTATTAGATGATACTGACAATAACTACAAATAAAATCAAGATAAAAACAAGTCGAAACATTGAGTAATTCAAACTCAACATGTTATTGCTTACAGAAAAATAGGTGACAAACTGAGCAGGTAAAAAACAATGTAATCTTCTGTTTGGACTTACATACAAAACAACTACTTTTCCATACTGAGTTTAACCCTTTACCCAACGCAGACGATATCAAAATTTATTATTTTAAATATCATTTTTTTAAATTTTTCAAAAAATTTCAACAAAACCATATCATGTGACCCATCATTGGAACGAGCTCAATGAGCTCGTTCCAATAAGGGGTCACATGATATGGTTTTGTTGAAATATTTTGAAAAATTTAATTTTTTCAACTGCTCAATTTGCATATTATGCGGGCGGATGCGGTCGATTCATTGGGTTAAGGGTTAAAGAGGTCATTTTACTATAAAGTAACACTTTCGGTTGAAAACTCCACTTTAATGCTCATGTCACATTTGAAAATAAGCAGTCAAAAAAAAAACAAGAAGAATGTTACTAAGGTAACACACTATTATATGCGACACAGCTTCTAACTGTCCTTAACATTTGTAAAAAGTTTAACAATTGTACTATGATTCGTTTCTGAGTTATGGCGGAGACACGAATATTGACCGATTTTTAGTGTGACCTTGAAATGTGACCTTGACCTTGAAGGTACGAACCCGGCTATGGTGTGTGACACATCCTCCCATGGTCCTTTATAATTGTGTGAAGTTTGATGACTGTGGCCCTAACAGTTTTCGAGTTATTGGCGCGGACATACACACACATGGACACAAACACACACACATGGATGGACAGACACACGCACACTTCAATCACTATATGCCACCCGAGTTAAGTCGGGGGGGGGGGGGGGGGGGGGCATAAAAACCCACCTGTATTGTTGACATTATATGGGTACACTCTATCTGTGTCCAAGTGAAGTCACCCAACAAAACAGTGAATGGGTTAAGGTTCCGCTCCACAGTTTTCCAGGCATTTCCAAATATGACATGCCATACACTCTCTTCAAATGCAAATATTCTGTAGCTTAGTTATCTAACTCATAACATGTATTACATTTCCCAAATTCACAAAAAACATATAACACTATCTGACTAAGTAGAAATAAACAATCTGAATGTGGGAGGAATATCTTATTGTCAAAGGCCAGACTTCAACCTGAAAAATTGCATGAAAAAATGCTGAAACCAGTAATTTTCAGCCACCTAGCAGCCTCAAAAGCAGAATTTTCTCACCAACCCCACCTACCCACCCCTGGAACAGAGCATCCCCTGTTTCTAAAGTGCAAAAAAAAATTTCTATGTTTCCGTCTCATTTTTTAGTTACCTGCCTGGTAACAAACCCGTGTAAAAATTACATTTTAAAAAATAGCCAATCTTTCGAAGCCACTGTTTCCCATAATTCATCTGGTAATTTACCCCTATGTATCAGAATCCAACTTTGGGACCAAAACTTCAAATTCTCTTGTCCAACAAAAAGCCTAATGTAATCATATATCTGATACTAAAAATATATCTCAATTTTACATGGCCTTAGTTTCAACATATGCCGTATGTTTAGAATTTCACCCCTGTGCAATAGTGCGGAACTGTGGAGCGGAACCTTAAAGAGAAAACAAGAGTTTTCACTCCGGCAAAAGAATCTGGAGTTTATCCAGAGTTGAATGAACAAAAACCACAAGTCTCTATTTTCAACCAGTAAAAAGATACAGCATGGCCTTTCTGACTGCCAAATAGCTTTTTCAGCCAGTTTTCGCCTGATTTTCACAACCACACCACACCACACCACCTCAACCCTCACATTTCTCTGAGCCACTTCAGAGAGCATTTTTTGTTATTACCACCAGCCACATTGACTAACCAGGTCCTGCCAATAGCACTGTTAAATACAATCAAAATGTAAAACAATAAGCAGTGATAATCATAGCTTTTTTTGGGGGGTGGTGTTGCTCTCTAGATCTGAAAGCGTTTAACAGCTTGACGGACGGATGACACACAGACATGACACCAATGACCAAACTGAAAAAGTAGACACCATGACTGCAAACCTCAGGTCAACAATAACAACCAGGCTGTCCATAACTGCATATATTTGCCATGAATACAAGGCTCGGTGTTTAGGAAAGGCAGTTCTCTACCTTAATGTTTTCGAAATCTTGACGAAAATTCAAAACAAGTGCGAAATTAGGCTACATCAATATATTTCTCCAAATTTCCACTTATTTCCATCCAGTTGTGCTGAGATATCACTTGATGAATGTTAACTACTACTAACAATTGCACACAAACCTGAAATAATGAAAAATGTTTTGAAAAATGGTGTATTTATAACTCAAACACAAATAAGGAACTTCCTGGTTCAAGAATTGACATCGACGGCAGAATGCTCTTTAAGGTTCCGCTCCACAGTTTTCCAGGCATTTCCAAATATGACATGCCATACACTCTCTTCAAATTCAAATATTCTGTAGCTTAGTTATCTAACTCATAACATGTATTACATTTCCCAAATCCACAAAAAACATATAACACTATCTAAGTAGAAATAAACAAGCTGAATGTGGGTGGAATAATTTATTTTCAAAGGCCAGACTTCAACCTGAAAAATTGCATGAAAAAATGCCGAAACCAGTAATTTTCAGCCACCTAGCAGCCTCAAAAGCAGAATTTTCTCACCAACCCCACCTACCCACCCCTGGAACAGAGCATTCCCTGTTTCTAAAGTGCAAAAAAAAATTTCTATGTTTCCGTCTCATTTTTTAGTTACCTGCCTGGTAACAAAACCGTGTAAAAATTACATTTTAAAAAATAGCAAATTTTTTTGAAGCCACCATTTCCCATAATTCATCTGGTAATTTACCCCTATGTATCAGAATCCAACTTTGGGACCAAAACTTCAAATTCTCTTGTCCAACAAAAAACCTAATGTAATCATATATCTGATACTAAAAATATATCTCAATTTTACATGGCCTTAGTTTCAACATATGCCCTATGTTTAGAATTTCACCCCTGTGCAATGTGCGAAACTGTGGAGCAGAACCTAAAAGAAGCTAAATAAACAGGCCTGCTGTTTTCGAAATCTGGCGTAACCCATTTATTGTTCACCTGGTTTGAGGTTTGGTAACCTATCCATCGTTCCCCTGTACTTGATTCAGATAACCCATTAGGCAACCTAAATATATATGTATCGCAACTATGCTGATATATGAACTGTTGTATCATAGCCAATATCTCGATCCTATGGGCAATATCTCGATGAATAAAGATGAACGCACAGGAACAATAATGAGGCTGTGCTGCAGCAATGCAGATACAAATTAGATGCAGTTATAGCCTAAACTTGGAATAGGCTAGCATGCTGTAGAAGTGTATGGCTGGCATCCATAATCACTATTTGTAGCATAGGCATGAATTACTGCCACTTCCTGATCTTGTACCTACGTTACATCTGAAGATAATCAACAGTTTAAAATGATATTGAGCATCAACCAATCATTAGCACAGATGTTTGCATCTGCCTTATGTATACCTGCTCTGTTGGCCAGTAATTGGCCAACAGAGCAGCTATACTTCAGGCTGATGCAAACACCTATGCAGGTAATGGTTGTTTGATGCTCAACATCACTCACCATTCATTCATACTAGATCATTCAACTTGGTGAACGTTTTGCTTGTTTGGCACGACCTGTTTTTTGTTGTGTTTTTCATTTTAGGTAACCTCCACGCGACCTAAACGGACGTTTGCCTCAAATCGACAGGCCTGAATAAACCAAAAGCTCATCCATGCCTCACTTCTTCCTGCTGTCATCTGACTTTTCCCTAAAATCTGTAGAGGGGGAAGTGATTTCTCCCCTCAATTTACCCCACAGGCTGATCACTGTAAAGGATTAAAAAAAACAGTGCGTACTGCCAAACAATGGCAAGAGAAGAAATAAACCATGAAACTGTGAAAGTCTTTCCAATAAACAATCTTCATTCCAAATTTCATTGAGATCCGATAACCCAAGCCAGAGATACGAGGCGAAAAGACAAAAAATTTGCTATTTTAACGAGGCAAACAGTGAAATTATTGTCTTTGTTTTGCAGAAAAAATTGCTCCACCCTCCCCGGTAATTGTGAAGGCCAGAAACACCTGTTACTGAAGTCTAGTGATGACTGGACCATCCACATAAGAGATATAGGACAAAGACATAATGCCACATGTGGGGAGATGACTTAGTTTAAACAATATTTATTTGTTCAACACTTTCAAGAGATACAAAGTACAACTTGTTGATGGTGGATCTGCCAGAAAGCTAGAGAGCTTATACAAGGTCGTTTCCACATATGACATTTACAAGGTGGTGACTTGCATGTATATTCTTTGTTTTACTGCAGGGAAACGACTCATTTGAAAGCCTTTCCCATAAACAATCTACATTCCAAATTTCATTGAAATCTTATAACCAAACCTGAAATATGAGATGATCAGAAAAAAACTGGCAATTTACGAGGCAAACAGCAAATTTTCAAAGTTAAAAGGGGGGATAAGTCTAAAAAGTGAAAAGTAATTAGAGACTAATTTGAAAGTCTTTCCCATAAACAATCTTCATTCCAATTTCATTGAGATCCGAAAACCAAACCTGAGATATAAGGCGAACAGACAAAAAATAAGCTATTTTGTATGTTCGAAGGGCCATACCTCACAGAAAAAATATTCCAAAAGCAAAACAGCTGATGAGCCTTAAAGATCTCATGATTGTGAACATCTGTATAAAATTTCATTGAAATCTGAGCAGTAATGTTCAAGTTATAATGCGAACAGACATCGGAATGCAGATGGACAGACGTACAAATGCATGCACAGACGCATGGATGCATGGACACACAAACAGGTGCAATCCAGTATACCCCACTTTTTGAAAAAAGTGGGGATATAAAAAATAATAACCTCAGAAATGGAAGATCTACTTTGTGTGGCCTTACCATTATTAATGCAGACCTGGAAATAAGCTTTGATTGACCTATGCGAATGAACTACAGGTTACGACAAAGTGAAACAAAACTTTATTAAATTACTGATCTCACATCGCATGTAATGTTGGTCAACTTGTTTTATAATCTTACCCTTGTTACACAGAGGGTAGCACCATGACCTTTGGTCTTAGCCCTGTGTTCTTAGTGCAGGGATGATAGTGGAAATGTCTGTGAATAATCTGAAATATTCTGAAACACCAATAATTTAACCCTTTGCCTAACACGAAAAGCAGACGACACTTGCAAAAAAAAGTCTTGAATAACTAATTTTTTATCTCAAAAACATAGTTTATGACCCCTCTTTGGAACGAGCTCTTCGAGCCTGTTCCAAAGAGGGGTCATAACCTATGATTTTGAGACAAAATCTTTTAAAAATAATGAAAATTAATTGGCGATTTTTGTGAATATCGCTGGCCGGTTTTGGCCGTTACGTTGGGTAAAGGGTTAAACAGAATAGTTGTGAAAATGATATTTCTTGAGAAAATAAGAGGACACATAGTTAAGGTATAACTTGGCAGACTTTTATTTCTATAAATCTTCATGAAAATGGTCTTTTAACCCTTTACCCAACGTAACGGCCAAAACCGGCCAGCCCTATTCTAAAAAAATGTCAATTAATTTTCAGTATTTTTTCATTTTTTTGTCTCAAAAACATAGGTTATGACCCCTCTTTGAAACGGCCTCGTCGAGCTTGTTCCAATGAGGGGTTATAACCTATGTTTTTGAGACAAAAAATGAAAATAAACAGCTGCGCCATGAGCGCATGATAAGCCCGTTATTAATTACAAGAGGGAACCACACAATATGAGTATACATGTGTACTTGTCAGGTTACATATACTTGCCTCCAAAAAATCATGAAAATTGTTCAAAGTCCAACATGTGGAAAATTGCCTCTATTTTGATGAATAAAGTCCCATAACTCTGGAATGACAAATCGGACAGTGACACAAATCGAAAAGGGAGATTCCTTCTATCAACATATACTTGCAACCAAAAAATCCTGAAAATTGCTCTAAGCATTTTCAAGTTATTGTTCGACATGTGAAAAATAAAGTCCCATAACTCTGGAATGACTAATCAAACGGCGACACCAACCAAAAGGCAGCTTCCTTCCATCAACATAAACCACCTACCAAAAAATCGTGAAAATCTCTTGAAGAGTTCTCGAGTTATCATACGACGTGTAAAAAATCAACAATTTTCTAAGTAATAAAGTTCCATAACTCTGGAATGACTAATCGAACGACGACACTAAATGAAAGGGAGCTTCCCTCCATCGATATACACCACCTACCCAAAAAACACGAAAATCACTCAAAGCGTTCTTGAGTTATTGTACGACGTGTGACCGGACGGACAGACAGACACACAGCTGTATACCATAATACGACCCCTTTTTTCAAAACGGGCGTATAAAAATTAGGTATTCAAGAATTTTTTTGGCAAGTGTCGTCTGCTTTTCATGTTTGGTAAAGGGTTAAGACCATTTTCATGAAGATTTATAGAAATTAAAAGTTCAGCAATTTGATAATAAATTATCTCATCCATGTTAGTGAGAAGTTCTTCACTTTCATACAAATTCATCTACATTCTTGTAATGGTAGTGATCTATGTGAAACAAGATGAAATGGGTCAATACAAGTCAGAGAATTTATTTTAGAAACTGAAATTTAATATGGTCAAGATCTTCAGAACCACCAATCTTTGTGTTTGTATATCATACAGTGAGGCGACAGTTAATGTTCTCATGTGTCAATTATCTGGTTGCTGGTAAATGTCTGTTTAAATAAAGTTGACAGAAGAATTTATTGAATGGTAAACTAAAAGAAAAATAGACCTGTTATCTGTCTACTGGCTGCCTGTCCCACATGTCATCACCAGCAATTAAAGGCAGATCTACCATGAATGCCTACTATCCAGTCAGTTGAAAGCAGAATGTCTGATAAATTTTTCACTGAGAAAATCTACTGGGAAAGTACCAAATACTCTACTCTCCTGAAAGGAAGAAATAAAATATGAACTGATCCTATATAAATATTATCACCACGTAGGTTTTCCGAGATGGTGTATTGAAGTCGAGATTATAACAACAAATCGGACGAGTTGATAGATGACTCAGAGGAGAGGTTGTGACATTGGGGTTTGAAAGTTATATTCCATTAACAAGATTATTCTATTAAGCAGCATCTACTTTACTCAACAATTTAGATGCATATCCACCTGCGAAATTTACAAATTGAGCAGTAGACCTGTAGGTTAACTGAAACCGAACCGAGGTTTTTAGTTCTTTTAAAAAAACGAAACCGAAACCGTCGACATTCCGAAATCTAAGGTTTTTCGTTTTTTTTAAATACTCTCTTGCTGCAGAAATTCACAGAATGTAGCCATCCCAGAGTAGTGAGAGTACCAGACACTGCCAATGGCAGTGTCTGGGTACTCTCACTACTCTGGGAAGGCTACATTCTGTGAATTTCCGACACTTCAGTTTAGTTGTGTTTGCAGCTTTCCTCAAGTTGCGTGTAGGTGTCAGACTTCGAAAAATGGCCAAGCACAATAAAAGTTCTGTATATTTAGGTAATTATTATATTGGCCTTCCTGATTCTTCATGTATTATAGCTTATTTCGGGCATTCATTGAGTTTCACTCAATTTCACTACCATTCAGTTATGACTCCAGACATTAGAATGAGTTTTATTGAATTTTACTTGGCCTCATGAAAAAACCGAAAACCGAACTGAACCGAGGTTTTACTCCACCTGAAAAACCAAAACCGAAACCAAACAAGAAATTTAAAAACCTACAGCTCTATTGAGCAGTTAAAAAAAATTTATTTTTCAAAGTTTCAACAAAATCAGATCATGTGACCCATCATTGAAACGACTTGTCGAGCTTGTTCCAATGCAGGGGTCTCATACGTTTTTATTAAAATTTTGTGAAAAATTTTAAAAACAAATAATTAAAATAACAAATTTGATATCGTGTGCATTGGATAAAGGATTAACCCTTGACCTAAGAGTAAAAAACAGACATAAAAAAAATTTTGCCCAACACATAGCTTATGACCCCTCATTGAAATGTGTTCAATGAGCCCATTCCAATGAGGAATCAAAAGCGATGCTTTTGAGGCACAAAATGAAATTTTTACCTATTTAAGAAATTTTTGCTGGTGTCGTCTGCTACTTGTACAGTGGAGTCTTGTTAACTGAATAGCAACTTTGCCAATGAAAATTATTCAATTAACAGGAGTATTCAATTAACAGGGATTCTGTCACTTTCCTGTATTCTTGAGATAAACTTAGCATTTATTCTATTACATCTTGTTTGACAGAGCTCCATGGGCTCTGTCAAACAAGATATAATAGATTAAATGCCTGTACTGGATATATTTATTTATTTATTTATTGGTGTTTAAGGTCACATATTTATGCTCAATGGCTAATCATGACCGTGACAGTTTTATGGGTGGAGGAAGCCGGAGTACCCGGAGAGAACCACCGAACAATAGCGAGCAACTGTCAGCTTCCCAACATACTAAATCCACACAAGCAGGGTTAGCATTGGTTGAAGACAAGTGCACCATCGACGTGCAGTATGCCTTAGTACATAACGCCACCGTGTCCCCACCCGGGCATTGAAGAGGAAGTGTCTTGCCCAAGGACACAACGCGGTTGCCGCAGGTGGGATTCGAACCGAGGACTGTACTGGATGTACTGAACCCAAATAGGTCTATAAACAAAGGAAAACTGGGGAGAGTCAGGATAATTTCTGGACAGGTTACAAGATCTTTTATTCAATAACAGGAGTTTACTCTATAACCAATATTCAATTAACAGGTCAAATGTCCTTGGGCAAGACACTTCACCCCGATTGCCTACATGGGGGCACGATGACGCTGTGTACTGAGGCGTACTGTACGTCGATGGTGCGCATGTCTTCAACCAATCTAACCCTGCCTGTGCTGTGGTGCAGAGTTCAGAGTTACGATGTTGGAGAGCTGACAGCTGCTCGTCGTTGCTCGGTGGTTCTCTCCGGGTACTCCGGCTTCCTCCACCCGTAAAACTGTCACGGTCACGATTAGCCATTGTGCATAAGTATGTGACCTTAAACACCAATAAATAAATAACAGGTCAAATTTGTACTGGAGGTATGGTAAAGGGTTTCGTGTTGGAAAATTATTCAATTAACAGGGTTATTCAGTTAAGAGATATCCAATTCAGTGGACTCCACTTTATTAGGTAAAGAGTTTCAAGTGGTCTCACAGCACTATGAAAACTATTGGTGCAGAGGATAAATAATGTTTAGTGGAGAAATTGGAGAAAGAGTGCAATTAAACTGCTATAGACTGGCATAATTGGGTGGACACCTTCTGTCATCAGACTTCAACTTGTCAGTAAATCTGTTGAAATTTATAAACACAAAATTATTATAAATCCATGCATACAGCAGATAACACTATTTATTTAACAACATACATGGTCACAGTTTACTGGTGCTTTATCAATCAAAATGCAGGTAGGTAGTTTTTAATAATCATTTTTAAATTTTCAAATTCAATCCTGGACCATTTTTCTGATTTTTTAAATTACAGTAGTTACTAAAGTACATGAGAATTCAGAATGGCAAGAGATGAGTATGTGAACAAAATGTGCCGTGCAGTAGAACCATTTTTATTTTTGATTGCAAAGTAGTGACAGTCACACATCCTACAAACCAATAACCTGACATTGACATATACTAAACTTATAGGCAAAGATTTGTAACAGCATTATATGTAGATATGGTGCACATGTCTTCAACTGATGTTAACCCTACTTGTGCCTAGTAAGTATGTTTCAGAGTCTGACAGCTGTTCCCCACTGTTGGGTGGTTCTCTCCAGGTACACTGGCTTCCTCCTCCCATGAAACTGTCCAACACAAGGGAAGTCTGGTTGCAGAAAGTGTCATTGAACTCAAATAAATAAATAAATAAATAAATAAATAAATAAATAAATAAATAAATAAATAAATAAATAAAGATATGATGACCAATCCCAATCACCTTTTAAAGTAAATAAATTATGATTCCATAAAAAATGTGAAGAGATAAAAACTTCGGAACATAAAGCCAGTGATTGAAAGAAAGAAATATCAGTCTGCAGATTTTTAATAGTTTTAACTGGTACAGTGCTAAATTATTTGTTGAAGGTGATTTGAAACCTGAGTATTTTTTTCAAAAGATACAATGCTACCAGAAGGGCAGCCTCAATTCAGAAAGATTTTTTTCATAAATAATTGTTTTGTTACTTTTTTATTTATTTATTGGTGTTTAAGGTCACATATTTTTGCACAATGGCTAATCATGACCACAGCATGAGTATCAACTCAAGACCATGGGTGATCGGGCGTTAATAAGCCATGTTGCCCATTTTAGAGAGGGTTTGCACCTCCCAAGCATTGGTGACCGGGTCCTATTTTACCAGTAAAACAGAGCCTGTTTACTGCAGTGAACAGGCACTGCTTCACTTCCCGGGGTTCCCGTGGGGAGTTTTGTTACTATTTATTGGAGAGTGCCTCTTGGCACTCTCCAATGAATGGCAACAAAACTATTTTATGTGAACACTTTTTTCCTACCACTGCACAAATAACAAGGTTATGCTTCAGTGTAAGGCCACTATAGCGGCTTTCAGCACTTTTCAGTAGAGCCATGATAGTGGTTTCCAGCACTCAACCAGTTAAATCTGCAGTCATAGTGTCACTGGAGTGATTTCTAGATACTTGACTAGAAACAACTGTTAGAGCAGAAACAGTTTCGTTGATTCTATAGTGAGAAGTATTTTCAAAATTTTTCAAGATCTTTGAGAATTAAACTCTCTGCACTCTGATGTCAAAATTTCAATATTTAAAAAGCCAGTCTTTCCAATTTATTTATTGGTGTTTAAGGTCTCTTATTTCTGTGCAATGGCTAATCATATCTTAAACTACAACATGGAAGTAAAGTCAAGTCCAGCCAATCGTTTATACCCATATTGCCCATATTTGAGGATTTCCACCCCAGGCATTGGTGAACAGGTCCTATTTTACCAGTAAAACAGAGTTTGTTTACCACTGTGAACAAGCAGTGCCTCACTTTCCAGGGTTCACGGGGGGAAATTTTTCCCATAATGTGACTAGATATTAACAAAGGCACTCTTGTGTGTGATAGAGCTAAATAAGCTCTGTCCAACGAGATTGAACTGGTTAAGTTCTGAGTTGTATCATGGGAAATACTTGTAGATTAGAATCTGGATATTTCAACATCAGTGTGCCGGGGGGGGGGGGGGGGGGGGGGGGGGGAGGCTAATGACAGAATTGATACTGGTTATCGGTTGGGTATTAAGTTTCAGAAAATGGGTAAGTACATGCTCAAACGTCACTGGAAATGGGGCCTATATTCCACCCTCAACTCACTCCAAAAAACCTGAAAGTTATTCACCAGGATGTGAGCAGTCATATGGAAAAAAGAGGAAATTGTAGTGATCCAAAGGGTTGATGGATATTCACATGTAATATACTTCTGTAGCAGAGACTCTTAGAAGATAAATTGTATATGAATGTACAGGTCGTGTATGTGTATGGTACCACAAAAAATATGCCTTCATAATCATAATGGCATGACTCTTGGAACAGAATAAATTTAAGAAATTTCCCAACAGAAAAAATTAGTGTGAATTATTTTGAGATCACACAAAATCACTCATTCATTTAATTCTAATACTTCTAAGGTTATTCTCCTCTGACAGCATTATTCTGGGCACAGATTACAAATTTAGCTAAGTGCATCTTGTTCAAAGGGCCATGTGAGCTATTGCCATCACTTGGAGTTTGTCGTCCAGCGACCTGTCGTCCATAAACTTTTCACATTTTTATCTTCTTTTCTGCTGAACCGATGTGAAAAAAACTTGGCAGGAATGGTCTATGGGAGGTCCTCTACAAACGAGTCTCAAATTGTTCCCATTGGCTAAAAAACATGGCCGCCAGAGGCATTCTTTGATTCTGATAAATCGATTTTCAAAAATTTTCTCCTCTGAAACTTGATGGCCAAATATTTTGAAACTTCACATGATGATTGATGAATAGGACACCCTCGATCAAAGATTCCCGTGTAATGTTGATCAGGTTGCAAACATGGCTGCAATTACGGCTTAAAGTTACAATAGAAACCCTATAGGAAATCACATTTTCATCTTCTTCTCTGGAACTACTGAGCCGATGTGAACCAAACTTGGCAGGAATGGTCAATGGGATGTCCTCTACAAATGATCCTCATTTTGTTCCCATTGGATGAAAAACATGGTTGCCAGAGGCATTATTTGATTCTGATTGGTGGATTTTCAAAAATCTTCTCCTCTGAAACTACAAGGCCAAATGTTTTGAAACTTCACATGATTGATGACTGGGACACCCTCTACCAATGATCCTCATGTAATGTTGATTGGGTTGTAAATATGACCACAATTGTGGCTTATAGTTACTATAGAAACCCTATGGGAAATCACATTTTCATCTTCTTCTCTGGAACTACTGAGCCAACGTGAACCAAACTTGGCAGGAATGGTCTATGGGAGGTTCTCTACAACTTTCCTCATTTTGATCCTGTTGGATGAAAAACATGGCTGCCAGAGGAATTCTTTGATTCTGATTGGTCGTTTTTGAAACATCTTCTCTGAAACCACAAGGCCAAATGTTTTGAAACTTTGCATGATTGATGACTGAGACAATCGTCAGAGTTTCTGCTAGGGGAAAATAAATGAGGCCGTAATGGGGCAACCAAGAGTTGTCGCTACGATGGGTAACCTTGGTTCGGCCCGGTAAAATTTTAAATTCCGGGGTCCCAAAACCCCCATTTCATTGCCTCTGAGGGATATTTTGAGGTCTTTCACAGCGATATTTATGTAGATTTTCACATTCCGAGGGCCGGTAATTGCAGAAGAATGAGGTAAAAATTCATTCATACAGATTACAGTACTTACCAACAATACTGGTCCATGGTGGCATGGATTATCCATTTCAAAGATTGCATGTATGAGGGTGTCCGAAAAATATACCCCGAAGAATATAGGATCACATCACGTCCTAGCATCGGCCACTAATTCCTATCCATGTTGCCACAGTTGATCAGTGTTTTGACCATTAAACAGAGTAATAATTAGATCTGCAGGCCTTACTTGCTAACATTGTTATCAGTTTTCATGCAGGACAAACTTGGCAAAAAGATGGAGTCATCGATTTTCCCGCCACTCACTTTTTGACGGTTTGCTTTTTGGCCTGTTTATAATTTGACAATGCGTTTCCTGCTCCTGTTTGGAGTAATGCATGATTATTACTGTCGAATGCATTGCATTGGTAGCATGAGTTTTATTTCACGTTTTCCCCCAATATCAAACTTCTTGTAGCAATTTATATCAACTATGGAATGCGTGGTTAGGGGAATTTAGGGCGAGGGGAATGGGGCCATTCAGGAGATCCCAGGTCATCCTAGCAGAAACCCTGGTTGAAGACAAGTGCTTCATCGATGTGCAATACACCTTAGTATACAACACCACCATGTCAGCAATCAGGATTAAGTGTCTTGCCCAAGAACACAATACAGTTGCCCCTGGAGGGGACTGAACTGTGGACCTTTTTGTTTGAAGTCCAATGCCGTAACCACTGACCCACCACACTCCCCTCCACATATCCAACAAACATATGACGGTTAGTTAAGGTCAATTAAAATTGGTCAAGTGAATCTTTAGATATAGAGTAAAATTCAATTTTATATACATTGTGAACTGCACTTTCCATAGAATGACCTCAAAAATAACTAGAGCACTTCTTCTCATTAATTACAACCCACATAATTATGATGTTTGGTCAAAACATACAGAAATAAAAGTCAAAATATTCTGGACATGTGAAGTGGATTCAGAACCTAAGGTTAAAAAAGGAGGAGCTCAATCTAAAGTCAAAGTTTCGTCAAGGTCAGCCAAAAAGCTTACTTATGGAGTAGACTGTAAAATTGGGACAGAAAATTAGGTCTTCCCGAAAGTGTAAATCAAGGCCAATAACTCACAAAGTATAAATAATATCCATCATTCTATAATTTTTTTTAATTTTTGGGGTTCTACTTTATTTGCAAGCCATGAGACAGCAGGTTGTGAATAATGATTAGTGAATGATCTATCCTTCAGATCCATCATACCATCATACTGAAATTTGCTAAGAAATGAACTCTCATTGAGTATTGTCCTGACTCGTTTCATTAACCCATAACCCTTTGAACCCTAGAGGCCGTTTTTCCAGCCGGGTAAGATGATATATGATATATCATAAATTAATTAAGAAGGATGGCTGAAGAGTGAATATATGAAGTACACCAATTAATATTAATTGGTCTACACCCAATTAATGAATATGGAATCTTCCATTCGCTGCTGTTGAACTGACATGGAAGATACCACAAGGGTTCAAAGGGTTAAGGGCCTAATTCTGACTTCGATAACTTTTTAAATGCAAAGGCACACGTGCCCCAATATGCATTGTTTGGGTAAACTTTAAGCTTGTTTTCTAAGTACCCTATCAGTTGTTTCTAGGCAAGTCTTGGCTGCCCCTGTAGGCAGCCAAGACTTGACTAGAAACAACTGCAAAGCTAATGGAGGTAGACTTTCAAAGTACAGCGAAAATGTATAAAAATCCCCAGTACCTGAAGGGTTTAAATTCAGCCATCACTGCTGCAAAGCAACCATGACTGGATCTGATGAAAAATTCAAACTAACTAATGAAGCCCATCAGGAAATGATTAATCCAATTTTCAGGGATACACAGTGGAACCCTGTTAATTGAATCACCACTTGGCCAGTGGAAATTATTCAATTAACAGAATGCAATCAACGGGGATTTGGTCACTTTCCTGTACTTTAGAGATAAAACTGAACATTTATTCTATTACATCTTGTTCAACACAGCTCATGGAGATCTGCCAAAGAAGACATGATAGATTAAATGCCTGTATTAGTGGTACAGAAACCAAATACATGTGGGGCTGGAAACAATGAGAATTTAGTGGCTGTCATGAGTTATTTCTTGACATAATCAAGCCTGAAAATAAGCAAACTGTCATCTGCAGAATGAGGTCCTCAGAGGGTGAATTTGGTGATGCTACCCTGAAGAGTAGGGTAGCATCACTAAATGTAACCTCTGTGAACCTGAATCTGAATCAAGGTGTCAGGCCTAAACAGAAAGAGGTACCCAAAGGATAAATTGGCCCACTGTATGGGATAGCATCAGCAAATTCACACTCTGGAGATCTCATTCGGCAAATGACAGATTGCTTATTTCCAGGCTTGGACATGATGCAGGATTTTTTATTCAACTGACATAGTTTACTTTTTAACCTATATGCAAAGTCAAATTTGTACTTTTTTAGCTCACCTTGACAAAGTCAAGCTGAGCTAATCTCATTGCTCTCTGTCCATTGTCCCTCGTTCGACTGTCAGTCGTCCGTCAACACCATGTTTTGGTCTTCTCCTCCAAAACCATTGGGCCACTTCAAGTGAAAGTCTGTGTGAGTGATGGTCCCAAAGGGGCATTGCATTTTTGTTCAACTCGACATGCCCAGCCACATAGGGAGGGGGGTGGAGGAAAATGCTCCAAAATATTTTTTAAATCTTCTTCTCATGAACCAGTGGGTACAATGACTTGATATTTGTTATGGAGCTTCCTTTTGAGGTGTAGAATCAAGTTCATTCAAGCAAAGGTTGTGAAGCAATATTTGGTTTTGTAATGGGAGAGGTAAGATTTTTGGCTCCGCTCAAAATTGCTATTTTCTGAACCGATGGTCCGATTTGAACCAAATTTGGTATGTGGTATTATTGGGTCATAAGTACTTGACTCATGCAAAAAAAATTCCTGCATCCCCATGGGAATCCCAGAAGCTAAAAATAGAAATATTTTCAGACGCCCCTATTTCCCAAAACCACACGGAACAGAGAGCTGTTATTTGGTATGACGCATCCTCAGGCCGAGTAGAATTCGGTGGTAAAAAAAAAATTGCCATCGGTTATGTTAGGGTGTTCTGTAGAAGCCAAATTTTAACTTAGTTCAACATGGGGGTGGGGGGGATTCAAGTTTGTTCAAATCGGGTCCCTAGATATATATTTGGGCTCGCTATGGTAGTCCAAATTTTAACTTGAGGAAATTTCTTTAAAAAGATACAGATCTTCAGATACACCAGTCGGAATGCTTCCATATTTGGTATGCAACATCTCTAAGGGAGTCAGATTCAAGTTTGTTCAATTCGAGTGGCTGGGTTAATATTTGTGCTCCATATGGGAACCTGAAATTTCACCTAGTACAATATGAGGGAATTTCTTCAAAAATCTTCTTCTTCAGATTCACCTGTCAGAATCGTTTCATATTTGGGTTACAACATCTCTAGGAAAGTCAGATTCAAGTTTGTTCAAATTGGTTGCCTGGGTTAATATTTGGGCTCTCATTTTTAGTGCAATATGAGTAAATTTCTTTAAAAATATTCTTCTTCAGACCCACTAGTCAGAATGCTTTCATATTTGGCATACAACATCTCTAAGGGGGGTGGGAGTAGGTTAATATTTGGGCTCGCTATGGTATCCCAAATTTTAACCTAGTGCAATATGAAGAAATTTCTATAAAATTTTTCTTCTTCAGATCCAACAGTCAGAATGCTTTCATATTTGGTATACATCTCTTGGGAGGTCAGATTCAACTTTGTTCAAATCGAGAGCCTGGGTTAATATTTGGGCTCCCTGAGGGAACCGGAATTGGCCATGTAGCTGAAGAATTAGAAATTTTGTATTCAGTACCCTCTGGAGGTGTGTAACTAAGATTAACCCACATAGGTTGTATCAAGGGGCTTCATAGGGGATCTCACATTTTACATTATGATCAATTGAAGAAAAGGTATGATACTCAGACTATTTTTGTCACTCCTGAGGGGCTCAAATATTGACAATGTATCCTATGGAGATGGATTGCTTAATGTCGACTCATTCTTGGTCTCTGTTTATATCGTGTTCTGTTCAAGGTGAGCACTTCAGGCCCCATGGGGCCTCTTGTTTTCATTGGAATTAAACAACACTTTCGACAGTCAGGGTGGAGGAAGCTTGAGTACCCGGAGAGAACCAGCGAGTAGTGTTGAAGTCTGACTTTTCAATGTACCAACTCCGCACAAGAAGGGTTAGCATTGGTTGAAGGCAAGCGCTCCATCAATGTGCAGTATGCCTTAGTACAAATTGCCACTGTGCTCCCATGTGGGCTACTGGGATTAAGCGCCTTGCCCAAGGACACAACACATTGAACCGTGAACCTTTCAGTTTGGGGTAACCACTGAGCCACCGTGCTCCAGTCAATTTGTACTGAAAGTATGGAAAAAGGTTTTGTGTTTGGAAGTTTGAATATATATTCAATTAGGCCTAAAAAAAATAAAAATCTGTTTCTCAGGCCCTCCCGCATGGTCCTTTTGGCTGCCGCATGCTCTCTTTTTATAACCAATCCAAACTTTAAAAAATCAAAATCAAATGGTTTATGTCTGATATTTTACCCAAGTTAATAAAATTGTCCCTTGAGTGCAAGAAGGCTTTGCAATGCTTTAGCATTGCAAAGCCTTCTTGTACTCAAGGGATGTAATCCACCACTACCCATGCTATTCTGTAGATTATGAGGCCTAAAACATAAAGCAAACCAAGAAAATGAACTTTTTTAATGGTAAAGAAATAATAACAAAATAAAAAATAAAATAAAAAAACGCCCTCCCGCATGCAATTTTACAAAAAATGACCTGAGAAACAGAAGATCAACTTGGTGAGGCCTAAATGGGGCTTATATTATAGAGACATATCCAGTTAAGTAGTCCACCTTATTTTGTTAATCAAAGGCAGGATTATGTCTATGCTGGTGACAAGAGTATTGCCGCCAGCATCATGAAAAGAGTTAAAACATGTCCCGATGCTTGACTACATAAGTGATCTGTCAATTTCAGTTAGTTATTGGTGTACTTATTGTTGTTTGGCATTTAGAGACAGAATAAACATTTGTCTGAATTTCAATAATAATTTCTATCATTCAAAACCATTTGTGTCATGACATCAATTATGAAATAATAATATTATTGTTTTAAAACTACTGTTCACAGAGAATAACTTAAGGTGGTTCTTCAGATTATGTTATCAACTATTCATTTTTTTAACTGCTGTCATGCTTCTGCAACTCAGGCAAGGAGTTTTGGTCAGCCTTGCAACATGACCCCTCACCATGAGAGACATGCACATCACAGGAGGCACCACTTCTACTGTTGAGTTCTAAACCTTTATGCCATAAAGGGCCTATCTCAATTCTATATGTGGTAACTATGTAACACTTGCCATGACCTCCCATGAGTGCAACACCCATGGGCATCCAACCCGAAACTGCAGATCTATGCATCACCTACTCTGGGTCACCCTGGCCTTGATTCACATACCCACTGTGGAATATTCTACAAACGAGAAATGACACAAGCCGCTCTACTATAATACCTCCCATGTCAACACAAGTGTTTCAACCCAATGCCCACCCACCCTGCCCATGCAGGATCATCCATACGATGATACCAAAACAAACAAAAACAACAACAACACCACCTCTCTCCCACGGGAACTATAGATAGGGAACCACAGGAACTTGCACATTAACGAATATCACAAAATACAGACCATCAACCGAGACACTGCCTTGGAACCTAGTAACACCATGGCAATGGCACTTTTCAGGCCCCCACCCTCTGGGGTCACATTAAAACCTTTAGGGCTACAATGGCCCCTCCTGTCTCGCACCACCTATAGATGTCCACACCGGAAGCTTTGAGGCAAAGCTGGTTGCTGCTATGTTCCCTTTATCATCATCATCATTACCCATACAAATAAGCACATTGGTATTTAACCTCTTTCTGATTAGGCTTGAGACCTTGATTCAGACTGTGGTTCACAGAGGGTAAATTTAGTGATGCATCATGCTACCCTGCTGTGCATCACCAAATCCACCCTCTGGGAACCTCATTCTGCAGGTGACAGTCTGCTTATTTCCAGGTTTGCTTCAGACAGATTTTTGAATCAGAACTCATACTTCAATACTTCAATTTGTACACATTTATGTCAGTGTTTAGGGTAATACAGTGGAGCCCACTTAATTGGATATCTCTTAATTGTATATCCCTGTTAATTGAATATAATTTTCAAACACAAAACCATTTGCCATACTGTCAGTACAAATTTGATCTGTTAATTGCATATGGGTTGTAGAGTAAACTCCTGTTAATTGTATATAAATTTTTGTAATTGTCAAAAAAATTACTCTGACACGCACCAAATTCCCCTTATTCATCAACCTTTTTGACCTCACTGCATCCAATACAGGCATTTATTCTTATGTATCTTGTTTGACAGAGCTCTATGAGCTCTGTCAAACAAGATATAATAGAATAAATGCTCAGTTTACCTCCAGAACAAAGGAAACTGACCAAATCCCTGTTAATTGTATACTCCTGTTAATTGAAGAATTTTCACTGGCAAAATGGATATTCAATTAAGAGGATTCTATTGTACTTCAATTTGTACACTTTGTGTACTTTGTAAAGTGGCGTTTTGGGGCTATATGGGGGCTTAAGGGTTAATTAGTGCACTTTCGCCTACACTTTACCTGATAATTTTGTAGGCGAATGTGCACTGTAGGCAAAAGTAGACGACACCGGTACAGATGATATTTATGTTAATATAGTGGAACTTATACCCAGTTATTATTTTCAACATTATTTATGTACAATATCTATCTCAGCTATCCATTTTGTAAGACAACTAAGATGATTGATAGCAGGCGAAATTCCAGTGAAAAGATTTGAAGGAAAACAAATCGGACAGCCAATTTCAAATCGAACTGAATACCAACTTAACCCTTAAGCCCCCATATAGCCCCAAACCGCCACTTTTATATTGCATTGAAGCAGGTGCTCCCTTGTGTAATCTTTTTTATTACTCTTGTGTGTAGACTGAATTTTTCCTGGCAGTGGTTCTACATCACTGCTGGCTGCCTGTATAGGCAGCCAGCAGTGATGTAGAACCACTGCCAAGTCATCAATAACTATGTAAACAGAAAAAGGCCATAAATACTTTAAAATTAATCTGAGGACTTAAGGGTTAAGATTCAAAATCAAATCAAATCTCGAAGCTTCGTAGGGCCCTAACATGTAGTAAATATTCACTTTGAACTGCAGCGAAAAATGGGTGATCAGCAATTGTGAGGCTTTGGAAATTTAAAACCCCAGAGAAATTTTTTTTGGCTGATCAATGTTTGTTTATAATTGCACCCTAACCTCCCCTCCCCACAAGATGGCAGCAAGTAAGACATCTTTCTATATCTGACCAATGAGCATTCCAATAATCCAGTCGTATAAGAGATCAGTTTGCACCTGTTAACACTCCCTTTGGTGAAAGTTTCAATATTAAGAGTTTCCTATTTTTCTCACATGTCAAAGCTCACAGTTCTGCAAAAGAAAAAAATACCTGCACTAATTAGGAAGTGACTGGAGATGTATAAAATAGTCCTCTCCCCCGTAAAACATGTTGGAACCACTATGGACAATTAGTTTGAAAAGCAACAGGCCTAGTGGCTATTTCCAGAGGCATGATAGGTGATGTCTAACCAGGACCTAAATTCCATTCAGTTTTACGAGAATCTAAATGAAAATCCTGCTATACATCACTAGAGGAAGTCCATCAGCTTGCAAGAATAATTACGAGAATAAAATTCTAGATTCTCGAGAATTAGATTATAAATTTTCAATGAATTTTAAGGTTTGCTAACCCTGAGTGACCAAATTCTAGACACACTGTGCATACTGTACCAAGTGTATTCATATTTGGCAAAGCATATGCTAACCCTTCACCTAACATGAAAAGCAGATGACATTTCCACATAAAATTCAGGAATAACAAATTTTTTCATTTTTTTGTGTCAAAAACATAGCTTATGACCCCTATGAACGAGCAGTGCTGGAAAAGAACAAAATTGATTGGTGCAGTTTTAAGCTCCTGTGAAATCAGAGATGGGAGTAAATTGCACCCGTAAAATGTTAGTATATGAATTTTCAAGGGAATACTGTCACCAAACACAAGAAACCTTAACCCTTTGAATACTAGTGGTATCTTCCATGCCAGTTCAATGGCAGCAATTAGAAGAGTCCACATTCTTTATTTGGGGTAGACCAATCAACATTTTCAACGTGCAGCCCCGGCAGCCTCGGGCTGCACATTGAAAATACTGATTGGTCCACCCCATACATTTACTGAAGAGCCATCATTTTTAATGATGTTATAACGTATTATGTTCCTGGCCAGAAAAACGGCTGCTCGGGTCTAAAGGGTTAAATGTATAAGGAATTGCAGAATAATGACAGTAACTTGCCACTGGCAGCAGAGTGCTGCTTTCTCAAAACAACACACACATTTATATGCCCTCACAGTATATTAGTGCTCAACAATATTTTTCAGCAAGTGCAGTTTCTTAGCTCCTGTAAAATAGAAAACAAGGGTGCTGATGGGAGCAATTGCACTCCCACCCATCTCATTTCCAGGACTGAACAAGTTAACACACACATTCAAATGAAGGATGTAAGCTATGATTTTGAGACAAAAAGTGAAAAAATAATGAAAATTGAATAGTGATGTTTGTGAATAGCACTGGTAGGTTTTGACCGTTACGTTGGGTAAAGGGT